>JALPQD010000267.1:687116-804209 GCA_023101885.1 Typhlomys cinereus
GCCATCTCTCCAGCCCTCTTTTTTTTTTTTTTTAAATTTATTCAATTGTGCGTATATACGTGTGTGTGTGTGTGTGTGTGTGTGTGTAGAACCATGGACAAATTCAGGAACCACCATGGACACCTCCACCTCCTCTTTGTTTACTTTGCCCTGGGATTCACAGGCTCTGCCCTACCAGAACCGGAAATGCAGGCCGCCCCCCCGCTTCTGCTGGCAACTGTACGTGGGATCTGGGATCCGAACTCAGGACCTTCCGCCTGCAAGGCAGAGGTTTAACCCCTGAGCCACCTCTCCAGCCCAAAGTTTATGGCATGTGATTTATATCTTTTTTTCTGATTATTATTTTCATTTATTTGTCTGTTGGTTTACAATTGAGGCTGTGCTGCTGGTGGTCCAACCTATGATCTCACACGTGCTAGGCCAGTGCTCTGGGAGTGACGGGCGCTCGGTTCTGTTCCTCATATTTGGAAACAATGGAAAATAAGCAGAAAAGTGAGCTGAGGGTGTGTAGCAAAGTGACTCTTTTTGGCAGGGGCCTGTGCTTCACTGGCATTTCACCTGCAAGACCAAAACAAACAAGCAGAAAAATAAACCAAGGATGCTGGGAACTATTTTTTTATTTTTTATCTTTCATTTATTGATAAACTTTGCTCTTCAATATTATCTCACATGTATAGACAATTTTCATTTTTCTCCTTTTCTCTATTCCCTTCCCTTTCCTGCCCTCCTCTTTCACTTCTAATCTTCCTTATTATTCAAGTCCTAGTATTACTTTGTTTGTTTTGATTATTTTGAGTATCCTGGTTTCTCTAAGATCTCTTGCATATAGTTCTGAGGTTAAGATCTTCTCTAGGTGCCTAGTGAATCCTTCATGCACCCACTAATATATATATTGGTTCACATTCCAATGCTATGGGTGGTCCATTCATCATCAGAATTTTGTAGGGCCCCACGGCTTTATTATCAGTTGATGATTGATCATTGCCTATGTAGACCCCTTGGATATGTGCCAGCTATCACACTGCTGTGAGGTTGTGATTAACAATGTACTTGCTCTTTTTATCTTGCCATTACATTTATTTCCCTACCTTCTGTCTTTTATATATTTTTTTTTTTTTTAATTTTTTTTTTTTAATTTTTTTTTATTTATTCAACTGCGCGCATGTGCGTGTGTATGTGCACGCGCGCGTGTGTGTGTCTGTGTGTGTGTGTGTGTGTGTGTGTGTGTCTGTGTATGTGTAGAACCACGGACGATTCGCGAACCACCATGGACGCCTCCACCTCCTTCTGCCCCGGGATTCACAGGCTCCGCCCTACCAGGACCGGAAACGCAGGCCACCCCCGCTTCTGCCTGGCGTCTATACGTGGGATCCAGGATCCGAACTCAGGACCTTCCGCCTGCAAGGCGGAGGCTTAACCCCTGAGCCACCTCTCCAGCCCCCTGTCTTTTATATTTTTTATCCTCTTATTTATTCTTATTCTGCCCCATGATCCCAAAGGTTTCCCATTCTTTGGGAACTGATTTTATTTTTCCCCCTTTTTTTTTGGTACCTGTATTTAACCTAGGACTTCTCATATTGTTGGTGGGCACTTTATCATTGATCACTGACTCTATGGCTTTTATTTCTTGAGGTCTCAGATAATGTTCTCCCAGGCCAAAGGAAGGAGGCCTGCAGGGGATCAAGGCAGGTGGTCACCACCATAGGGCCAGGAACACAGGTCTTCCTCACAGCGTTTTGTTGGCCCACACCCAAGGGGAAACTACTTCTACCTTCAGCATCTCCCAAACATGGAACATAAGTCCTCCATGTCTGCATGGCAGGCTGCTCTCACATTTTAGGCACTAGCCTGGTCTACATATTGAGGTCCAGGATGATTTGAGCTACCATAGTAGACCCTATCTAAAATGAAGAAAACGAACCCAGAAATAAATTGAACAAGGTGGCTCACACCTGGAATCCCAACACTGTGGAAACAGCAGAGGAATTGCTGCAAGTTTTGTGCTATCTTAGAGCAAGTCTTTAGTTCCAGGCAAATATAGGCAACATAACAAGCCTCAAGCCCATAGTTTCAATGTGAGTCGTCCCCTATAAGGTCTTGTGTTTGAATCCTTAGGTGTCATAAATATTTGAGAAGGTCCTGGCACCTGTAGGAGGAGGAACCCTGCTGGAGGAAGGCATGCCACAGGAGAAAGGCCTGAAGTTGATCCGTTCCACGAACGGTTTCCAGTTTATCAGTCTTTTTTTTTTTTGGTGCTGGGGACCGAACCCAGGCTCTACCACTGAGTTAAATTCCCAACCCCCAGTTTGTCAGTCTTATTTGTGCTTTCAACCTCCATTATGGACATGCCACCTTCAAATTCTACCACCTGTCATACCTTCTGCTATGGGATTATCAGCTTAATGGACTATATCTTCCCCCTGGAACTGAGAGACCAACAAATTTCCTCTTAAGTTGCTTGTGTATGAATATTGTCTCGCAGCAGCAGGAAAAGTAACCTGGACACATTATCTTTATTTTTACATATATTTTTAATTTTATTTACTTATTTGTGTGCATGTGTGTGTGGGGTAGAGCTGTCTGTACATTGGAGGGCACTGTGTGTCCCAGTGGAGAACCAAGGGTGACTTTGGGAATCATCCTGGATTGCTGGTACCTCCTTTTGGTTTCACTTTGGGATTACGAAACTCCACCTTGACATTTCTGCCTGACATTTTTACATAAAATCCAGGATTCGAACTCAGGTCCTTATACTTGTGAGACAGATCTAAACCCCTGAACCATTACTTCATCATAACACTTTTTTTTTGAAGGCATAAATCAGCAACTAAATAAAACTCAGTAAGGAGGGAAGCAAGGAATGGGTTTTGACCTCCTCTCTAGTCTCAGCTCTATGATTTTGGTGTGTGGAGGTAGGATTTAATTAGTCCACACCCAGTCAAAATTCCCGAAGGGATGAAGTGGGTGGAGTAATCTTGTGCAGCTTGAGGCTGGGAGCTGAGGTGCTCAGAGGTGAGTCTGAAGTGCTGAAAAGGCAGAGGAGCCAGAAAACACACTTGGGAGTTCCTGACCCTGAGTCTCTGTCTGGTCCTGCTGGGATCTCAGCCCTCTCCACGCATCTAGATCTAGTAAGTAACTCCCCTTCCTGGGCTCACCGCATCTCATGCTGCCTAGCTGGGCTCCCGGGGAACAGAGGTTGGACCAAAGTAGCACAGGGAATTCTGATTTCTGTCTCTTCAAAAGCTGATTTGATTCCAAGTGCAGCTGTGTCTTCATTTCAAGTCATGCTAATTTCTTTTGGGGGGGTTAATTGGTTACTGAATCTTATTTTGCTGACTCTAATTTTGCTATGCTGTCTGGAGAGCCTGGATAGACTCTCTATGTAGGTAGCTCAGTCTGGCTTGAAGCATAATCCTCCCTATTGCTTGATGCCACAGACTGAGATATTCAAATGTCTTGTGCTGAAAAAGCATAAAAGGGAAAGTCTTAAAATCTTAAAAGGGAATTCTCAAGCCTGAGAAACTGCTGACAGGCAATAAAAATGCCAATTCCCCTACCATTATCTGGAATTAACACTCTGAAATGCCATTTGTCTGTAAGAAGCCTGCATGTTGATAAGACTGTAAACACTGCCTGCTAAACTGCTTTGGTGGCACCAAGGAATCAACTAATAGATCTGCATTCAAGGGGAGTTTTACAACCTTTTTTATCCCCTGTGTATAAAAACTATATAAAAATGTAATTCAGGGTGCACACACGTCACCCTGCCTATGTGTGTAAGTCCTGGTACCAGTCTCTCTCTCTCCCCTCCCCGCTCTCTAATAAAGCCTCTCAGTTATTAATTTTAACTTTTGGTCTATGGTGGATCTTTAGATGACCACCACATCCATAACACTGAATTGTACTTTGGTCATTTAGGAGTTCAAACTTTCTTGTTTGGTTGACCTTGAATGAGTGATGCTTCTATCTTCACCTCCAGAAGGCTCCAACTGGAAGGGTTTTTTTCGGGGACCCCCTCGATGTCTGGCATGAACAAAGACCACAGACCGCATTGCACTCAAGGGAGCAGAGTGGCTATCTCAGAGCGAATGCATGGAACAGCAGCAAACTTTCATTTTCTCTTGCCTTATACCGACCAGGATGCCACTAGGAGCAACAGTCATGCTAGATTTTCTACTTTTCACATTCAGGAATTCTACTTTTTATGGGAAAATACATAGCTACTAAAGCATTTCTGAGAGAGCCAGAGCCCCCTAGAACACATACATGAAGACGGAGGGGCCAGGATGGGGCACTACTTCAGATTCAGAAGGAGCATGCACTCCCTATGTGCATGCCCTGAGGCCCCATTTCCTTGGAAGTAGTGCAGTAGCATAACCCCAACCACCAGGGCCAGAAGTGCAGGCTGTCACCACTTCTCTGGGACCTGGGATCCAAACTCAAGACCTTCTGCTTGTGGGGCAGAGTCTTAAACCTGAGCCATCATCTCTCTTGCCCCTCTAAACTTCTTAAAGAGGACAGTCTGTGCTGATTTCCAATGGACCACCTAACAGATCAAATTCATTTTGCTGGTTTTCTTTCTTTCCCAGGTAGACCAGGTTGGTCTTGAATCCCTGATCCTTCTAGCCGTATGTCCATGTACTCCATTCTGGGATTAGAAGCTGATGTCACCAGTTCTAGAGGAATTTCCTTTCTTCTGTGTGTACGTGTGTTTGTGTATGTATGTGTCCATAGGTGTAGACCAGATACTGCAGGTTGAACTCAGGTTGTCAGGTCAAACTAAACACCTTACTTACAGAGCCATCCTGCTAACCAACACTCTCTGAGGTGATACTTCATGGATTACTGTTTCGCTTTAGGATTCCTGTTACGAAAAATCTTGGGGTGAGGTTGGAAGATGCTGAGGTTTATTATTCTTCTTGGTATGAGATTTACAGAAGATAAAGCTCCACAGAGACACAGTCTGTCATGCACATGCTCTGAGGATCATTCAGACCATGTGGCAGCTTAAGGTTTCAACCAAAGGGAGCAAGCTTGAGCCACATGCTTGATGAGGACTCTATCTTATCTGTTTCCTGGAGCCTGGCCTTCTGAGGAGGGATTCTGTTCCCTTCAGAAGAAGGCAGGTGAGATTAGTTAAGGTATGTCCTTCCTTTGGGAGCCACACCACAATCCTCTCATACCCTGGAGCCTGTAACACATTCAGCTCAGAGGGTGGGTGAAAGGGCAGGATCAGCATCTGCTCTGGGTTCTAACAATTTGGTTTGTAAATGACAATTTCCATTTACATGTAGCTAAGAACAAACCTGGGGACAGGGTTTGGTGTCCCAGGTGCCTCAGCTCTGCCATTTTGGCAGTGGGGTAGTTGATCTGCTAGTCTGATCACCTTTACCAGACAAATTAATGCAGAAATTTAAAATCTAAAGAAGCCAGGTTACTAGTGGCTGACCTGAGGATGTTGGTCCAGAAACACAAATGAGCACACTTGTGCCTTTCTGCTCTATCAGAAGAAACAAGCAAGTTGTTGCTTACAGGCTTCAGTGGTGGCACATTAGATTATTTTGGGCAACTTGACATTCCTGTGTGTGTGTGTTTGTGTGTCAGAGGGCACTTGTAGAGGATTATGGTAGTTTATTAGTGAAGAGAAAGGCTGGAATTCATGGACTACAGATGTGGAGTGCTACGAGGGGCAAGCACCCTGGAGAACTCATGGACTTAATCATGGAATCCATGAGAAGTATGGAGCTGAAATGGACTCATGGCACTAGAGTGCTGTGAGAGGCAGGTGCCCAGGGTAGCTGCCAGGGTCAGGCATATTTATACACATAGGCAAGCCTGGGAAACTGGCTTTCCTCATTGGTTAGCTCCCATTGGTGCCCCACCCAGTTGCTCCTGGGCCCCCTGTGGGGCTAGAGATCAAGTTATTTGTTGGATATGGAGAGCTCATCTCCATAATCCATTCACAGGGAAGTTGGCTATTTCATCTCTGGGCAGATTGGAGTCAGTTCCTTAGCAGTGGTGTTCCTTCAGGGTGAACTCTGCAGAGGGGATGACCTTCAGGAATTTCAAAGACTTTAAGAGACTGTCCCAGCATAGCTATTCCAATTCTGTTTTACTTTGGTTTGTGAGGCAAAGGCTTAACCCCTGAGCCATCTTTCTAGCCACACATACTTTTGACTTTCCTCCGCATCAGAACAAAGCCAAGGTGCAGAGGTTTCTGTGTTGGAATGTGTCACATGGTCTTCCCCTCAGTTAATTGACCAGGTAAAGGCAGATTTTTTTTTTATTCCAAACTTAATTACTACTTCCTGCTGAAGCAGGAAGATCCCCAATTCCAGGAGAGTCTGGGCTATAAAGGGAGACTTCCTTGCTAACAACAAAGTTAGGAGCATACCTCAGTGGTAGAGCACTTGTCCAGCATAGGCTCACTGCGTGTTCAAGGCTCAGAACCAGAATGAGGACACTTAGCATTTGCTACAAATGGTCTTAGGTTTGGCCCGTCTTTGTCTTGACTTTTCTATGCGGCCATGGCAGGCCTCTATGCATGGCCTCCAGTGTTCTAAAATTCTTGCTAATCCTTTTATCCTAATCCTCCATGCTTAGATTTTTCTTTTTCAGACAAGGTATCCCTCTGTGGCCTAGATTATGTTTGGAATCAGGATTTTCCTACATGGTTACCCCAGTCTCCAATGCAGGGACTTCATATTTCTGACACAAAGCCTCACATGCATTTAATATTGTGCAAGTGCCAGCCTCTGGCAAGGCATGGTAGCAAAACATGCAGAAGCAACACGTTCTCATCAGTTTTGTCCCAGGACTGCATTGCACCCTGGGGAATCTGTAGGTAACATGGGTGGGGGGTCAGGGTCTCTGCCAGCAAATCCAGATGCTGTGGACACTGCTGCACACCTCTGACAGGTGCATCTAGAAGACATTTATTAGCTTTGAATTGTCTCCACTTGTTCTAAACAGTACTTTCCATGTAGCCTATATTGACATCATAATTACAGTAAGTAAGGGTGACCATTTCATGGCTTCCCAGCTTGGATTTATTACTGAATAAAGCCTGTGTAAGTTGTGCAAGCACACCCTTTCCTTCCCTCCTTGAGAGAACCATGAGAGATGATCAGATGGTACCCCATGAAGCAGGGGCTCAGCCTCTTGAGTACCCCTTTTTAGAAGAAGAGGATTCATAAGCAGTGGGATTGAATCTCTTGGTTTGCAGTATAGCTCTCAAGGCTGATAGGGAGAGGATCTTCATGGAGCTACTGGGGCACTCTGGATTTGAGAAGACCAGAGAGAGAAAGAGTGAGTGGAATGTGATAAATAGCTGTCCAGTATGGCTGGAGCACTGATGCAGCCTAAAGTTCCTGTGCTGGACAGAAGGGTACCTAAGCTTTAAGTCTGAAGGATGTCTCTTCTTGGAAACCTTCTAGGTTACTATTCTCCTGCAGACCCATCAAGATGAGCATCCGGTCACCTCCCACACTCCTGCAGCTGGCAAGAGAGAGCCTGGTGAGGGAGAGTCCTTGCCCATCTCTGCCCTGGAGGACCTGCCCACGGAGCTCTTCCCAGGACTATTGGAGGAGGCCTTCACCACCAGAAAAACTAAAATGTTGAGGATGATAGTCGGGTCCTGGCCCTTCACTTACCTCCACGTGGGAGAGCTGATGGAGCTGAAAGACCTAGAGATCCTGAGGGCTGTGTTGGATGGATTGGATGTGCTACTGACACACAAGAATCGCCCCAGGTGAGCAGGACCCAGGCAGTGTGGAAGGGAGGCCCCTGAGGATGTGGGAAGAGAAAACAGGGGTCAGGGAAATGGGGAGAAAAGTGGTTCAGGGCTTCTGATGCAGTCAGGTTGGAAGATTGTAGAAACCACCACAAGGCTGAGGCCTAATCAGAAAGGAGTGTCAGGTGCTGAGACAGCATACAGCAGATTGAGCCTCTCCCTGCCTCCTCCACTGACCCTAGAAGAGGAACCAGGGGGACAAAATGGGAATGGAATGGGGAGAAGTGACATAGAACCACAGATGTGGCCCAGGGCAGTCAGCCTGTCCTAGCATGTGTGAGGTGCTGGGTTGATCCTTGGCTCTGAGATGATATTGCATGAAGCTGAGACTAGGAAGTGCAGGAGTGACAGTTGGGATGTAGAAGGAGTGTCACCCCTAGTGGTACTGGGTCTCGGGCTGTCTGCTGATGATCCACCGGTTCCCTTACAGCAGGTGGAAACTACAAGTGGTGAATTTTCGCAAGGAGCATCATGACTTCCAGAGTGTATGGACTGGTGAGGATGATGATGGTGGCAGATGCTCACCACAGGTCTTCAGAAAGAAGCAACCAGTGTATAAGGAAGGGAAGTATTTGGAGGTGTTGACTGATGTTTGCCTGAAAACCCAGTATGTTAAAGATTACCAAGTATGCCTCTTGGAGTGGGCTAGAAGAAGGAACGGATCTCTGCAGCTGTGTTGTCAGAGGCTACAGGTTTTGTCAATACCTCTCGATAGTATCCTGCAGCACCTGCAAACATTCGAGCTAAAATACTTCAAAGAAGTGAAAATAGACATGCTTTGGATTTCATGTATAGAGTCCTCCTCTGCAGAGATGAGAAATGAAAGTGGCTATTTCAATAGAGTGCGAAGGACTTTCCCACACTCTCTGAAGTCTCCTTCAGTGTTAAGGGAAGACAGTATTCATTGGGTCATAAGCCTTTTCTCCAAATTCAGGAGCCTGGAGCATCTTCATCTGAATCTGACCAAGCTCGAGAACCGCCTGGAAATTGTACTTTGGTAAGGAAAGAACAAGAGCTTTCTCTGGGGGCCATAGCTGTGCCTGTCCTTATTGCATTCCATACCAAATACCCCTGTGAGTTCTCAGTTGCTTTATAGTCCACAGAGATGGAGATGAGAAAGTCTCATGTCTGACTTCTCTTGCCTCCTGCTTTATTACCGCAGTAAGGCAGAGGGAGGCATCTAGGTAGATGGGCTGCAAGGATCTCTCCATGGGAGAGACACAGTGCTGGGGAACACATGTAGTGAAGGTGACTTCTGATTTCCTCTTTGTGTTGTTGTCCAGGGCACAGGGATGTGAGTAGGCAAGATAAGGTGCACTGAGGACAGAGACCTCAGTCTGCACAGTTCTCAGGTGAGCTCCTGCTCAGTCTGGGTAAGAAGGTACCACCCTGCCTGTGATCCCCCTTGAGTGAAAGGCTGTTTCCAGCCAAGTAGGGAAGGCATAGAGGGAAAATGGTAGCAGTGAGGATGAGGGGCTGCTTGATAACCTGGAGTGGCGCAGATGTCAGTTTTGTGTGGATGGTCCAGAGGAAACCAGAGCCCAGGTCAATAAACCTTGTGGTTTGAATTTCTTAGGGGTATTGCTGGATGCTCCCTGACTTGGTCATGAGACTTTTTGTTTTCTGCTCTGACCAGTGCTGAGGTTTTTCTGTTGGACACAGGTAATAGGAGCTGAGGACTGAGCTAGTCTGACAGTGCTGGTGACAGGCCTTGGCCTGGAGTGAGGCAACTTGAGTGAGCTCATTCTAGTAGACTGACAAGGGGTTTGACCTTCATCACCTGTTGTGTGACCTTCAGACCAACTCTCTGCTCCTACTATGAGACCCTGTCTTTTCTCTCACCACTTTAACCCTTTGCTTTCTCCCTAGGCACTTACCCAACCCACTGAAAGCCCTGTCCATCAACAAATGCTGGATTTCATACTCAGACTTGAATTTGCTGACCCTGTGTCCACATGTCCATCAGCTGAAACACCTGCACTTCAATGAGGTCATATTTGCTGATCCGATTCATAAACTTCTTAGGGTTCTGTTAGAAAAGGTTGCAGCTACTCTGCAGGACCCTAGAATTGGAGGACTGTAAGCTGAACGACTCTCAGCTCTATGACCTGCTGCCTGCTCTTGGTCTCTGCTCCCAGCTCACTGAGGTCAATTTCTATGGGAATGTGTTCTCCGTGTCTGTTCTCAGGGATCTGCTGTCACACATGGCTGGCCTGAGTCAATTGGCCAAGGAGATGTACCCTGCCCCTATTGAGTGTTATAAGGATCAGAATTTCTCAGCAAGTTTCAGCAAAATTTGTGGGGAGCTGACAGATTCATGCAAGATTAAAAAGCCACACAGGTCAGTGTGGTTTGGCACCCATGACTGCTTTCGGTGTCAGGAACGCTATGTGTATAATGGGACAGCCAGATCATGTTTGTGTCTATTGTAAATTGGGAAAGATTAGGTATGGATACTAAGAAATGAAAATCTAGAGTAAAGTGCATATGAATGTGTATGTGTGAGTGTGCACATGTGCATGTAGCTCAGTTTACGTAGATGTCGCCTAACATGCAAAATGTATTGGTTTGCAAAACTCACCACCACATAAATTAGGTGCAATAAAAACACACCTCTTATGCCAGCACTCTGGAGTAGAGTAAGAGGAAGACCAGAATTCAGAGGTCATCTTCAGCTACATATCAAGTTCATGGTCAGCCTGTCCTACATAACCTCATATCTAAAAAATAAGCAAAATCAGACAATACTTTCTGAAAATTTTAATAGAAAAAGAAAAGCAGTTGTACAGAAAATTCAGGTAAGAGAGGAGACAATTAGTATGGAAAGTCAGGAGCACATGGAAACATGTGTCTGCATGTGCACATCATGAGTCATGGCAAAATAAGGCCTGTGAGGAATTTCTGTGGCATGGTCATGGTGAAGTCATGGTCAGAAATTAGAGCCTGGATGTCCTGCCTGTGGAGTTCTAGGTTTATTAAAAGTGCTTTGAGGTATCATGGTCAGCAAAGTCCTGGGATTTGAGGGGCCTCAGGCATAGTGAAGAACAAAAGCCAAAGAAAGCAAAGAGGTACTTCAGGGATTGAAAGGATCTGAGCTTCCTGTGTTTCTCTCCTCTTACTTATCCACCTGCTGACTCCCTCTTGTTCTGTGTGTTTTTCTCCTTTGGCTTTGGGAAATAGGGGTTCACGTGACCCAGCCTGATCTTGAATTGGCTGCCTACCTGAGGCTGGCCCTGAGCACTCCCCACCTGCCCTTGCCCAGTCTTCTGGGACCACAGCAGGTCACTGTGGCATTCAGAGCATTCTGACTTTTTGTGTATGAAAATCTTTGAAACATTGTTATGGGAGATACAGAAAAGAAAATAAATATGTGTAATTGGTTTAGGTTTGAAGTGGGGTGTGGTGTCCCACAACTCTGACCCCAGAACTGGGGAGGTGGAAGCAAGAGGATGAGGAGTTCAGTGCCAATGCTGGCTGCGTATCCACTTCAGGCTGGTCTGGACTGCAGGAGACATTTTCCAGTGATAAACTGAAAGACTGTCTTGAGCTCATTCTTCAACCCAGAGAACTGGGGATCCTCCTTCTGGGGCCTCCAACCCATCCCTGAAGTTCTGTAGCTTCCATTTTCTTCATCCCTTTTTACTTCTTTGGTTTTCTGAGACTGTATGTGATGAGTCCCAGGCTGACCTCAGCTGAGAAGCTGAAGATTATCTTCACTTCTGATCCTCCTGTCTCCACATTCCCCATGCTAGAGTTACAAGCAGAACCACTTTAGTATTGTCTAGGGAAGAAGCTCAGGGCTTCATGCATGCTGGGCAGGCTTTGAACAGCTAGGTCACATCCAAGAAACCATGGTGGATTTCTAGGGTTAGTCACTGGCATGGAGGGGATATGTCACAAGTACATTATGTTTGCATATGAAATTATTAAGAAATAAATACGTTTGTAAAACACAACAGAGTGAAATGTGGTGAAATCCCAGAAAACACATTCTGCAGTGAGGCCTGGAATGTGATCTTGTAAAAATGGTTGAGGGGTAGAAATAATGTGTGCATGTGCATGTGTATGTGTGAAAGAGAAAGAAACAGAGAGAGAGAGATTGAGAGCTGTGTGTTTCTGTGGAGGTCCAAGGATAAGTTCTGGAATTTTCCTGGAATGTTTCTATCTCCTTTTTGCTTCTTTCTGAGATTTCCCAGGCTTCTCCCACCAGGGCCGAAAGTACAGGCTGCCACTGATGACTCTTGGCATTTTTACACTGGGCCTGGGAGCCAAACTCAGAAGCCTCTGATTATGAGGAAGAGTCTTAACTTTGAGCCATCTCTCCAGCCCCAAACTTAAGTCTTTTTGCTTGGGAGGCAGTGGTTTTAATCCCTGAGTCATCACTCTAACCCATAGATTTCTTTGTTATGAACGATAACTTGCAATAGTCATGTTCTTGCCAACGGTGGCTACAAGATGCACTTCCTACCATGGAAAGTGAATCCAGGAAACTCCACAGCATAGCAAAGAGAGATAGCACATTCCAAGTTCATTCACAAAGTCACCCTTGGGCCTCCATGGGCACACACAGTGCCCTCTGATAAATGCACACACAGAGACACACAGAGACAAAATTAAATTTAAAAAAAGTGTAGCATGGGCTACATAAGACTCTGTCTCAAAAATAAATGAATAAAAATAAAAAAGGATTATTTCAGATAAATCTTCAAAAAGTATAATAAAAGTAAATATAATGGTTGGTGGAAAAAGAAATATCATCCTAAAATAATATTCTGACTTCATAGAAGGATATTGTTCATCTTTGGCTAGGATGTGGTCCCTCCTGTGTATGAGTGCACATTTAAATAAATAAATGAATGAATAAAAGAAATAAGCATATCTCATCTTTTCTGAGGCTATCAGGATTTCTTCATATATGAACAAACTTCTTAACATATGGATATTGAATTTTATAATGGTTTTTTAAATTTGTGTGTGTGTGTGGGAGTGAATCAAGGATCCCTATGGAAGATCAAGGGTGACTTGGGGAATCATCCTGTTTTGCCTATTCCTTTTTACTTCAGTCTGGGATTTCCCAGGCTCCACCCACCAAGGTCAGAAGTGCAGGCCTCTTCATGGTCACCTGTCATCTTTTACATGACACCTGAAAACTGAACGTAGTAACCTTCTGCTTTTGAGGCAAACTCTCAACCACTGAGCCACCTTTCCAGCCCTGCAGGGAAAATTTTTAATCTGTTTTTGTCCCAATAAAAGGCTTTGAAATTTCACTTTTAAATGATCACTGGAATACTTTGCCCTAAATTCCAAAACATGCATGGGACAGAGTATAATATAGTTGGCTGCAGTTCCAGAATGCCACATAATTTGAGAAGCCACTTTATACTTATGAATGTCTATTTTTCTGTTTTTTTTGTACTGTACTTAGAATTTTATTATGCAATTATTTATTTTTTTATTTTTCTGCTCATGCAAATGTAATAGGTACCCTGTACCCTCCCTCCCTCCACCCCTCCCTGGACCTCCCTGCTTCCTCCCTCTTTTTCCCCTTCCTTTCCCCCCTCCCTCCTTTTTTCCCAGTGCCCCCTTCCCCCCATCTCTGAAGCATCCTTTAATGTGTATATCAAACTTTCCTCTCGGTCCTCCTCCCTGATGAGGTGTAAGGACTCAGTGGCATTTCCTAGAACTCTTTCTTGTGTTCCCCTTAAGTATAGGAACACTATTGTGACTGTTAATCCCTTGCTAGTAAGGATCCTAGTGCCTTTAGTCCATGCTAGACTTTGAGGGTCAATGATATGTTGGTCATTGCGCAGATCATGCAGAGTCCTATTATAATTGCTTCGGCTCTAACTTGTGTGGAGTATCTTACATAGCATGACTCCTCCCATCCTTGTGCTCTTACAGTCTTACCACCCCCTCTTCTGCAAATTTCCCTGAGGTTCAGGATGGGGAGAGATTAGGCAGGCCTGATTCCAGGTGGTTGATTTAGAGTCTCTGATGTTCTGAATTATGTTTTTTTTTTTTTCTTCAGTTTTGCTGCTTCTGCAACGCCCTTGGCTCCATCCTGATGGGTATTGGATGTCATCCCCTGGCCAGAGATAAAAAGCTGTTAAAATAGAGTCTTATTATAAGGATAGATTCAAAGGTAGATGGAATAAGAGTAGGAGACTGCGTTGAGGGGTGGGTCAGTCCCCCATTGCAAAATGGTTACCTTCTATCTGCCAGACTATATGCCCTCCCTTTCTTGTAAGATCATACCCCATCAGTTGCAAGTGACCAAGAAGGACAGTCTGTGAGCTTAACCAGATGTCTCATTACTTACTTGCAGTCCTTGATGGTGGCCTAATATTTCTGCTGTAGCATGATCCCCTTCTCTCCTGTTTATAATCTTTGCAATTACTGTAGGTATTACAGAGATTTATGTTTGAGTGTGTCTCTAAGTGGGTTTGGTACTAGGATCCACCTATTAGGGAGTACATATGGTGCTTAATTTTCTGTGTCTGGGATACTTCACTCAATATAATTTTTTCTAATTCCATCCATTTCCCAGCAAATTCCAGTAATTCATCATTTTTGATGGCTGAGTAGTATTCCATTGTATAAATGTACCACATTTTCTTTATCCACTCGTCAACTGTTGGCCATTTGGGTTGATTCCATGACTTTGCTATTGTAAACAGTGCTGCTATGAACATGGTCATGCTTGTATTATCGAGGTGAATTTTTGCTGTATGGGGGGTTATTACCAAAAGTGGAATAGCAGGTCATATGGCATTTCAATCTTTAATTTTTTTAAGAAACACCAGATGGTTCGCCAGAGTGGTTGTATGAGCCTGCATTCTCACCAGCAATGTAGGAGAGTTCCCCTTTCTCCACATCCTCTCCAGCATTTGGTGTTGTTTGTATTGTGGATTTTTGCCATCCTGACCGGAGTGAAATGCTATCTCAGGGAGGTTTTGATTTGCATTCCCCTGATGGCTTAAAGATGTGGAGCATTTTTTAAGGTATTTGTTAGACATTTTAAATTCATCCTTGGTAAAGTTTCTTGTAAGTTCCAAGGCCCATTTTTTATTTGGGCCATTTGTTTCTTTGGTGTTTAGTTTTCTAAGTTCTTTGTGTACTATGGATAATAGAGCTCTGTCAGATATGTGGTGTCATAGTTAAGCACAGGTGTCAACTTGACTGTTGAGGGTTTGGGCTCTGGGCACAGTTGTAGAGAGTTGATGGTTGAGTTAAGCCCAGAGCAAACCTGAAGGAGATTGTCTAGCTGATGGGGAAGACCCAGCCCATGGTGGGTGGGATTAGGCCCTGGATAAATCAGAGAGCTAGTTGAGAGAGTTGGCATCCTTCTGTATACTTGGC
This sequence comes from Typhlomys cinereus, assembly GCA_023101885.1. Taxonomy (NCBI): domain Eukaryota; kingdom Metazoa; phylum Chordata; class Mammalia; order Rodentia; family Platacanthomyidae; genus Typhlomys; species Typhlomys cinereus. The sequence continues at coordinate 702,268 of JALPQD010000267.1, forward strand.
CAGACATCCTGGTCTGGCAAGTAAGGATTGTCCATCTCTCAGCTGTTATGCAGTGATGATGTGGCCAGTTCCCTCAGCCCTGGATTTGGTGCATGCTCTCCTGTCAAGCTGGACTGGGAACTGTAACCGGACTGTTGTAAGAAAGTAAACCCCTTGTTCCCTTAAGCTATGTGATGGTCATTTATTAGCAATCATGCAGGCAGACTGCAACATGTGGTTAGGGAAGATGTTTTCCCATTCTGTGGATTGCCTTTGTGCTCGAGTTACAATCTCTTTATCTGAACAGAAACTTGGTTGTATTGACTGTGCTATTGGATTTCCAATTAGGAACTATTGGCCTAGTCCGATCAGCTCCAGGGAGTTCTCCACCTTTCACCTAAGGTTTTTAATAGTCTCTGGCCTTATATTGAGGTCCTTGATCCATTTGGAATTCATTTTTTTTTTTTTTTTGAGAATTAAGGTAGAGTTTATTAGTAAAGAGAAAGGTTGGAACTCACAGACTCCAGATGTGGAGTGCCATGAGGAGCTAGGGCACCTTCATGAGAAGCAGAAATAAAACAGAGTTCATGGCAATAGAGTGCCATGAGGGGCTAGGGAGCCCATGAGAACTCACAGTGCCTAGACATGGAATTCATGAGGAGCAAGGAACAAGAAACAGACTCATGGCACTGGAGTGCCATGAGGGGCTAGGGAGCCTCCAAGAGTAGTAGGCAGCTGGAAATGGACTCATGGCACTAGAGGGCCATGAGGGGCTAGATTGCTTGGAATTAATTCTTGTACATGGTAACTAGTATGGGTCCAGTTTTAATCTTCTGCATGTGGACATCCAGTCTTGTCCGTACCATTTGTTGAAGATGCTGTTCTTTTTCCATTGGATTTTTCAGGACTCTTTGTCAAAGATCAAATGGCTGTAGTTGTGTGAGCTTATATCTGGATCATCAACCCTTATCCATTGATCTGTGTGTCTATTTTGGAGCTAGTACCAGGCTGTTTTTATAACTATGGATTTGTAGTATAGACTAATCTAAGTAAGATTAAGTATTTTTGTTACTCAGGATTGTTTTTGCTATCCTGAGTCTTTTGTGCCTCCATATGAATTTTGAGACTGTTTGGTCAACTTCTTTAAAGAATCGCTTTGGGATTTTAATTGGAATAGCATTGAATCTGTATATTGCCTTTGGTAGGATGGTCATTTTTATGATGTTGATTCTGCCAATCCAGGAAAATGGCAGGTCTTTCCACCTTTTGGTGTCTTCTGCAATTTCTTTCTTTAGGGTTTTAAAGTTTTCATTATAAAGGTCATTTACTTCCTTGATTAGATTGTTTCATTTTTTTAGGAGCTATAGTAAATGGGGTTGTTTCTCTCAGGGCTTTTTCACTTCTTTCATTCTGTGCATATAGGAAGGCCACTGATTTTTGTATGTTTATTTTGTATCCTGCTACCCTGCTGAACTTCTGTATTAGTTCCAGAAGTTTCCTGGTGGAGTTTTTGGGATCACTCAGGTATAAAATCATGTCATCTGCAAATAAAGATAATTTGACTTCTTCCTTGCCGATGTGAATCCCTTTTATCTGTTATGGCTTCAGCCAAGACTTCAAGTACAATATTGAATAGAAGTGGTGAGAGTGGACAGCCTTGTCTAGTTCCTGATTGAAGCAGGAATGCTTCAAGTTTTTCCCCATTGAGTATAATCATTCCTGTGGGCTTGTTGTATACAGCTTTTATTATATTGATAAAGGTTCCTTCCATTCCTACTGTCTCTAGCGTTTTGATCATAAAAAGGCTGTTGGATCTTGTCAAAAGCTTTTTCTGCATCTATCGAGAGTATCATGTGGTGTTGGACTTTGGACTGGTTTATATGATGAATTACACTTATTTATTTGCATATGTTGAACCAACCTTGTGTGCTGGGAATAAAGCCTACTTAATCCCCGTGAATGATCTTTTTGATATGTTTTTGAATCTGATTTGCTAAGACTTTGTTGAGAAACTTTGCATCTGTGTTCATCAGAGAGATAGGCCTATAGTTTTCTTTTTTAAGTGTATCTTTATTAGGTTTTGGGATTAAGATGATATTAGCTTCATAGAAAGAATCTGGTAGTGTTCCTTCCTTGCTATTTGATGGAACAGTTTAAGGAGTATTGGTGTTATTAGCTCCTTAAATGTCTGGTAGAATTCTGTGCTGAATCCATCTGGTCCAGGACATTTCTTGGTGGGAAGATTTGAAATTATTTCATTGATTTCCTCATATGTTATAGGACTATTTAAATAATTCACAACTTCCTGATTCAATTTCGGTAAGTTGTGCTTACTTAGGAATTCATCCATTTCTTTTGTGTTGTCAAATTTCACAGAGTATAAGTTTTTGAAATATGATGTTATAATACTCTGAATTTCTTGAGTATCCATAGTGACAACTCCATTTTCATTTCTAATTTTGTTAATTTGTGTTTTTTCTCTCTTGCTTTTGGTTAATTTAGCTAGAGGCATGTCAATCTTATTGACTGCTTGATTCTCTGTATCATTTTCCTAACCTCAACTTCAGATATTTCTCCCCTTATTTTGCTAATCTCCTCTCTTCTACTGCTTTTCAGATCAGATTGCTCTAGAGCCTCTAAAGCTTTAAGCTACATTGCTAAGTTATTTAATTGTGATGTTTCCATTTTTTTTTTTTTTGATGTTGGCATTACCTCTTAGGACAGCTTTCATTGTTTCCCAAAGATTTTGGTAAGTTGTATTTTCATTGTCGTTCACTTGCAGGAAATCTATAATTTCCTTTTTAATTTCTTCCTGAATCCAATTCTCATTCAGCATCATAGTGTTAAGTTTCCAGGAGTTAGTGTATTTTCTGTTGTTAGTGTATGTTCTGTATTTTCTGTTGTGTTGTGGATGTGAAGCTTTAGACCATGGTGGTCTGATAGGGTACAGGCTAGAATTTCAATTTTCCTATATGTGTGAAGATTTGTTTTGTGGCCCAATATGTGATCTATTTTGGAGAAAGTTCGGTGTGCTGTTGAGAAAAATGTGTATTCTTTGGTGTGTGGATGAAAAGTTCCATAGAGATCTGTATGTTCCATTTCTTCAAGGGTTTGGTTGAGTTCCAAAGTGTCTCTGTTAAGCTTTTGGCGTGTTGATCTATCCCATGGTGAGAGAGCAGTGTTGAAATCCTTAAGAATTATTGTTTGGGGGTTGATTTCTCGCTTTAGACGCTGTAAGGTTTGCTTAATGAATGTGGAGCGGCCCATATTAGGTGCATATATGTTCAGTATTGTTGAGTCTTCCTGGTGAATTGTACCTGTAACTAAAGTGTAGTATCCATCTGTGTCTCTTAAGATTTTCTTTGTTTTGAAGTCCACTTTGTCTGAAAGCATAATGGCTACCCCTGCCTGTTTCCTCTTCCATTAGCTTGCAGAATTTTTGACCAGCCTTTTATTTTTAGGATGTGCCTATCTTTTGTGGTGAGAGGAGTTTCGTGAAGGTAGCAGATTGATTGTGGTTTTTAATCCAAGTTTGTAAACTGTGTCTCATGATCGGTGAGTTAATACCATTGACATTTAATGTTACAATGGAGAAATTATTTTTAATTCTGGACATTTTTTATGTTTAGTGGCTTTTGTAAGTGTATTGTTAAACATTTAGGGTTTGGTGGTATTATACCTCCCTTCTGTCCTTCTGGATACGCTTGTTTTTTTCTTCAAGCTTTCATATCATTTCTAGCATTTTTTGAAGGCCTGGTTTAGTAGACATGTAAGCCTTCAAGTTGTCTTTGTGCTGGAAAACTTTTCTTTCTCCCTCGATCATTACAGACAGTTTTGCGGGGTATATCAGTCTGGGTTGACATTTTTGCTCATTTAATACTTGAAGTTTGTCTTTCCAAGCTCTTCTTGTTTTTACTGTTTCCATTGAGAAGTCATTTGTTATTCTAGAAGATTTACCTTTAAAGTGACTTTTTTTTTTTCCCTTGAAGCTCTCAGCACCTTTTCTTTGTCTTGAATGTGGAGTTTTTTTTTTTTACTATTGTTTGCCATGGAAATTTTCTATTTTGGTCATATCTGTTTGGGGTGCAGAATGCCTCTTGTATTAGGATGGGCCTCTCATTCTTTAGTTGAGGGAAGTTTTCATTTATGATAATTTGAAAAATTTCCTCAGTTGAGGAAATCGATGGATTTATCTTCCTATTTCTGTCAGATCTTGGGTAGAACCAGCAGCTTTAGCCTAGTAGGTAATTGACCTCCCTCTGAGCTGCTACCTTAAAAGTTCCTTTTTTTTTTGAAGCCACGGGCTTCTGAGATCAAACCGGGCTAAATACAACTGTAGTGTAGTGGAGGGTGACCTCAAACACCTGACCCTCAGGCCTCCACCTCCCCCCTCAAATGATGGGATTACAGACATCAGACGCCACGGCTGTTTTGATGAGGTGCTAGAGCAGGAAACCAAGTTCTCTCCCACACAAGGCAAGCACTCTGCCTAGTGAGCTGCTTCCACAGCCATGTTTTTTTTATTTTCAGGGACAGCTGAAGCCTGAAACTTCAGTTCTGGGTCAGAACTCGAGATGATTCACCACACCCCCTTGCTTCTAATTGATTGGATCACAGGTGTGATCCACTCAGCATCCCACTTTACAGTTCATTTTCTGACAGAGGGGCTTATAGAAAAACCCAAAAATTATGGAAGCAACCATAAAGAAACATCTTATGCTAATAATACGTCATAAATATCTTTTAAAGGAAGGAATAAGAATGAGCACTGCCTATGCAGAGGAGCATAGAGTGAGGAAAAATGGGAGTAGGGGGCAGGGGTGGGAGGTTTCTGCTGATCCTTTTAAAACCCAGGGACAAAATTATACTAGAAGCAACAGGAATGTGGTATTTTGTGATAAAAGGTTGGTCAGAGAGGTCTTAAAGGCCCCCAAACACTATAGGCTTTTGCTCTTGGTTGCCCTCCAAAAACTGAAGATGCAACACAAATAGATTATGGAACATGGGAAAAATGTATCAAGTGGAACTGGTCTGAGAACTTTCTCCTTGCTGGATAGCTCACACAGCACCAAGGAATACTGTAGAAACTGCTGGGAGAGAATATACATCATGCACATAAACAGCATGATACCAGTAAGTTCCAATATAAATCATCATAGCAAAAGTTGACCACCAATGTAATGGTGGCATGAGCACCCAGAATCCAACCAAAGCTTTCTGATTAGACTCGAGACCTGCTTGTCAGAATGGTACTTATCCCTGTTACTGTAAATTAGAATAAGAACCTAAAATAAGGAAAGGAAATAGATGACTAGGGAAGACAGCCAATATGCCTGTAGGTAGGAAGACATTAAGTACATCAAGCTGCTCTGTAGGCAGCTGTTATCACACCTACAGAATGGGAACTCACAGTGGAAACACCATGTCTAACTGGATAAGTGAAGAGAAAAGCACTTATCAGTGGGGTGGCCTAAAAGAGGTAACTTATCACCTTTGGAGTCCTGAGCCTCCATGGGAATAGACAAGCCAGAGTGAACCCTGAGGTCCATAGAAGGGGACAGGCAAAAGGGATGTGACAGAATGGGAGGCAATGGTATAGGAAGGGAAGGGATAGGAGGGAGAGGGGAAGGAGAGAAGCTGGGATGAATAATCCTTATTCTTATAAAAGTAGAAAAAATTCAAATGAAAAAAAATTATATAACAAAGAAGTTGATTTCTCCATGAGTTCATCTGAAGAACCAGAAATCAAAATTAATTATTTTTATTTCATATGTATGAGAGAGACAGACCTTGAGATAGAAGTATGCACATGCCCTATGAATATTGGGACACACATTCCTGGGTAGCCCTTTCCCAGAGAACTGCTATTCAGAGGATAAGTGCTTGGAATGAGAAGATGCAATAGTGACCAGGAGGCCACATGGTTACATGATCGATCCCTTTGTGGAGAGTTAGGGACCATGGCTTCAGAATTCAAAGTGTGGACAGAGAGTTTGGCGTCAAAGGCCGAGTTAGCCGCTGTGGTTAGTAAAGCTGGGGCCTGAAGCACCTGCCTCAGTGCTATTCCATTTGGGGAAAGGAGCTGTGGATGTGCAGGACTGTGCAGGAGATGAGCACAGCTAGAGGAGCCTGGCTCTGGGTCACCTTTACTTTCAAAGGTGGATACCAGGAGGAAGGCTTGGAGATAAGAAAGACAGTTCCATGGACATAGCTCAGGACAGGAACCCTGTCCACCTCATCAGACAATCTGGGTGGATTCTTTACACTCAAAAATGAAGAAATAAGCAGATTGGCATCAATAAATAATTGCTAGTGGATGAGGAAGCAGATTATTACAAGAACCAGGACATGTTCATAGAAGCAGACCATTGCCTGAGCAGGTGGATAATATGGAGACAGAGAGCTGGAAGATTGGCAAGCTCAAAATTACACCTCTCTCATATTTTCCTGTGAATGTGGTGTGGGGATTCCCCTGATGTTAGTATCACTCTGCTGACATGGTGGTCATCAATAATCTAGAATGCTTGAGTACGTAGAAACTTCTCTTTCTGGTCCTAATTGTTTTGGTCCCACATTTACAGCAGCAACATAAAAACAATTTTGGGACATGAAGATTGGGTGTCACTGAGGATCTATGTTGCGATCTTAAGCTTTCTTCTCTTCCTGGGATGTGAAACGTGAGGCTTGAGTGTCTGATGGGGGACACAGAACATGTGATTTCAGATGCTGCTAGACTAGAAGAGGAAACAGGTTGCACATGGGCAAGCTTCCCAGGGTCTTAGTCAGTCACTCTGACTCATCTGGATCTCAGTATTTAGAAGTGGATGTTCTGGACATCTTGGATATGTGCCTGCCTCTAACTCCTCACAACCTGGATGGGTCACAGGCATGCACCATGGTGCCTAGTACATAGCCCCCAAATGTTGAAGGATAAACTGTTCAAAAATGGGAATGACCACCTCTCCCACGGTGTCCCTGAAAGTTGTAGCAGCCCAGATGGGGAACATCCAGCAGCAATGCTGAGATCCCAGACAAGAACTATATCCCAACTAAGTGATGTCCTCTGGCAGAGATCCCATCAAATTCGTGCTTAGCTCATGAAAATACTCAGGATTGTGAGGCATCCCAAGACTGTCTTCTTTGCTACTAGTGTCTGCTTTCGACATCAAGAACCCTACATCTGCTTAGAGACCAGACTATTTTGCAGTTATCTGTAATTAGATATAGTCTCAATCCACTGGCCGATTACCATCACTCCATGCTTTGCTGTTAGCTGGCCATCTAGTAGACCACACTGTAGCTAAAGAGATACAATGCAGACCAAATGAGCAGGGGTAGGATATGAAGGACAGGGACTTTGGGATCCAGGTTGATTGACCTAAGAGGGATCGTGAAACACAAGGGACTGAGGGAAAAGGAACAACAGGAAAGTGAAGAAAGAATGGTGGGCTTATGAGTCGCCTCAGGGGTTAAGACTGCTTCACAAGCAGAAGGATCTGAGTTTGGATCCCACTTCCCACTTCTAAACACCAGGCAGAAATAGTGGTGGTCTGTACTTCCTGTCCTGGTGGGTAGAGTCTGGAAAATCCCAGAGCAAAGCAGAAAGGTGGTAGAAGCCATCCTCGATGATTCCTAAGTCGCCCTTGCTCCTCCAGACAATGCCTTCTCATACACATCTCTTCCCTTTCATTCTCTCAAAAATTAATAAATAAATGAAATTTTAGAAATAGTTTTAAAAAAAAGGAATGATATAGAGAACTCTCTATAATATCCTTATTGTCCATCTCCCTTTCTTTCCTTTTCTGGTTTTTTGAAAATAGTGTTTCTGAAAGAAAAACAAACAACCTTAAAAGATGAAATTTGCATGCAATTCCATCACTGTGCCCTTTTATGATCTGAACTGTTCCATGGCACCTCAGTCTTGCTAATGGAATCACTAAATGTATGTACAGCACCACCTATACAATTTAATCTTCCCGCCCGTTCCCCACCTGCTGGGAACACACTGTCCAGGTGGGACTCAAGGCAACCTAGGTAAGCTCCCCCCAACCCCAAACCCCAGGCATCCCACTGGACCCAGCTCCTCCCACCAGCCAGCTGGAGCCAGCGCTGTGCCTGGGGAGACCCCCTGGGCCATGCCCCAGCTCCCCAGGTTAAGTAGCGCCCCGCCACCGCCACCTCCTCCCTTTCCCCACCTGCCAGGGAGGCGCGCAGTCCAGCTGGGACTCAAGGCAACCTAGACTCTAATTTAACAGACTTTTGGGCTGGAGAGGTGGCGCAAGGGTTAAGCCTCCGCCTTGCAGGCGGAAGGTCCCGAGTTCGGATCCCAGAGTTCGGATCCCAGATCCCACGTATAGACGCCAGGCGGAAGCGAGGCAGCCTGCGCTTCTGGTCCTGGTAGGGCGGAGCCTGTGAACCCCGGGACAGAAGGAGGTGGAGGCGTCCATGGTGGTTCGCGAATTCGTCCGTGGTTCTACACATACACAGACACACACAGACACGCACATACACACGCACATGCACACAGTTGAATAAATAATAATAAAAAAATTTAATTTAACAGATTTTTATCTCTGGCCATCAGGATTGAGCCAAGGGCATTGCAGGAGCAGCAAAACCGAAAAAAAAAATCAACAAACCATAATTCAGAACATCAGAGACTCTATATCAACCACCTGGAATTGGGTCAGCGTAATCTCTCCTCATCCTGAAGCTCAGTGAAATTTGAGTGACAGGGGGCGGTAACATTGTAAGAGCACAAGGATGGGAAGAGTAATGATATGCAAGATACCCCACACAAGATAGGGCCGAAGCAATCATAATAGGAATTTGCATGACCTGCGGTATGTCCAACATATTATTGACCCCACAAAGTCTAGCATGGACTAAAGGCACTAGAATCTTGGAGGCTAGGGACTGACAGTCACAGTAGTGTTCCTAAACTTAAGGGGAACACAGAAAGGGTTCTGGGAAATACCCCTGGGTCCTTGCACCTCATTGGAGAGGAGGACCCAGAGCAGAGTTTGACATGCACATTAAAGGATGCTCCTGGGATTGGGTGGGGGGGGGAGGCACTGGGGGATGGGCAGGGAGGGGAGAGGGGAATGGGGTAGCAGAGGGGTTGGGGGGAGGTAGAGGGAGGGAGGGGACTGGTGTACCTGTTAGGTTTGTGTAAACAGAAATAATAATAATAAAAAATTAAAAAAATTTAATCTTCCCATAAGTAGCAATAAGACAGATTTGGATGAGAGCCTCCTGTAAGTCTTTTGAAACATTTGCTTGTGAGTACATATGTGTGCTGTGAATTTCTTCCCTGGAGAAAACAAATTTGTCTCTACTCTTAGGTTGATTCAAAGTTTGATTCAATGACTCATTTCTAAGGACATGTGAATGATGAGCATTACTTATGCACAAGATTAAGGGATGACTTTCAAAGCAGAGATGACCCAGAACAGATGCTCCTAGAGAGAGATCCATCTGCTGACTGATGGATATTCCACAAGGGTAGAACCTTACTCGATTAACTTTCATCAACCTATGGAATCCAGTGCTTCTCTGAGACTTGAGGCCACATGCAAGGAGGGGAGGATGCAAGCAAATGGTGGGTGGATGCAGAGGAGCAGCCAGAACTCAAGGAGAGGACACAATCACCCTCCACAGCCTGATGACCTGAGTGAATGTGAACACTCCATAGGTCTAATTGTGATGCTTGTCCAAAGCCATCACTGTAGCCATGACAAAGATGGTGACTCAAAACTTGAAGCACCTCATTCTATCACAGTGTGTATGTTACTTTTGGCCATGTGTCTCAAATAACTGAATTTTTGGATTCCATGAACTGATGTGTTTATACTCAGAAGGCAATGAAATTCCTATCTAAAATCAACAGAAACAAATAAAACCCTCATGTGTTTGGACCTCAGTCACACTCCATGTCTAGGGGCTAGGCCATACCAAATCCGCAGGACTGAGAGAGATAAGCCCCATTTTCAAGACAATACATCTGGCTAAACATACCAAATGATGCCAATATCCTTAACCAACTTGCTTACAGTTGTATAGTTATAGTTCTTATTCCAGTTTGGCATGATGGTTCACACCAACACCAAGAGTCACAAACCAAATTCACAGGAATGCCCGGAAACAGACAAATCCCACTTACCAGACAATAGGTCTGGCAAAGCACAGCAAAGTATGTCATCTTCCTTAACCAGCTCCGTCCATCTTATTCACCGGCACAGGAATTATTCCCATCCATCCACTAGGGGCTGATTCTTTCCCACCAATCAGACTATCTCTCCAACTTGTTTGATTAGGAATTAATTCAATTATTTCTTTGCTCAAGTTCCATGAGCTGCATCTTACAATTGTGAAGTTGAGGCTTATACCTAGCTGTGAATCTTTTTCTTTCTTTCTTTCTTTCTCTTTCTTTCTTTCTTTCTTTCTTTCTTTCTTTCTTTCTTTCTTTCTTTCTTCCTTCCTTCCTTCCTTTCTCTCTCTCTCTTTCTGTCTTACTTTTTCTTTGTCTATTTCATGTATATATGTGTGTCTTCTTGTATGTTTGCATGAGTGTGTGTGAGAGAGTGTGTTATATTACCTCATTTATTGCTATTACACTACACATTATAAGGTGCAACCAAAGAAAGAGTTTATTGGGCTTATACTACGAAGGTAGAATTTCTGCAAATAGGGAGGAGATGTGGGAGCGGCAAGACTCTACTCACATTGTTCCCACAGTAGGGAGCAGACAGAGAGATGGATGCTGGTGCTCTGCTGACTGTGGGAATCTCCATTGGATTAAGGATTGTCCTATGAACCACAGGGCTTGAGATTCAAGCCCCTATGAAATAGACCAATGATGAGGTCCAAGGTTCTTGGCTTTCCTCCAATGGAAAAAAAGGAGTTTGCAGGTGATTCCCAGCAAAATAAAGCACAAATATCAGCTCAATTTAGCATTTCATGGGAAGCTTGGGTAACATGTGATGAGAAGCCAATTTTTTTCCTCAGTTAATAGACATGGAAGCACACATTTTCAGTAGTCAACTTCCTTCCTAGGTCTTTGTCAACCTCCCATTTAACTACAACTGTTAATCTCAGGGGAGTGACATGTTTAGCAAAGTCACTATCAGACTTCCTTATATGCAAGGTGGCACTATCTTTAGGTATTCCTTTGTTTAGGTACCTGAATGACATAGGTTTAGACTTCGTGGAATATTTTAGTGCCCTCACAAAGTTGAACATTTTATGGATAATCAGGCTATTAAGCAGAAATTTTAATACAAGCACCATCTCAGGTATGGACTTTATCCCAAAGCATGAGTCAAGCCATAAGAGGTTCCACAAAAAACAATATTCAGAGACCTAAAAAACTTTGCATAACAGGGAAAAAGCATCCCCTATAAGCAGAGGCTAGAGTAGGATTGATTCTGAGTCTCAACACGTTAAAGTTTAAAAGATGTTTTCTTTTGTATTCCTTTGGTCTCAAAAAGCCAATATCTCTTTGCATTTCTAGAACCCAGAAAAGAAAGGAGAACTAATTTGAATTGTTCTGCCCAAGGATTCAGAGACAGTCCACAAATTTATGGACAGTCCCATTAAAGAATGGGACTTTGCAGATTTACTACTGCCAGAGGAGAAAAGTCTCCTCAACTGTTGAGATTACCTGCTTCTCTTTGCTTCTGCACAAGACAAATGCTGTGACTATTCTGGGTAAGATAAGTTTTCTTTACTAACTCTTGCCTGTATCCATAGTGAGACTGCTAAACTCCTTGGGCTTCCCAACTACAACTGTTTAATCCTTGTGTTTGGAACTTGTAGGCTTACATTGTCTGCTTTGTCTCTTCAAGTGTGAGGACCTCTGGACCATCCCAACATGTCATAGATGGGAATCATTGATTGCTCATACTTCCTTCGCCCCAAGTCATTAAGAAGTAGCCAGAGTACTTGTTCCTCTTTATCCTTGAGCAGTGTAGGCAGCAGTACAAGCAACTTAGGCCCCAATGTGACCTAATTAACAAGGAAAAGCCATTTCCCCCAGAACTTCCTTAAGTGTGTAAATATACTTGACCTTAGAAGTCATGTCTGGCACCTGCCCCTCATGGCCCTCCCAAATCTAGAATCTGTGAGTTTAGCTCCTTGCCTCTCATGATTCCATGCCTGGAGTCCAACTCTTTAGAGAGACCTAGCCCCTCATGGTAGTCCACATCCAGAGTCCATGAGTTCTGTTCTTTCTTAATAAACTGCCTATTAATCCTTGCTTTAATCTGTTTTGCTTCAATCTCTGAGACACAAAGTAACCTCCAATGGGATCCCCAACATTTGGCATGCACAGCCAGGAGCTCAACTCTATAACAAAGCAACTTAAGGACAAGAGGGAGGTTTATTCAGCTGAAGGTTTCAGAGGCGAAATGCACTTTAACATTTTATTTATTTAATTGTGCGTGCATGTATGTGTGTGTATGTAGAACCATGGACGAATTCCGGAACCACCATGGACCGCCTCCACCTCCTTTACTCTGCGTGGGGATTCACAGGCTGCGCCCTATCAGGACCAGAAAGGCAGGCCACCCCTGCTTCTGGTCTATACATGGGGTCTAGGATCAGAACTCAGGACCTTCTGCCTGCAAGGCAGAGGCTTAACCTCTGAGCCACCTCTCCAGCCCTGCGAAATGCACTCTTACAAGGGGGACACAACTTGTCTGGTTGGCAGAAGCTGGAGACAGGTTATGTCACTGCAGACATCTTGAGGCTGAGAGCTGATGTACTGCTAGCTAGGAAAAACAGACTTCTCCAGCAGATAAGGAGGGACAAGTTTACTTAAAAGCCACTTTCCAACTCTATTTCCTCACTCATTGGTATAAGTCAATACATTACAAGGTGCAACTAAAGAAGGCGTTATTAGGTTTACAAATTATGAAGATAGGGATGAGCTATGGGACAGGAAAGACTCTGCTCCCATTGCCTCGACAATGGGAAGCAGAGTGATGGATGCTGGTGCTTTACTGCTCTTGCCCTTTATTCAGCCCAGGATCCCAGTTAAGCCATGGGGTGCTGGATCCACATTCACAGTGACACTCCCATCTCAGTTTACCTCACCAAACAAGCCCAGAAATTGGTTTCTTAGGAACTACAGGTCCTGTTACATTGACAAGATCAGGGAACACAGGATGCAGATGGATCTTCATGGCAGACTATGCTTGACTGCAATGCCCAGACATTCCCAATATGTGCCATAGGACAATGAGTCATGAAGGCTTTGCGAGTCTGGGGTAACACACTGCATAGGCACAAGCATGTGTTGGAAGCTGAGGTCCATGTGGGAGAAAAGAGAAAGGCACTGATGGCAATGCCAGAGTTGCTCCATTTTGATGCCAACAATAGGTGGGCTTCATTAAAAGACAGGACAGCTAGTTTACCTTCACAGCACAACCAGGACAAGTAACCTTGAGACCTATTGAGGGCATCAGTGGAAAACTTCCAGGATTCTAAGTTCTGACCATGAATCTATAAGTGTGATGCAGGGGAAAGTTCCTATTTGCATGTGATATCAGAAATCACATCAGGGGATTCACAATTGTCATTCTGTCTCTTCTGGGAGCCTGGCTCCACAGACCCATGTTTCCTTATATCCACACACCCTTCCTCACAGCTCCATCTGTCCACATCACATCCTCCAAAGAATTATCTCCTATTCTCCCTAGCAATGTTTCTAACAAGTCTAAAAGCCCAGTGCTCTATGTCTCTGGGTGGGAACCCTGAGCGCCAGAGCCAAAAATCAACTCTTTATTCAAACTCGCAGCAGTGAAGCAAATTATTCCCCAGGCTGTAGACTGAGCGATTGTGACATTTCTGGCAGACCTCTGTAGCAAAGGAGACCTTCCTGGGCTGCCTTTGGGCACACAGTGTGTCCATGAGATGTGAACAGAGTTGGGTAAATCTCTCTGGAATGACATCCTCCCTTTCCTCGTAAGCCTCCAGAGGGGCAGGGTAAAGCTCCAGGGTCAGCTGACTCAAGGTGGCTGTGTGGAACATCAGGTTCTTCAGGACAGCCATGGAGAACTCGTTCCCATAGAAGTTGACCTCCTTGAGCTGGGTGCAGCGACTCAGGGCTGGCAAGAGGGCACTCAGCTGGGAGCTCGCCATCTTGCAGTCCTGTAATATCAGGCTCTGCAGAGTGCCCTTGACTCTCTCCAGGAGCACCTGCAGTGGCATAGTACATAGGTGGCCTAGGAACACTCCACTCAGGTTGAGGTGTGTGAGTTGCCACAGCGTCTGGCAGTGGGACAAACAATCAATGTCTTCCTGTGACAGCGAGCAACCCATGATGCATAGAGTCTTCAAGGGGGTCATCAGGCACCTAGGGAGAAAGCAAGAGGTTAAGTCCTGCAAGTGGTGTTGGAGGCTGTTGACAGCATTCAGAAGGCACCCAAGTGCCAAGGTCAATGTGACTGTGATTAAGGTCATCGGTAGGCTGCTGGATCTTGGAGTTGGCCAGCATCACAGTGAAACTAGCTCAGCGTAAAACTTGGCAGCTCCTTTCCTCACTGTCATGAAAAAAGCCATGGACACATGAGGTCTCAAAGGTAGAAGAAAGAATCAGCCCTGATGAGACCTCTCCATCATCACCCTGGGTGCCAACTGTGGTGGTGAACAGTCTGTCAGACTACCCACAGTCTTTCTTCATGTTTCCTAACCACCGGCCCTCAGTTGTGAGGCACATGTCCATTTCCCAGCAGTTACATCCCAGGTATACTGGAATATTCTTCCATCCACAAGGCATTAGGAGTAGACTGCTGCTCTTTCATGGGGCTGCTGAGTCCAAAGAACACCTGGTTGAATGTGCAAATCCCCCCCTCCTGATTGGGCTCTACTCTTCCTATTCCATCCCCTTAGCTGTGACAAGTTAAAGAGGTGCTCCAAACCAACCTCACTAGACCTGATAGCAGTTGGCTTTCTGAAAGAGATGCTATACACAATACCCACAGAGTTCAACCCTGTGCTGTATAAAAGTTGTCACATGATATTACAAATTCTCCCATTCTACAAACACCACAGCTTTAGTAATTCTAACACCACCAATATCATCAGAGCCTAGGGCACTATCAATTTTTATAGTCCCAGTAATCTATCCCTGGTAATTGCTGCCCTGGTCTGCAGCATCACTTTGGCCCACTTCCCTACCTGAGCAGCTGCTTCAGGTGATTCTTGAGGAAGTCGGTGCTGTTCATGTGCAGATGCTGGAGATTCTGGAGTTTGGAAAACTGAGAAATGATCTGGAGAACACTTTTCTGTTTCTTCTGCTCATGGAAAAAACAGTAGTGTTGCTTATAGATGCCCGCCAGAAGGAGTCTGTCTAGATTTCTCATCTGGCACAGGTAAGGTGCAAAATCATGTAGGGTGTCCAGCTTCCACCACGAATTCAGTTCCAGCTCCTGGATGGAGTCTGGCTCACAAATATCCAGAATCTCTAGGATCGTGGAGATGGGTAGTGTCCCAACCTGCAGTTTCCTACAGCACAACTTCACGGAGCCATTTCTCAGCTTGGCCCACCGCAATAGGAGTGTGTGTTTTCTATCTAGATGATGGCTTTCCACGTGGAAGTCAGCTACCACCTTCAGGAGCTGCTTCTGTCCACATACTGGGGGTTTCTGCATTCCTGTCTTCCTGGGAGGGATCTGTGTGGAACAGTCTGGACCTTGGTGTAGAGCCCACATGTTCCAGAAATTGTAATCCACATTTCTGAACTCAACTACTTGAAGTTTCCAACACCTGTGGGCAAATCAGACGTATCAGCAGATATGGGACTCCCTGCCAGTCTCTGCTTTAGTCTGAGGCTCTAACATCAGCCCTTCCCCCCTCTGTTTGCTCAGTGCTGAGGACTCCCAGAGGCACACATCCCAGATAAAACAGCTTTCCTGAGATGCAATATTGATCTCTGATACCTCGTCTCCTCTCAGTGCCCCCTGGACCCTGGTTGTCCCATTCTAAAGTCTGTGTGAGGAGACAGTGGCAGCTAATACTGCTGGGCCTGGGTCTATTACAAGCAGTTCTCACACAAGAATTTTCCAGCTGGCTCAGCCATTGCTCCTGGAGTATTTTATGGTACTGCCAGAAGTCTCTGAAGAAAGTTTTTGAGAAATGACTTCACCCCAGCTGCCTCTTCATTGTACCCAACATATTTCTGTCCATACAAGCTGGACCTGACTCACCTGTGGTAAAACTTCTGGGTGAAATGCAGGTCGATTCCACTGAGCACAGCCTCCAAGGTCTCCAGCTCAAGGATCTTCAGAGGGCCCACAGGGAGGCATGCGAAGGGCCAGACTTCCACCATTGCTGTCACGGCATTGTTGTGTCCACTGGCAAGGGCCTCTTTGAACAGTGGGGGGAAGAGTACCCTGGGTAGACTCTCCAGGGAAGAGATGACCAAGGCCTCATTGCTTAGCAGACTGTGCATTGCCAACTCCAGGAGGCTGGGCGGGGCTGTGATGTCCATGCTGCAGATCTCAGGCAGAGCAATCCTGGGCAAGATGGAAAAAACTCATTTTCAAACTGAGGCTGAATCATCTCTACCTCCTCAGCTCTGGCAATGGGAAAGCCTATGTTAGTGGAGGCTGTGTAACCTGCATGCTCAGCTATTAAGATAGAAAGGTCTTGAGTTTCAAGAACCTACTGTGGGAAAGGTCTCAAATCAATAAAAAATAATCTCAAAAGGCAGCACTTGCCATACAGCCCCCCTTTGGGAGGCATAGGCAGATGGTTTCCCTTAAATTCAAGGCCAATCATGTTCTACAGACCGTGACTCTGCCTGAAAGAAAAGTGGAAATGAGAGCTGCCTTTCATTCACCCCCACCTTGTTGCTTGACAATAACTAAAATAAGTGTGTGAGAAAGGACTGAAAACTCTGAAGAAGAAGAAGAGGAAATCAGGAAAGTTCAGACAGTAGTCATAACCATTTTTCTACCACTGCCTGGGTTTGAGTCCTGAGCTATCTTTGGACAATGCTGAGTTCTTTATTCCCACAATTCCCTCATCAGAAGTGTAGATGTTACTGTGATCCTCAGAGACACAAGGATCACATGACTGCTGTCCACACTATATTTAAGTATATTCCCCACAGTCAGCTAAAGCTTCATATCTTGAACCCAGCCTCTCTTACGCACCTGTCACCCTAGACCTCAGGTGGCAGAAAAAGGAGACTTCCCGGTCAAGCTAAGCTATAATAGCCAGATCCCAGCCAGTGAAAGATACCTGGAGAGATCATCTCACACTAGAATTCACCGCCTCAGATTCTGCGTTCTGGTCTTATGCCTGGAGTGGCAAATCTCTCAACAGCTCTGACCTCTGCTTCACTACAGTATTTCCTGGAGATTTACTTATCACAGGACCAGTCCTGTGTCTCAGTGGTAGACATTCAGTCACATACGATATAGAATGACTATGGATTCATGAAAAGCTTCAAAGGCTACAAACAGATTCCCATGCTCCTGCAGCCTCTCCCTCATTGGCTATTTTCATTCATAACTTCAAGCCCCATAAGAACTTTAAGGGAGTGAAGAAGACAAAGAAAGAAGGAAGGAAAAAAATAAGTTTGGTCAAAAGGGACATCTAACTTCTATAGTCACAAAAAATTTCTACTCTCTATCAGCTCAGGGTAAACAAAGTAAATAATTATCAAATAATAACAAAATGCCAATCAATTTTCATTTTCAAGTCCAATCTTCCATAGTTCAGGCCTATAATGTTAACACGCAATAGGGTGAGACAGGAGAATTGCTTTGAGTTTGATTTGAAGCCAGCATGGTCTACAGAATTCCTGTCTCAGAAAACTAACCAAACCAACAAGTGGACTAGTGATGAAATTTGCTTTTAGAGTGCTTGGTTAATGTATGCAAAGACAAAGATCTATCCCCAACACTATAAAAGATTTCTGCTTAGTTAAGAAATTTGAAGTGTCCAGGCAAGCCCAAACTACCCAGGGAGACACTGTTCAATCCCTCTGAATGGAAGGAGGAAAAAGAATTTGCACGGTGCCTTACCTGTGTGCATAGGTTGATTTACCAGACCTGGTTGAGGTCTGCAAGGTGCTCCAGCCTCCTAGCAGCATGGCTGTACTCTGAGGCCACAGGGCACTGAATTGACAGCTGGAAGCTTACTTTATTGAGCTTTCTGATGATACCTACCCCCTTGAAAAATTCTGCTATCCAACCAAAAGCAGGATCTGAATACATCTCACCTACCGCTATCATCCAACGAGAAGCAGTGTCTATTTAGACCCACCCCCTAATCACCACCCTCCAAATCATAACTGGTTTATTTTTTTCAAGTTGACTGAAATAATTTTGGAAATTGAAGATCAGATGTTAGGTGAAAAGTAAGGACTTGTGCATCCACTAACACCATCTTGCCAGTCTTATTCAGGTCTATGGTAGCTCTAAGTGTGAGCCTGAAGTTGGAAAGCAAAACATAAATTGTACTGGAAAATATTGCTAAGGAAGATTAGGAAATAAAATTTAAAAAAATTCTCCACTGAAACCACCTAGGTGTGGTAAAGTCTTGTTTGTAACCCCAGCACATAGAGCCTCAGGTAGCAGGATTTTTCCACACCAGCCTGGACTACATTTACAGATCCTGTCTCAAAACTGTCAGAGAGTGGTGGCTGGAGAGATGCTTCAGGGGTTAAAACACTGCATCCCAAACAGAAGGTCCTGAGTTTGAATCCAATGTCCCATATAAAAATGCCTGGCTGAAAAAGGCATGTACTTCTAGTCCTGGTGAGTAGAGCCTGGGAAATCCCAGAGGAAGCAAGAATGAGGTAGAAGCAATCCAGGATGATTCCAGAAGTCAGCCTTGGTCCTCCACAGGGACCACAGTGCTCTCTTTGGAAACTCTCTCTCTCTCACACACACACACCTCAAGATAAATAAGAAAAATGTTCAGAGAATGAAGATCACTAGGAATTTCCCTCCTTTAACCAACAAAACCTGAAGCCAAAACCCATCCCCACAATCTTTTCCAGATAGACACAGATTGAGTATGCTTCCTGAAGATATATTCACAGTCCAGGCTGGCCTTGACATTTCAAATGTACCCTTCTCTCCCCCTTCCCCTAAGAAGCCCGCTCAGAGAGGTGAGCAGAGATTAAACCATGAGTTTCTCTTACCTTAGCTGGTCCATTCTACCTCTCCTGCCTGTGCCTGACTGTGCTCACCAAATGTGGTGTTGATCTCCTGGCTGTGGTCGCCAAATGTTTAGGGCTCTCCAGGAGTCGGTAAGTATCCAGGTTCTTCAATTTGGAGTTGAAGATGGAAACCAAATCAGGATTGAAATAGAGTTTCTCAGAGAAGAGAAAGAAGGGAATCCAGGGACTGCAGACGTGGAGTACCTTGAGGGGTTAGGGCGCCCTGGAGAAGTCATGGACTCTGGGCATGAGGGTAATAGTATATTTATACACTTAGGCAAGTTTAGGAAAAGTGGCTTTTTCTCATTGGTTAGTTCACACTGAGGCCCATCCCAATTGATCTGGGGCAAACATCCAGGTGGCCTGCTTTGTAAAGGAGAAATTATCTATACATCCTTTCAAGCACTGAGTGTTGTGGGAGGTTAGGGAAGGGTGTGTTCCCTCAGTGTAATCTCTGCCCTGGGGGTTGACCTTCCAAGACCTTCAGAGACCTGGAGAGACCATCCCAGAATGGCTGCTGTAAAAGTGCCTCAAGATGACAACTTATGGAGTCATTTCTCTCCTTCTACCACGTGGGCCTCCAGAGAATGAGACAGACCACCACATTCTCATGTGCTGGAGCTGAGCTGCTTCACAGGCTCCAAACTTCATGAGGATGATGGTCTGTGCTGGTTTCCAAAAAGACACGCTGGAATTTCTCTCTCTCTCTCTCTCCTTTCACCATGTGGCTCAAGGAATTGCATTGAGGCTGTCAGATGTGCAACAGCTTTACTGTGGAGCTGTCCTGCCATCCTGCCAAGAAACACCATCTTAAATGACACTTCATGGATTACTGGTTTTTTTTTTGTTTGTTTGTTTGGTTTGTTTTGGTTTTGAAATACTGTGTATGTAAAGTGTCAGGGTTGGGGCTCTGGAGCACACTAGGTGGCAGGGCATAAATGTCCACAGAAGGACAACCTGGCAAGCACAGCCTCTGAGGATCAGCAGAAGACAGCAGGTCTGAGCCACGTGCTTAATGAGGAGTCCAGAGCATGTAGCTGTTTCTGGCATCTCTGATGACAAGATGGCTGACAAAGGTTCTAGAGACCTGCATTCTGAGCAAGGATTCCAGGACCTTGAGGAAGGAGGCTCAGGGGATTAGTTAAGGTATGTGCATCCTTGGGAACCACACCCATAGCCCCTGGCAACTTGTAGCCTGAAAGCCTGGGTCCTGTAACACAGTCAGCCCAGAGAGTGAGGGAAACCTTTCCTGGAAAGTGCAGGACCAGCATCTGCTCTGGATTCCAACAATTAGCAATTAGAAATTTCACAAGTAGCTTAAGAATGGCCAGACAGTGTTTGGCATCCCTGGATTGGGCCTTCTCCATCATGTAGGCAATTTCATGCAGGTTCATTCTGGCCAAACTCTCAGTTTTCTACAAATGTTCTGAGAGATCGGAACGATGAAGAGTCAGGTTGACACCTGTATCTAACTGTGAGACCCAGATAGCAGTTAAGATGCCGTTAGTCAGGTGCAGTCATTTCCACAAGTGGAAGAGGGACATTTGTCCTTTCAAGTCTTCATGCTTTGATGACCAGACAGAGGTTGGGAAACATATTCCCTCACAGACAGTTGTCTCATAAAGTGTGTTTGGCAATATATGCCTGTAATTCCAGCACTCAGAAGTAAGCAGAAGGGTAAGCAGAAGATGTGGAGTTCAAGGCCAGCACGGGCCACACCACACTGTGTGAAGAACAGAAGAAAACAAGGACCAGGGAGATGGCTCAGCAGGGAAGGTGCCTGTTCCCCAATCTTGGCAACCAGACTTCAATCTACAGAAGACTGAATGGTGGAAAGTGAAGAATAATTGCCAAAGTTTTACTCTGACTTCTACACTAATGCTATTCCATGTGCATGCTATCTCCATCTCTTCTCAAATAACCATCATGATTTAAATTACATTAAAAACAAACAAAACAAAGAGACAGAAGAGTGTTACAGTTAGGTACTGGTGTCAAATTGACAGCTGAGGGTTTGAGCTGTGGACACCTCTGTAGAGAATTAGTAGTTGAGTTCAGCTCAGAGTGATCCTGCAGTGATCATCTAGTGCCAGGGAAGGCCCAGCCCAAGGTGGGTGGGACTAGTCCTAGAGCAGGTGAAGAAAATGCAGGGAATTATATGAGAAAGAATGCATCCTTGTGTGAACTTGGTCAGACATGCAAGTCTGACAAGTAAGGATTGTCCCTCAGTGCTTTGTGGAGATGGTGTGGTCAGTTCCCATGGTCCTGGTGTTGATGTGAGATCTCCTGCAAAGCTGGATGAGGAACGGTAACCAGTTTCTAGTAAGAGGGAAAACCCCTTGTTCCCTTAAGCCATTGAATGGTGATTTAATCAGCAATCATAGAGGTAAACTTCAGCAAGGGAAAGATTCGTGTCTTTGCCCAGTTACCATTGCTCCACTGTCTTATCTTTTCTTAATCCATCTTAGTGAATGTGTTTTTATGGGTGTTTGAATGAGTGTGTGTGAGAGTGTGTGTGTTACCTCATTCATTGCTATAACAGAACACATTACAGGGTACAACTAAAGAAGAGTTTATTAGGCTTACAGTGCAAGGGTACAATTTATGCTCTTTGGGAGGAGCTGTGGGAGGGACAAGACTGCTCACATTGCTCCCACAGTAGGAAGGAAGGGAGCTGGATGCTGGTGCTCTGCTGCTGTCTCCCTTTATTCAGTCCAGGATCCCAGCTCAGCCATGTGACGTTGTGCCCACATTCAAGGTGACATTCTGTGTTAGTTGATCCTCATTGTCAACTTGACACACTGGCATTAACTAAGATCAGCTGAGACCCCACCTGGAAGGATCAAGTGAGACCACCTGAAGGGATTATACCCACCCTAGATCCCATTGGAACCTCCATAGGTCTAATAGGATCCTCCCAGTAATGGACACATAAAAGCCACAGAACAGAGTACAGAGAAGTAGGAGAGACTCTCCGAAGCTGTGCTCTTCACTTCTGCTGCCCAACCCTCCAAGTCTTCAACTCGACTAGAGACTCTAGGAATCCTCCAGCCTTCAGTCTTCACTGTGGGGCCTACTGGACTGAGCAGCTACTGGCAGCCATCCTTGGACTACCTCAGCCATATTTCAAAAGCCAACTCAAATTCCTTTTATGTATTATATATTAATTATACATTGTATATTTGAAAGAAGGAATACTAAATAAAATGAAATTTAGCTAATGTGTGCCTTAAAATAGACTAACTAATGGAACTAATGTGGCTTCTGCTTCTGTAACCCGGTTATTGAACTTGGCTTCAGAAAGAAAAAGTGCTAAATGGCTTATTCGGGTCCATGGTAACTGAAAGGAGGACTAATAGAACACAAAGAGTAATTTAAATATTAACTTTTAACCTTGCTTTCTGCTTCTGTACCATGGCTTGTTTATACAATGTAGAGAAAGAAAAGTTGTACTACTTCTAATCTAAATAGGAGAAAAGAGCTGTACCTGGATATGTGCCAAACACAAAATTATAAATAGACCAGCCATAACTGAGAATTTACTACTAAGCACCCTTCTCCAAGAAACAAGGAATCAAAAGACAGAAAGATGGGGGGCTAGAGAGGTGGCTCAGAGGTTAAACTTCTCTGCCTTGCAGGCAGAAGATCCTGAGTTTAGATCCTAGAACCCACTTACAGACGCTGGGCAGAAGCGGGGGCGGCCTGCATTTCTGGTCCTGGTAGGGCGGAGCCTGTGAATCCCTGGGCAGAGTTAACAAGAAAGAGGTGGAGGCAATCCATGGTGGTTCCCAAATTCACCTGTGGTTCTACACACACACACACACACACACACACACACACACACACACACACACACACGCATGCGCAATTGAGTAAATAATAAAAAAGTTTAAAAACAAAGAAACAAATAAAAGAAAGATGCCAGGTGTCTGCAGGGTTTGCCTTTAAAAACTGTTGCTTAACATTGTTCAGGGCTACACTTCAAGATGAAAGAGCTCTGAGGTGTGGCCCTGGTGCTCTGGCTTCTGTAGTGAAGCTTTTCTTCATTCATATTATGTGTGTTGAGTCTTTATTGGGTTTGTCTGGACCTGACAACAATATTAATTATATATTATATGCTATATGTTATATATGTTATACGTTATATAATATATGTATTAATTCTGTGAATTCCATGAGTCTAGAGAACCTTGGCTCATATACCCTTGAATGTCAGTTCACCTCACCAAAGAATTTCACAGAAAAGGCCAGAAAAGTGTTTCTTAAGGACTCTAGGTCCTGTATCTTTGGCAAGATCAGGAAAACAAGATGCAGGTAGTCCTTCAAGGTGGAGTATGATGGACCGCAATACCAATAAGTGTCAATAAGTGTCATGGGACAGTGGGTCATGAAAGCTTTTGTGAGTGTCCAGGCACACCAGTAGGATGGAAGAAGGGTTCATGTGAGAGTGAACAGAAAGACGCTGAAGGGAATGCCAGGATTATTTCATTCTGATGCCAAGAGTTCTTAGGCTTCATTAACAGACAGTGAAGGTTCTTTCCCTTCCAAACAGACCCAGGACAGCTGCCTTTGATATCTAGTGGAGGCGCACAATGGAAAACTTCCAGGATCCCAGCTTCTGACCATGAATCTACAAGTGTGGTGCAGGGGAAACTCCCTGTTTGTGTGTTGTCTCAGAACAGACATCAGGGGATTCAGAATTGTCATTCTGTCTCCACAGGGAGCCTGGCCCCACTGGCCGGCGGTTCCTCCTCTGTATCCATACACCCTTCCCCACAGATCGTCTGTCCACATCACATCCTCCAAACAAAGTCCTCTCGGTTACATTTTCCATGCCAATGTTTCTTTATTTTCAAACTTTTTCTTTGAATTTTACAAGTATTTTGAGTACTTATCTCTGCTTCCCTCAACCCCTCCCCCTCCTGTCCCTATCCTTTTCCTTCATCAATCTATCCAATGCGCCCATGCTATTGACTGTCCCCATCTCTGGAGCACCAGGGTTCCCTGTGGCTTGCCTACTCTTGTGGGGGTTCAGAACTCTCTGATATCTTTGTGCAGGTCTGAAAAAAAGACAAGTGCCGCGTCCCTATCCAACTAATCTGGTAGAATATGTCTCAGTTTGGAAAAGGTGGATTCAAAGTAACATGTTTTGGGATAAGGACATGGCTTTATTTTAGAGAAATAAGGAAAAATATGGGAATTGTCAGGCCTTGGTGTTTCTTCCCAGCACAGGCCTAAAGCCTGTCCCCTGAGGAAGGTCACAGTAACGCCCAAGGACAGGGGCTGAATTCTCTCTCCTAGACAATTCAAGTTTTGCCTCAGGCAGGAAGAATTCTGGGAATTGGGAGTGTCCTTTACCTGCTCTCTGTTCTAGAGAGGAAGCCTGCTTTTTAAGTTTCAGTCAAATACTAAATAGAAATTTCATGTCTAGTCATTTACGATAAGTAGACTTGTTAGCCAGAATGTGTGCACTGATTTTAAGGAAATTAGAGAATAACTTCTAGAATCTTAAAACATAGGTTGGGTAAGATTCCCACCTATGTGGTTCCACCTTACTTAGAAATTCCAGAAGTACAAGACTATGCTCTCAGTCCACTGGAACCTTAAAAGAAACTGTGATACCCTCTTACCCTGGCTGAAGGCCAAGGAAGAGACCATCATGCCAGAAAGTCTAGATGCCAAGACTGCCCCTGGAGATGGTATTTGCAATCCAAACTGGGAGAATCCATGTCAGAAGCAAAGGGGGCCGCGTCTTTCCTACCCCAAACAGCACTCTTATGAGAAATCACAGAGATGGACCATCTGAGTGCACTCCCACCAATGATCGCCTCTGCCCCGAAAGAGACACCCTTGGCATATGGGGCCTGACTGGACCCCAGGTTTGGAGTATGCATGGTTCACAGATGGGTCATCTAACTGATGGCAATACGCTTCTGGAATTCCTCAAAGGAAGACATAAGCAACCTTACTATTAAAGGAATAGAAGGATGCTATCATAGAAGTTATTCTTTTAATAATTATGTTGCTTAAGTGTTTTCTTCAGTGCATACCTCAGTGTTCCATCGACAGAACCAGCTATAGCTTATGGGCATTGAGTATTCAAGTCAAGGCTCCCCCTTAGAGATGTGGTTTAAGCTTGGATAGTAGAGACTACATGAGCCGCATGCATCTTCCCAAGTTAAAACCTGCTGCCATGCCTGGTGCCTATGTCGACCTGCCTGACTGAGAGTATCAACCTGGAGAGGACAACAGCCAAAGCTCACGCTGGGACTTATGGGGTGTTGAGGATTCCTATAGTTAATTGTAAAATATGTTCCTTGCTAAAATCAATAGGAGAACATTATTCTGCCTCTGTATTTAAAAGAAAACAGTCTCTGTTAAAATGTGGGCTCAGTCCCATAGCTATCCGGTGAAGCATTATAGATTAGATAAGTTTGGTAATACTGAGAGAATGTTTCTGTTAAGTGCCTTTGCCCTGAAGCAATGCGTTAGGTTCTTGAAAAAAGGGTCCACCCTGAAGGTGACTTTGCTGATTATCTATTATGTATGCAACATTCTTTACCCCAAAATTTTCTGTATAAAAGTTGTCACGAAAGTTTCAATAAACGGGTTCAGGATACAATATTCAATAAACGGGTTCAGCCGCGTGTGTTCTGTTCACCCGGTCCTGGGGAGCCCTGATCTCGAGGCCGCGACTCTGGTCTGCGGCAGACAAGTCTCAGTGCAGTGAGTTCTTATTGCCCGTGATTCTAAGATGTCTAAAGCCTCGTGTTCTATTTCACTCAATAGGACCCTAGAGGTCTGGAGCCAGAAGTCACCTCTTCATTCAAACTGCCACTGACAGTCACATTCCAATCACACATCTGTAGCAAAGGAGACCTTCCTGGGCTTCCTTAGGGAACACAGTGTGTCAATGAGATGGGAACAGAGTTGGGCAAATCTCTCTGGATTGACATCGCCCATTTTCTCATAGGCCTCCATGAGGGCAGGGTAAAGCTCCAGAGTCAGCTGGCTCAGGGGGGCCATATGGAACAGCAGAGTCTTCAGGATAGTCAGGAAGAAGTTGTTCCCATAGAAGTTGACCTCAGTGAGCTAGGTGCAGCGGGGCAGGGCTGAGCTGGGAGTCCTCCATCCTGCGGTCCTCCAATACCAGGCTCTGAAGAGTGCCCACAACTCTCTCCAGGAGCATATGCAGGGGCCTAACACGAGAGTGAAATAGGAACACTCCATTCAGGTTAAGGTATATGAGCTGCCTCAGTCTCTGGCAGTGGGGCAGATAATTCATATCTGTCTGTGAAAGCCAACAAACTGTCATGGACAGAGTCTTCAAGGGGTTCTTCAGGTACCTGGGGAGAGAGCAAGATGTTTGCTACTGAAAGTGGTATTGAAAAGTGTTGGTAGCACCCAGGAGATCTAAATGCACAAGGTCAATATGACTGTGATAGAGGTCACCTGAAGGCTGCTGCCTCTTGGAGTCTGCCCTCTCAGATATCCATTTCCATGCTTAGGTTGTCCAGCATCACTGTGTAACCAGCTCATCCCATAGTTTGGCAGCTCCTTTCCTCACTGTCCATCACGAAAACTGCTCTGGACACGTGAGGCCTGAGAGGAAGAAGCAGAAAGAATCACCCCTCGTGAGACCTGGTCATCTTCATCCTGGGTGCTAACACTTGTGTTGGTAGACCACCCTTCAGACTAAACACAGTCTTTCATAATAGGTTACCCAACTACCCAACCCTCAAAAGTGACCTGAGGGTCCATTTCCTAGCACTCATATCACAGATATACTAGAATGTTCTTCAATCCACAGAGAATTAGGTCTATAGTGTTGGTCTTTCATGGGGCTACAGAGGCCAGAGCAAACCTCACTGAATGTGCATGTCCTCCCCACTTGATCGGCCTCTGCTCTTCCTGTTCCCCTCCCCATAGTTTTGACAGGCTAGTTAAGGAGCAGTTCAAACCTCACCTTGTCACATACTACCTGACTTCACAGGTAACTTTTTAAAAGAGGTGCTGTATAAAGACACACAGAGTTCACTTCTGTGCTTCCTAAAGGTAGTCATGGGAGATTACAGATCCTCCCAGTTAGAAACAACACCAAAGCTTGACATTCTAACATCTCCAACACTATCAGAGCCTAGCACACTACCACTCTTTACCCTTCCACTAATCTATCCCTGGTAATTGCTGCCCTTGTCTACAGCATCACCTTGGCCCACTTCCCTACCTGAGCAGCTGCTTCAGGTGATCCCTGAGGAAGTAGATGACATTCATGTGCAGATGCTGGAGACTCTGGAGTTTGGAGAACTGAGAAATGAACTGGAGGACACACATCTTCTCCATTTCCTCTTTTTTTTTTTTTTTTTTTTTTTTGTTAGAACAACTCAGCAAAATAAAATTCCGCTTTATTGTTGGACATTGTTTCACACATACATCAAACAAGTCCCCCCCCAAAAAAAATAAACAGCAACTTCATAGACAAAAAAAAAGAAACCTTTAATCTTTGGCCTTTTTAACCATCTCATACAAACCAACTACTTATAGAACAGCTAGGTACATACACAAAAAAAGTTACTGGAGTGCTGGGAATAAAATTGTTTTGTTGTTGTAGTTTTTGTTTTTTTTTTACAAGGTCTTTTTTCTCCTTGAGATTATAATGAACATGGTCATACCATAAGTAAAGTCAGAAGCAAGACAGAGAACGCTCCAAAGGCTGGTTTGGTCACCTGTTATCATTAAAAATGGTTGACCCCTAACAATATGTACAAAAATATAAAATGTAAATAAAAAAATACAAACAAATTTTCCTTTTAAAGTACTTTTAAGAAAAAAAGCAGGGCCTTGGAAGTTTTGGTTCTTTTTTCTTCCCTGTCGCAAATTCACTTTGTGGCTTTGGTGGGGTGGTGGAGAGCACATGTCATCTAGGTGGCACTGCCCGTGGTGGGCAGGCGAGGCTGCCTCTCTACTCGAAGGTGACCACGTTTAGATTCTGAGATGAGAAGTGGGGGGTGAATAGGTCACGGTGGCCTCTTTCAGCTTGTCCTTTTCTGCCGTCTATTCATCTTTATCATTCTTCTGCTTTTTGGTGTTGACATCATCATCCTCATCATCTTCAGCTGCCTGCTTGGCCGTAGCTGCCTCAGCCTCTTCATATTCATCTCCATCCTCCTCCTCACCATCACCTTCTTCCTCCTCCTCCTCTTCCTCCCCACCTTCTTCCTCTTCTTCATTTACCTCATTGTCAGCCTCCTGCTCCCCATTTTCCTCATTAGCATTGCCATTGGCAGGGGCTTCTCTTCCGTGTTCGGCCTCCTCCATAACTTCCTTCTTCTCCTTCAAATCCTTGGTGGTGATCTCAGAGCTCATGTCCACAGCTGTGTCTGACATGGTGGGACACACCGGTGATCTGTTGCAGCAAAAGAAATAGCTTGAGTTCAAGGACTTTGGCCAGAAAGCTGCTGGAGTCCGTGGCAGAGGTGGTGGGAGGCGAAGGCATCTGCAGCGAGCAAGGAGCCGGACCTGGGAACAATGTAAAGATGGCTTTTCGGAGCAGCCAGTGGACCATCTCCTCATTCTTATGACGATAGGCTTGGTTGTAGATGCTGTCCAGAAGCAGTCTGTGCAGATTTCTCATCTGGCCCAGGTAAGGTACAAAACATGTCAGGGTTCCCAGCTTCCACCATGAATTCAGTTCCAACTCCTGGATGGAGTCTGGCTCACAAACGTTCAGGACATCTAGGATCTTGGAGATAGGCAGGGCCCAGATCTGCAGCTTCCTACAGCACAGCCACATGGAGCCTTTTCTTAGCTGGGCCCACTGCAAGAGGAGTGTGTGGTATTCATCTAGATGTCAGCTCTCCAGGTGGAAGTCAGCTGCTACCTTCAAAACCCCACATACTGGGGGTTTCTGTATTCTTGGCTTCCTGGGAGGGACCTGTATCAGAGCCTGGATTTTGGTCTAGAGCCCATATGTTCCAGAATTTGGAATCCACATTTCTGAACTCAACGACTTGTAGTTTCCACCTTCTGTGGGCAAAACAGATGTATCAGCAGATAGACATGATTAGAGTCAGTCTCTCTTTGGTCGAAAGCTCTAATATCAAACCTTCCACGTATGTGCTTGCTCAGTGCTGAGGACCCCCAAAGACTCATATGCCAGATAAGAGAGCTTAGCTGAGATGCATCACTGACCTCAGATCCCGTGCCTCCCCTCAGTGTCCACATGATCCTGGTTGTCCCATTCTAAAGTCTATGTGGGGAGGAAGGGGCAGCTCATTCTACTGAAGCTGGGTCTGTTCCAAGCAGTTCTCACACCAGCCTTTTCCAGCTGGCTCAGCCTTGACTACTGGAGTGTTTCATGCTGTTGCCATCACAAGTCTCTGAGGCAAGTTTTTGAGAAGTGACCTCACTCCAGCTATGTCTCCTCTGTACCCCACATCTTTCTCTCCATACTAGGTGGACTTAATTCACCTGGGGCGAATCTTCTGGGTCAGCAGCAGTTCGACTCCACTCAGCACAGCTTGCAAGGTCTCCAGATCAAGGTTCTTCATCAGGGATCCCACAGGGAGGCACGCAAAGGGCCAGGCTGCCACCATTGCCTTCACAGTGTGATTGTGTCCACTGGTGAGGGCCTCTTTGAACAGTGTGGGTGAAGAGTACCCTGGGCAGAATCTCCAGGGCAGAGTTTGACAGGACTCATCCCTCAGCAGGTTTTGCACAGTGATCTCTAGGAGGGTAGGTGGGGCCTTGATGTTCATCTTGCAGATCTCCAGACAGAAGGATCCTGTAGAAGATGAAGAAAGAACTCACATTCAGACCTAGGCTGGGACATCTCCACCTTTATACCTCTGGATGCCGCAGACCAGAGTCCCGGCCTCGAGACCAGGGCTCCCCAGGACCGGGTGGGTGGAGAACAGAACACATGTGGCTCCCTCTTATCCGAGTGAATCCTGAACCCGTTTATTGAAACTTTCATGACAACTTTAATACAGAAAATTTTGGGGTAAAGAATGTTGCACCAACAACAGACATACAATTTTCTAGTCAGCAAAAATCACCTTCAGGGTAGACATTTTTTCAAGAACCTAACCTATTGCCTGAGGGTAAAGGCACTTAACAGAAACATTCTCTCAGTATTTCCAAACTTATCTAATCTATAATGCTTCACTGGATAGCTATGGGGCTGAGCCCAGATTTTAACAGAGACTGCTTTTTAAAATACACAGAGGCAGAATGATCTCCTTTTGATTTTAGCAAGGAACATATTTTACAATTAACTATAGTCCCCAGCACCCCATAAGCATGAGCTTTTGCTGTTGTCCTCTCCAGGTTGATACTCTCAGTCAGGTAGGTTGACATAGGCACCAGGCATGGCAGCAGGTTCTAACTTGGGAAAATGTATGCAGCTCATATAGTCTCTACTATCCAAGCTTAAACTACATCTCTAAGGGGGCCTTGACTTGGATACTCAATGCCCATAAGCTATAGCTGGTTCTGTCGATGGAGCACTACTGAGGTATGCACTGAAGAAAACACTTAAGCAATATGATTATTAAAAGAATAACTTCTATAATAGCATCCTTCTATTCCTTTAATAGTAAGGTTGCCTATGTCTTCCTTTGAAGAAGTCTAGAAGCATATTGCCAGTTAGATAACCCATCTGTGAACCATGCATACTCCAAACCTGGGGTCCAGTCAGGCCCCATATGCCAAGGGTGTCTCTTTCGGGGCAGAGGCGATCATTGGTGGGAGTGCCCTCGAATGGTCCATCTCTGTAATTTCTCATAAGAGTGCTGTTTGGGGTAGGAAAGACGCGGCCCCCTTTGCTTCTGACATGGATTCTCCCAGTTTGGATTGCAAATACCATCTCCAGGGGCAGTCTTGGCATCTAGACTTTCTGGCATGATGGTCTCTTCCTTGGCCTTCAGCCAGGGTAAGAGGGTATCACAGTTTCTTTTAAGGTTCTAGTGGACTGATAGCATAGTCTTATACTTCTGGAATTTCTGAGTTAGTACATAGGTGGGAATTTTACCCACCTATGTTTTAAGACTCTAGAAGTTATTCTCTAATTTCCTTAAAATCAGTGCACACATTCTGCCTAACAAGTCTACTTATTGTAAATGACTGGACATGAAATTTCTATTTAGTATTTGACTAAAACTTAAAAAGCAGGCTTCTCTAGAACAGAGCAGGAAGCTAGTTCCAAAAAAACTCTAAGAAAGGGCACTCCTAATTCCCAAAAGAATTCTTCCTGCCAGAGGCAAAACTTGAATTATCCCAAACAAAACCTAGGTAAGGGGCACTCCTAATTCCCAGAATTCTTCCTGCCAGAGGCAAAACCCGAATTATCTAGGAGAGAGTGTCCAGCCCCTGTTCATGGGTGTTACTGTGACCTTCCTCAGGGGACAGGCTTTAGGCCTGAGCTGGGAAGAAACACCAAGGCCTGATAATTCCCATATTTTTCCTTATTTCTCTTAAATAAAGCCATGTCCTTATCCCAAAACATGTTACTTTGAATCCATCTTTTCCAAACTGAGACATATTCTACCAGATTAGTTGGATAGGGACGCGGCATCTGGCAACCGGGAAAATTCACATTGGTGGAAGCTATGTAACCCATATTGCCAGCTAAGAAGACAGAAAGGTTTTGGGTTGCCAAATGCTACATTGGTTGAGGGCTCAAGTCAAGGAAAAAAAATTGTGGCAGCACTTGCCAGCTAGCTCCTGTTGGGAGGCAGAGGCAAGATGATTCCTGTGCATTCAAGATCAATCATGGGCTACACAGTGTGAACTTGCCTGAAGGAATAAGTGGAAAGTAAAAGCTGACTTTCACTCACCCCCCACCCTGTTTTTCTCTCAAATAAAATAACATGAGGGGATGAGAGAAGACTGAAACACATAGGGAGGACATAATTGGGAATCTGAAAAATGTACAAAATAATCTTGACCATTTCTCTATCCCTACCAGAACTTGAGTCCTGAGCAATCCTTGGGAAACTCTCTGGTCTTACACCCACTAATTCCCTTAGCAGCAAGTCTAGATATAACTGTGACCCTCAGAGACCACAGGGATCCC
Source organism: Typhlomys cinereus (assembly GCA_023101885.1). Classification (NCBI taxonomy): domain Eukaryota; kingdom Metazoa; phylum Chordata; class Mammalia; order Rodentia; family Platacanthomyidae; genus Typhlomys; species Typhlomys cinereus. Next base: position 734,499 of record JALPQD010000267.1, read on the forward strand.
ATGACTGCTGACTCTCTACCTTCAGGAACATTCTGAGTGTTCAAGAAAAACTTTATGCCATAGCCCAGTCTGCTCTTACACACCTATCACCATAGAAATCAGGAGGACAAAGCAGGAGATTTCCAGGTCAACCAAAGCTACAATATCCAGATGCTAGTCAGTGAAGGAGTCATAGAGACCATCTCAGACCAGAGTGCATTGCCTCACATTCTGGGTTCTGTTCTTGTGCCTATTGTGGCACCAGATGTCACAACAGCCCTGACCTCTGCTTTGTCAAATGATTCCATGGAGATTTACTTACCACAAGAGCAGGCCTGTCTCTCCCTGGTAGACATTCAGTTACTTAAATGGTAGAATGACTGTGGATTTGATACAAACTGGAAGCTAACCAGATATTCCTGTGTTCCTGAAGCCTCTTGTGGAGAGCATGAGGAAAGTTTCAGTGAGGAGGAAATGGATGTGGAACTGGAAAGACTAGTAGAAGACATAATAAATGAGGAAGCCTATGTGTATATTAAAATGAGGTGGAAACAACTATGTGTAAGTGTGTGTGATAGATAAATGGGTTGCTGCGTCAGCCTACCTGTGGTGTGATAAACAGACCTATACCCCCGTGATGCAATATTGTTGTGCACTGGCATGATAAAGTGAAATAAACAGTATTTAAGGGACAGGTCAAGAACCAGGACTTCAATTCGGTAATGACAGATCATTCCAAGACTATCAGGTTGGCAGCCGAGCTCCCCAATGCATCTCCAGGCAACGTACACCCTGCTACCCTGAGGATGTGACCTTTGATCATCCTGCACCCCTCAGAATACGTGGATCAGTAAACCCCCCCGTGTGTTGTGGTTATTGCTGGGCTCCATAGACCTCTGGGGAGGTAGAAGTCAGCGGCACAGGTCCCCCAGGTGTGCTCACAACAGTTGGCATAGTTGGCAGTGTACAAGTTGAAAGCAGCCTGGGGAGGGAGAAGGAGAAGCAGCCGGGATCAGTCGAGGCTTGGCCGGTGTGAGGAAAAGAGCACCCACAAGGTGTGGATCCAACCATCTGAGTAAGCCCTCTGGGCCAAAAGGAGTCGTGACCTAAGCTAAGTTGGGGGAACCCTAGCCAAACTCCCCTGGACACCCTGCTCTCCAGGAGGACGATGGACAGGTCACATGTAAAGTACTTCTGGACAAGTCTGACATGACCTGGTGGCTGAGTTGGCTAAAATTGGGGAACATGTAGAATTCCTAACTGCGGAGACTCTCCAGATTTCCCCTTTTTAAAAAAATTACAAAATGAGGAGTCAACTGGTCAAGTAAAGGAACCCCAGTACATGGGAACGTTCCTAAGTAAGAGATCCACCAACAAAGTGGAGCAGCACTATTATTTGTATACCATCTCAGGACCAACTTACAAAAGATATTATCATAAGAAACTTTGTAAGCAATATTCTGGCCTAGCCACAAGATGCCTTGGGTCAAGAATCAAAACTGAGACCAAACAGAACAAGAGAAAAGGTCAGTGTGGGATAGAATCAGGAATGTAACCAAGAAAAGAACCTCCTATATGGAGACTAAGGTCCAACTGCCCCTTATGGACCCCATCGTAGTGGAACCTTTGCTAGAGAGGACCCCAAAGTCCAAGGTTCCCACCATACTGATAAAGGTCATTGAGGATATGGATTTGGATTGAAGGCATGGGAAAGTACTAGCTGGAAAAATAGTGCAAAAGTTTAATAACCCATTTACACTAGACTTAGACACTCCAAAACTTGAGGCTGAAGACCCAGGAGGGAGTGACCAACAGGAGGGGAAAAAGAAGGGGACACTCTTCTCATTCCTGCTGCAGTCCATTACCAAGGTAATAAGACCCCAGGCACAGACACCCCCTAGTGCCGCAGTTCGATAATGCAAGAATGCCAAAGGCAGATCACACAGAGATGCAAGATTATACTAGAACAGAGATGCAGGAAATGAGAGCAGGCTTCCTGCAGAAAGGGCTAGCAGATGGAGCATACCTGTTAAAGGTATGGGAGAAGGGGCTGATTCACTAAGACTAACTGCACAGGAGATGAAGCAAATGGTGGGGATAATAGAGAACCCCCACATTTTCCAAGCATTAACTGACCTTATAGAGCAACACCCCCAGACAGAGACCACTCTGTGGGAATGGCTAGGAGGAGCCTGGTGACAGGCATTTACCATAGTAGACATGGCCTAGGTAGAGAATACTAGGTTATGGAGTAACCCAGAGGAAGGCATCAGGCTGCGCAAGAAATTAGAGCTGCTGTGGAAATTATATGACACCTGCAGCGCCACCTCGTGGGATGCGCCATTTATACCATCTATTCAGAAAATTATTGTAAAAGACGCCCCTGGTGGAATGAAAATAGTACTGCACACTGCCTTTGCTTCACTCCAGACAATAAAAGATGTAATCAATTATTTAAGACAGACAGGAGAGCTGGAACAGGACAATGTAATATCCCTGAGCATACAAAGTAGAGGTGTAAATAGACCAGACACCCCAAGACCAGCTAGAAGGTTCCCTGAATTGGGGATGGAAGGCTGAGTAGATTCAAATGCCCCTATCAGAAAATGACCAGTACTCCAGGCCCAAGACATCTGCCCATTCAGACGATGGAGAATGTTACTCCAAGGCCAAGGAGAAAGGAGGTCCATAAACCATGGAATAGGTTTGAATAAGATTCAATTAAAATCGACCCTCCCTCTTTGGGATGGAGAGAGTGATAGGAAGGACACCAGGCAGATTCTTAGAGGCAAGGGATTAACAGCCACAATAGTGTTCCTATACTAAAGGGGAACACAAAAAAGAGCTCTAGGCAATGCTACTGAGTCTTTATACCTCATCAGAGAGGAGGACCCAGAGGGAAATTTGACATGCACACTAAAGGATGCTCCAGAGATGGGAGGGGGGTGGACAATGGGAGAAAGGGAGGGAGGGGGGAAAGGAAGGGAAAAAGGGGGGAGGAAGAAAGGAGATCCAGGGATGAGTGGAGGAGGGAGGGGAATGCGGTACCTATCAAGTTTGTATGAGTGGAATAAAAAAACCCCATGAAATCTATTACTACTCTAACTACTCTACTAACTAACTACTCTAACTAAACTTCAAATAGCAAAAGGTAAATATAGAAACATACTAGAAGTAGAAAATGTGATACCAATTTTCTGGAGCTCAAAACATTGGTGGCTCAATTGGACATATGCTAAGTAGGATTGGATAAGGAAGCACTACAGGTGTTATGTTTAATCATCACTCAGATCACTGTGCAGAATTTTGGAAGGTAGATTGTAAATTTGACCCATTGGCATGTATGGCACAATTGTATGAAAGGACAAATAACTCAGTAGAAACAGAGAATTGGAAATGCAACCATAGAAATGCTATCAGTTTGATCTATGGAGGAACATAATAATGAATGCAGCACATTATGTTTCAGGATACACCAAAACTAGGTCATTCTTTAAAATACATATGAACAGGTACACATTCCACTATAAAGATGCACCCCTATACTCTAGTTGCACGCAGATGGCACAAACAAAAGTGTGCTCATCAATGATAGCATCGTATATATATTAGTAATTGCCAAACTTAGAGAAGATCTTTTTTTTTTTAAAGACTTTTTTTTAAAAATTTTTATTATTTATTCAATTGTGTGTGTGCGCGTATGTATGTGCATGCGCATGTGTGTATGTGTGTATGTAGAACAACGGACGAATCCGGAACCACCATGGCCGCCTCCACCCCCTTCTGCCCCGGGATTCACAGGCTCCGCCCTACCAGGACCAGAAGCGCAGGCCGCCCCCGCTTCCGCCTGGCATCTATACATGGGATCTGGGATCCGAACTCAGGACCTTCTGCCTGCAAGGTAGAGGCTTAACCCCTGAGCCACCTCTCCAGCCCAAGACTTTTTTTTTTTAATCTTCATTTAATTTTTCTAATTTATTTCAATTCCTGGATGTTGTGGCATCCCCCTTTTATTATTATTATTTTTTATTATCATCTGTGTGCATGTGTGTGTGTATGTGTGCGCAAGTGTGTGTGTCTGTGTGTCTGTGTATGTGTAGAACAACGGACGAACTTTGCGAACCACTATGGACGCCTCCACGTCCTTCTGCCCCGGGATTCACAGGCTCCGCCCTACCAGGACCAGAAGCGCAGGCCGTCCCGCTTCTGCCTGGCGTTTATACGTGGGATCTGGGATCCGAACTCAGGACCTTCCGCCTGCAAGGCGGAGGCTTAACCCCTGAGCCACCTCTCCAGCCCCGAGAAGATCTTTCTTAAGAATGGGTCCTATGTCAGGTGTACAATATCACAATTAATAAATGCAACAGTGAATGACACATATGAGAATATGATTTTGGGAAACAAATCTAATAAAGTAAAGATTAAAAACAAATGGATAAAGTTATGCTTGAATAGGACAAGGGATAAGAATTACACAGAATATCAGTCTAAGATCAAAGATTGGAAAATTTGGCAGAACAACACCATGAAAATATGGAGAGATGACGTATGTTTCCAACACCTACTGGAGTAGGACAGGAGCAGACCCCATTACCAGTTTTCAGGGTGGCCGGCACTACCCTTCCCCTATGGAATGGAATGCCCGGATTCATTATGGGAACAGTACTCAGAATTAAAAACAAGCACAGTTGCAGCCCTGTGTGTGGCTGACTTTACCAATATATGGGTATTTAGGATACTATAGGCATACTAACCGCTGGAATAAAAAGATAGGAAACAGATCTTTCCTCAATATCCCAACACTAGCAAAAATAGCAGCACTAGGGACGCAACATTGGAACTTCCCTGTGGTATTAAGGGACCCCATACCACAGGCACTGCCATTAAAAACACCAACTTACATAACAAATGAGGAAGCAATACTAGCAACAGGGAGGAGAAGAACCACTTTTCCCCTGGTATCATGCAGATGAATGGATATAAAGCAAAGAAGCACAACATATTCATATGGCTGGATATACCTAAAAGAATGTGTGTATGGAGCATTCTGGAGTATGGATAAAAAATTCTTTATGGGAAAATGGGATACCAAAACCCTCCCGATACCATACATAAACACACCATTGGAACTAAATAATGGGACACGGGTGCAGCAATGGAATATCACTTTAGGTTTTGCAAAACAAAGCAGACGCTTGTTTTTTAATATAAATATAACAACTGGAACAGCAGAAAAGGAATGGTATAAAGCAACAGACCCTAAGACAAGTGGAATATTACCAAAAAGGGTGAACATATTTTTTGCCTAAAACATGTCATATCATTTTGATGCATTTTATAACAAAAGCTACAATTATGTGGTTAATGTAATAGGTAGTTTGAAAGGAGTTTATACAATAAGGACAAAAAACATGAATTGTTCAAGCAGAATGGGAGTGCATTTTTCAGATTTAGAAAATGTACATGAGGAACCCTTAACCTACCCAGTAACACTAGATATCAATGTTACTCAAGTGAAAAATGTGAATATGAGCTAGGAGGTGGAACTAAAAACCTACAGTATTATGCAATAAGTACAGAGGAGGAACATTGCAATTATACAGGAGCTAAGTGTATAGAATATATTCCCCTGTTATTTCATGGAGAATATGTATGTATAGATGAAAAATCAGAAATGTATATAGATCAGTGCTACTACTCTTATGGAGTTAAGGAAGCAATCAACAGAAGCCTAAGCTTTTGGAAAACTTTAGGATATGCAGATAGTGCAATGACTAGGATGTGGACTCATGGGCATGTAGGATCACCATATCATTATTATATGTTCTTGCCACATCAGATTGGAAAGAATGGATGAGGACAGAAGTAGTGACACAACTACCAAGACTGAACATCACACAGCTGAGCTTTACGCTAAGCAAGATGGGCTGGGAGAAGGTGCATGTCTTGCCTGCGAACTTTGATGATTGTTGGATAAAAAGAGACCCTAAGACTGTGTATAATGGATAGAGGAGGTTTCAGTGAAACACATAGATTCTACACAGCCCAGTATAGAGCAGCAGTAGTCTTTGCATCAAACTTCATGGATGATGAAGACTATGAAAATTATGAGGATGATGAGGAAGAAGATGAGGAAGAGGAAGAAATAGAACAGGTAGAGAACATTTACCAAGCTATGTGGAAGTCAATAGAGCTAGAACTCAGGTACCAAATTTTAATCTAAAAAGGGTATATTGTTAAACCCACAGATTAGGAACATTACATTGCGCCTGAATACAAAGATTTATACCACTCAATCACAGTGCACATTACAAGATTTTGATGTATTAGACCTAGACACAGGTGTACAAAAGGGGTTTAGGAAACCACTCCAGTTGATGTTCTTGGCAGGAGCAGCAACTGGATCAGTAGTAGCATCAATGGCAACAGAAAACTTGAGAGTAAAAATAGAGGACCTAAAGAATATACAAGTGAAGGAAATGAATGCATTAGCCTTATCAAGCTCTTTGGAAGCAGAAACACATGCAAACAGAGCAAAAATTGCTGAAGGCATATGTAGATGGAAAGGAAATACTAATGCAGAAACAATTAACTGTGATTTGGTCAAACCTGAGAATGTCAGCACTAAGAGAGGAGTGTGAGATGAAGGAATACTTAAGAGAAGCAAGAGAAGAAATTAAGCTGTTATTTAGGAAAGGAAAAGGCCAAGAAAATAGGCTGTTCCTCATGATATTAGATGAAATAGAAGAATCATATTGTGAGCAAGGACTATGTACCATTCGCCTATTACAAATATCAAAACAACATATGGAAGAGCATACCCCATGATGCCAATAGGTAGGAAAATAGGAAAGCAGTTTGTAGCACCAGCAAGGCAATACTTGTGGATTATGGAAATGGGGTTGGGTGGGAGGGGGACCAGGACTTGTTCTTGGACCTGAATGATTTAATACCATTAACCAAATACTTATACATGGCCACAGCAATGCCATTACATACATTCCAGTTGGCAGAAGTATAGATGGTGCAGAGACCTCTAACAATGTATGACAGAGGCAACCTAATGTTGGTAGCATGTGGAGAGGACTATAAAGTCAATGTGTACTTTTGGAATAGTACAGCACAGGACACAAGTAACTATGTGATACAGGGGATGGATGATTGTAATTCATTCGCCCCTATAATAAAACTAGAAGTTACATCAGAAAACTGGACGGTGTCAGCAATTGCACAGGTAAGTTTGGTGGAGGAAATTATGCAATCCATGGAACAATTTTGGGTCACAATGGACTACTTTAATGCAGCACAGAAAGAGTGGAGCGAGCTGCAGGAGAGGATGAAGAAATACATAGATTATAACAATGATACATTCCAAAGAATAGCATGTTTGCCTGACCTGAACCCATTTCATTGGTTCAGGGGACTGATGAAGTATCCAGTGTTAACTTTGGTAATCTTTGTACTAATATGCAGTCGTCCAAAAATATTACAAATTATAATAAAATGTTGTTTCAGGGCACTAACCTTCAGAGCAGTAAAAGAGGAAGGAAAAGGAGAAGATGTTATAGATAGGGAACAGTGTTAAGGAGAGTAGGGAACTGTAACCCAAAAAGATTATATGCTTCAGAATGCCAAGAGGAAGATGGATGGGAATCTGCAGGACACCATGGATATACCCAGAAGGAGCAAATTTCTTCATGGACATATGGATATTAAAGATGGAGTACAAGGAATCAGAAAGAGTGACACAATTGATGGACATAATGATCCCCAGACACTGCCCATTTTTCACCAATAGATTTAAGATGTGGTTAGGAATATGGAAAGAAGAGCAACCAGTTGGATACAAATTGATGCTACGAGATACCTACTCTACCACCAACCACAAATGAGAAGAAATCGGAGACATAAAAAACCATTAGAAATCAACACCATACAGGCAAGAGCACTGCTGGTGCTAATGGCATCAGGTGGAAGACCAACCTTCAACTGGATGTACACACAACTAATAAAAATGAGCCTCAAAATGTGATTCAGCTAACAAGGTATTATTGGAATACCTTGGATGTAACAAAGGGGGGGGGCTGAAACAGCAGAAAACAGCAATAGAGTACCAACAATGATGAACTTCACCAGGAATGCATGCTGGCAATTGGCCAGATGGTACTGGCACTCAACACAGTGAGGGGAGAAACACCACTCATTGGGGTGGACATCATGGACTGAGGTGATTCCCACAGAACTTGAGAGGTTCCCTGGGAATCATGGGATGGACTGTGAAGAGCATGAGGAACGTTTCAGTGAGGAGGAAAGTTATGTGGACTTGGAAAGACTAGTAGAAGACATAATAAATGAAGAAGTCTAAATGTAATATTAAAATGAGGTGAAAACAACTGTGTGTAACTGTGTGTGATATATAAGTGGGTCACTGTGTCAGTCTAGCTGTGGCGTGATAAACAGACATGTATCTCCATGATATAATGTGGTCGTGCATTGGCATGATAAAGTGAAATAAACCGTATTTAAGGGACAGCTAGACAACTGGGTCGTCAGTTTGGCAAAGACAGAGCATCACGGGACTCTGTCTGGTTGGCAGCCAAACTCCCCGATGCAGCTCCAGTCAAAGTACACCCTGCTACCCTGAGGACGTGACCTTTGATCATCTGACACCCCTCAGCTCTGGCAGTGTGCGGAAATGGACCTTCGTCTGGGTCTGGTCCTGGCTCGAGACTGTGCCTTAGAATAGGTTGCTTGGTAAGCCCCCATGTGGTGTGGTCATTGCTGAGCGGCATAGACCTCCAGGGAGGTAAAAGTCAGCAGCACAGGTCCCCCAGGTGTGCTCTCGACACCTCTCCTTCCTTGCCCAGTTGTGTTTATAACTTCAAGTCCCATAGGAATATTAAAGGAATAGGAGCTACAAAGGAAGAAGGAAGAAAAAAAAGAAGTTTTAGTGAAAATGAACATGAGACTTATAAAGTCAAGAAAAACACACTTTCTACTATCTATCATCTCAGGGTAAAGAAATGTCAGGTATTAATAAATTCCCATTGGATTTTTTTTCAAAACTAATTTTCAACAGCTCGCACTTATAATCTCAGCACTCAGGGAGGTGAGACAGGAGGATTGTTTTGATTTTGAATTGAAGTCAGCTTGGCCTAAAGAGACCCTGTCTCAGAAAATTAGTCAAACAAATAAATATATGGACTAGTGATAAAATTCAATTTTAGAGTGCTTGGTTAACCTGTGCAAAAAACAAGGTTCTATCCCCAACACTATAAAAAGATCTTTGCTTACTTAAGAAATTGAAAGGATCCAGAAAAGCCCAAACTACAAAGCAACACTCTCTTCAATCCCTCTGAAGGGAAGAAGGAAAGGAAGTTGTCCTGGTGCTCTGCCCGTGTGTACAGGAAGGTAACTTACTAGACTTGGATGAGGTCTACCAGGTGCTTTGGCCTCCTAGCTCTTTGCAATCCAGGCCACAGTCTGAGTACACAGGGTACTGGGTGATAGCTGGAAGCTTCTTTAATACATCTTTCTTCCGGTATCTCCCTCTTTGCAACTTACACCATCCAATCAAATCAGAGTCTGAATAAATCCACCTACTCCCAATATTCTATCATCCCAATATCTGATTGACCACACCTGATCACTAACATCATAAACAAGATTGGATTTTAGCTTTGTTCAAGTTGACTGATTGAGTTTTGAAAGATGAAGATAAGATGTTATGAGGACCCGCCCCTCTGTCCCTCCCTCCCGTCTGCCTGGGACAGAACTCGGTCTCCAAACCAGGTGAGTTCCCCCAGCACTCAGGTCACCGCTCATCCCAGCTCCTCCCACCAGCCAGCTCAAGTGACACCCAGGCTGCCTTGGGCTTGTGTAGGCCATGTCCTAGGTCCCAGCCCCTCTGCCCCTCTGGCCTGCATGGGACCCTTGCTCACAGTACAGGGAGGACACACTACTACTCAGAATTCAACAGAGTCCAAAGAAAACGCAAGCAAAGCTCTAGGGTACAAAGGCCATACATCTGAAGTCCTCTAAAATCATCCTATCTCATGGGAGAGATTCTTCACATCCAGCCCAAAGATAAGTAAACCTTTTTTTTTTTTTTTTTACTATATTGCTCCTTTCTAGTATTAATCACTGTAGATTAACTTTTCCATACAGCCATCCCAAAAATATATACAACTCCAGGGATTATACCACTTACCCTCACATATCACCAAGGTACTAAATCGTAAAAGTGCATTACCATACTAATATTCACCCCCTGTCTACTTAACCTCACTTAACTGTTGTACTAACAGTCTAATAGCCTCATCTAGGAAATAATACTAACAGCAGACAAACTCCAAGGCAAGCATTAGTAATAACTGTCCGAGAGTAGTAATACCAACTAAAGCAGTTCAGTCAAAAACACACAGAAACTGAAAAGTCTTAAGAGACAAAACGACAATGCCCAAGTCAAAGTGCAGATCCATGAGAAACAACAACCAAGAAGACAAATCTCCAAGCAAAAGAATTAGCCCCATAATGATGGATTCCAACCAGAACAAATTCACAGAAAATAGCCAAGAAAACCAGACCCAAGATAACGACTTTCAAAATATGATCATTACCATGATCAATACTATGAAAGAGGAAATACAGGAGGAGTTAAACAACTGCATCAACCACTTTGAACAGGAAGACAACAGACACTTGGAGGAGTTGAGAAAAACAGTTCAAGAAACAAAAATTGGCACAGACCAGTTAAAACAGTCTCAAGCAGAGTTTAAAACTGAACTAAAAGACAAGGTATCTTCAACCCAGGACTCAACAGAGAGTCTCAGCAGAACTAATGAAGCAGAAAATAGAATTCCAGATCTTGAAGACAAAGTGGGAGTATTAACCAGTTCAATGGAAAAGGTTGTAAAGCCAAAAAGACACTTGAGAGGAATATTCAAGAGTTATGGGACACTCTGAAGAAGCCTAACATGCACATTCATGGAATACCAGAGCAAGAATCCCAAATTACCATACCTGAGGAAATTTTTCAACACTCAACAGGTGGGATCTTATGAAATTAAAGAGCTTCTGTTCAGGTAAAGAAATTGTAACTAGAGCACAAAGGCAACCCACAGAATGGGAGAAAATCTTCACTAACCACATATCTGAGAGCTCTATTATCCAGAGTGCACAAAGAACTTAGAAAACTAAACACCAAGGAAACTAACAGCCCAATTAAAAAATGGGCCCTGGAACTTAAAAGAAACTTTACTAGGGATGAAATTAAAATGTCTAACAAATATCTTAAAAAATGCTCCACTTCCTTAGCCATCAGGGAAATGCAAATCAAAACTTCCCTGAGATATCATCTCACCCCGGTCAGGATGGCAAAAATCCACAATACAAACAACAACAAATGCTGGAGAGGATGTGGAGAGAGGGGAACTCTCCTACATTGCTGGTAGGAATGCAGGCTCATACAGCCACTCTGGCGACCATCTGGAGATTCTTAAAGAAATTAAAGATTGAAATGCCATATGACCCACTATTCCACTTTTGGGAATAATCCCCTATGCAGCAGAGGTTCACCTCGATAGCACAAGTGCAACCATGTTCATAGCAGCACTGTTTACAATAGCAAAGTCATGGAATCAACCCAAATGTCCAACAGTCGACGAGTGGATAAGGAAAAGGTGGTACATCTATACAATGGAGTACTACTCAGCCATCAAAAATGATGAATTACTGGAATTTGCCTGGAAATGTATGTCATTAGAAACAATTATATTGAGTGAAGTATCCCAGACCCAGAAAATTAAGCGCCGTATGTACTCCCTAATAGGTGGCTCCTAGTACCAAACCCACTCAGCCCACCTAGAGACACTCCATGATAAGTCTCTGTAATACAGTAATTGCAAGGAGTATGAACAGGAGGGGTGGGGTAGGAGGGCCGCACCAGAAACAAGGAGAGAGGGGACCATGTTACAGCAGAGAAAATAAGCCTCCATCAAGGACTGCAAGTAAACAATGAGACATCTGGTTAAGTTCACAGACTTTTCGTTCCTGATCATTTACAACTGAGGGGGTATGATCTCACCAGAAGGGGAGGGAATATAGTCTGGCAGATAATAAGTAACCATTTTGCAAATGGGTGATTGACCCCTCCCTCACTGTGGTTTCCTACTTTTATTACATCTACTTTTGAATATATTCTTATAATAAGTCTCTAGTTTAACAGCTTTTTATCTCTGTCCAGGGAGTGACATCCAATACCCATCAGGATGGAGTGAAGGGCATTGCAGGAGCAGCAAAACCGCAAAAGAAAATCAACAAATCATAATCCAGAACATCAGAGACTGTATATCAACCACCTAGAACTAGGCCAGACTAATCTCTCCCCATCCTGAAGCTCAGGGAAATTTGCAGAAGAGGGGGCGGTAAGATTGTAAGAGCACAAGGATGGGAGGAGCAATGATATGCAAGACACTCCACACAAGTTAGGGCTGAAGCAATCATAATTGGACTTTGCATGCCCTCCGCAATGTCCCACACACTATTGACCCCACAAAGTCTAGCATTTGCTAAAGGCACCAAGATTCTTGGAGGCAAGGAATTGACAGCCACAGTAGTGTTCCTATGCTTAAGAGGAACACAGGAAAGGGTTCAGGGAAATGCCACTGGGTCCTTGTACGTCATTGGAGAGGAGGGCCCAGAGGAGAGTCTGGCATGCACATTAAAGGATTCTCCGGGGATTGGGGGGGGCACTGGGGGATGGGGAGGGAAGGGTGAGGGGAAGGGGAGCAGGGTTCAGGGGGAGGAGGAGGGAGGAAGGGAACCGGTGTATCTATTAAGTTTGTATGAGTGGAAATAATAATAAAAATGTTAAAAATATACATATATAAATAAATATTTTAGTGCTTCAAATATATAAATATAATAAACTATATAGATCTCTGCTAAAAAAATCTAAAATACAAACAACACCAAATGCTGGAGAGGATGTGGAGAGAAGGGAACTCTCCTACATTGCTGGTAGGAATGCAGGCTTATACAACCACTCTGGCAAGCTCTCTGGCAATTCTTAAAAAAGCTAAAGATTGAAATGCCATATGTCCCTGCTATTCCACTTTTGGGAATAATCCCCTATACAGCAAAAATTCACCTTGATAGCACAAACATGACCATGTTCATAGAAACACTGTTTACAATAGCAAAGTCTTGAAATCAACCCAAATGCCCTACAGTTGATGAGTGGATAAGGAAAATGTGGTCCATTTATACAATGGAATACTACTCAGCTATCAAAAATGATGAATTAATGCAATTTACCGGGAAATGGATGGAATTAGAAGCAATTATATTGAGTGATGTATCCCAGACACAGAAAATTAAGCACCATATGTACTCCCTAATAGGTGGATCCTAGTACCAAACCCACTTATTGACACGTTCAAAGATAATCTCTGTAATATCTACAGTAATTGCAAAGATTATAAGCAGAGAGGGAAGGGGAAGAAGGGCCCCATCAGACAAGGAGAGAGGGGATCATGCTATGATAGAGAAAATAAGCCTCCATTATGGACTGTAACTAAGTAATGAGACTTTTGGTTGGGCTTGCAGACTTTCCTTACTGGTCATTTGCATCTGATGGGGCATGATCTCACCAGAAAGTGAGGCCACAGAGTCTGGTAGATAGAAGGTAACCATCCTGCAAATGGTCTCCTACTCTTATTCGACCTACCTTTGAATCTACTCTTATAATAAGATTCTTTTTTTAACAGCCTTTTATCTCTGGCTAGGAGATGACATCCATTACTCATCAGGATGGAGCCAAGGGCCGGTGCAGGAGCAGCAAAACTGAAAAAAGAAAAATCAAGAAACCATAATTCGGAAAATCAGAGACTCTACATCAACCACCTGGAACCAGGCCAGCCTAATCTCTCCCCGTCCTAAAGCTCAAGGAAATTTGCAGAAGAGAGGGTGGTAAGATTGTAAGAGCCTAAAGATGGTGAGAAGCAACAATATGCAAGATACTCCATACAAGTTAGGGCTGAAGTAATCATAATAAGACTTTGCATGACCTGTACAATGACCAACATATCATTGAACCCCCAAAGTCTAACATCAATCACGGGCACTGGGATCCTTAGAGGGATTAGCAGCCACAATAGTGTTCCTATACTAAAGGGGAACACACACACACAAAGAGCTATAGGCAATGACGCTGAGTCCTTACACCTCAACAGAGAGGAGGACCCAGAGGGACATTTGACATGCACACTAAAGGATGCTTCAGGGATGGAGGGGGCCACTGGGAGAAAGGGAGGGAGGGAGGAAAGGAAAGGGAAAAGGTGGGAAGGGAGCAAGGGGATCCACGGAGGGGTGGAGGGAGGGAGGGGAATGGGGTACTTATCAACTTTGTATGAGTGGAAGAAATAAAAAATAAAAAAAATAAAAAAGCAAAAATAATTTGCAAATAAAAAAGATGTTATGTGGAAACAAGGACTTGCTCATAGATTGACTGACACCATTTTGCTAATCTTATTGAGGATTTTCATAGTTCTGAGTGTGATGCTGAGTGTTTAATCTACACCTGATATTTAAAAGCCAAACAGAATTATATTCAAAAAATGTCATTGCTGAGGAAGATGAGCGGAATGAAATTAAAAAATATTCTGCACTGTGAACAGCAAGTGAGATGGGTCCTGTCTGTAATCCCAGTACATAGAGCCTCAGTAGCCCCAGGCCACCTGGACTACATGGAGAAACCATGTAGAAACCATGAGAAACCATATCTCAATACTGTCAGAGACAATGCCTGGCTTCCCAGCTTGAGCGAGACTGAGGCAGGTCTGCGAATTCTAGGCTACACTGGGTACAGAAGGAGATCTTGTCTTGAAAGAAAAAAAAAAAAACAAAGCAGAGATAGATTAGAAATTGAGGAATGAGAGATAGGGTAAGAGAACAACGGAGAGCCTGAGAAGAGAGAGAGACTTGGGGAGAGAGAGAATTGATTTTATGATGACCTCACAGAAAACACAAAATATCACATGAAAATGTATCTCAGTTGTCTCTCAGAACACGTCCTGAGTCAGTCCAGTAAGGAAGAATGTCAACACCCAGACTGCATCTACTCTCAAGATTAAGGCCAACACATCACGGAATTGATCAGAACAAAATGAGAAATCAGCTCTGAGGCCTTGCAGGTGGAGTTGTGTCTGTGTCTGTTTGGATGTGTGTGAGTGTGTGTGTTTGTGTGTGTGTGTGTGTGTGTGTGTGTGTGTGTGTGACTTTAGTTGTGTATCACCAGAGCTGGAGATCAAAGCCTTGTACAATAGGCAAGTTCTAGATTATTGAGCTAAATTCCTTCCCTCCCAAGTTTTTCTTTACTTGATCCCATGAATAAGCAGGACAAATTAAGACAAGTAGGGCCTCACCAGGAATTTAACTTAGTTAGAGAAGAGAGCATGAATGAAGGCCTGGGTGCAACCTCTCATAGCACTTGAACACCATCATCCTCTACTACATAACAAGTTGCAGGCCAGTCTGGAGCCATGAGTCTTGACATCTAGGCTGGAGGAAGGGATGCCCTTTTTTAATTAATTTATTTTGAGATTTAAGAAAAACAAGTTTATTAGAGCTGAATGCCTGGTGGCCAAGGGAATCACAATTTATCCTACAGGTAGGAGACCATGAGGAAGATCACAGAGAAAGAAAGTTTTTTTCTTTTTAAATATTTATTTATTTGAGAGAGGAGAGAAAGACAGAATGGGATAAAAATGCCTGCAACGGGTAGAGGTCAGAAGTCAGTTCTCTCCTTCCAATGAGTCGATTTTTGAAACTCAGATCACCAGGTTGTGAGCAGGCTCCTTCTCTACTGAGCCAACACACTGGAAATGGCTGATGTTTAGAAACATGTTGGTTCAAGCTCCTCACCCACTCTCTACTTCCTTATGCTGGGAGCCCTGTGGTTTCCAGAGGAAAGGAGAGCATGTAGGCTCTAGCACTCTGCCAGCAAGCCTAGATCTCTCACAGTGGGTTTTGTATGAATTAAGAACATAAAGCCACATGATGTTCTGTGGGAGAATAGTAGGATCACGGACCCTTTGTTGACATTACTCTTCCATGCCAGGTGTCTGATAGGAGGCCCTGGAGAAACTTTACATTCTGGATATGCCCTCCAAGAAGACATCTGATTCCCACAGATATCTGATTCCTTTCCCTGGCTCCTTTCTCTTTGACTCATTCCACATCATTTCCTCCATGGCTGGGCAGACAGGCTGCTCCTCTGAGTGATGGGGACACCCAGTGAGCACAGCATCCTGGTCCTGCTGCAGGGTCATCTTGGCTGCTGACTGATCTTCTTCTATTCCAAACAATAGTTCAACACAGTCTATCTTTGGTCTGTAGTAGTAATAAAAATGACTACGTAATGACACAAATTTTTCTTGGGCTCACTGATGTTTGACCCTGACAACATGTGACATTTCCACAAGAGCCAAGATAGCAGAGCTTCCCTCTTGTATAAAGAGAAAGTTGAAGGGAAGGAACCCACAAATTGGTGATATTGTTGTAAATTAATTCTGCTGCTACATTCTTTTATGAACAGGCCATGTCTATGAAGGGTTTCTGGGGGTTGTTTGTGTGTGAGTTCAACTCCTAGATCCCAGATTAAAACGCAGGGCAGAAATGACTATGGCCTTCATTTCCAGCTCTGAAAAATGGAGCCTGGGGAACAAGAAAGCCAAGCCAAAAAATCCAGGATTAGTCCTGAAATCACCCTTGGGCCTTCATGGGCACAAATAATGCTCCCACACACTCACCAACAGAAAAAAATAGCATTTTCAAAAAACAAAAATGAAAATCCACAGGTACCCTTGAAATCCCTCCACAAACAGATCTGTCATCCTGTGAGGGTCATATTGTAAAAGTTAGACAGAAAATATTTCATCTGCTCCTTCATGCAAGCATCCTGTGGAGGGGGTGTATACCTATTTTTCCAAGCTTGCCCTTGGGAGACACAGGGCTGTTGGAACTGGAGCAAAGCCCATCTTGAAGCCCTTGCTTCTCCTCCCACTTGTCCTGTAGCTGCTGCTTTTGTTTCCTGCTGAAAGGCTTCTTCCTAGGCATGGCCTGGATGCAGTGCCCTGTGGGCCTTTAGCTGAGCTCCAGACTGGCAAGGGACTCTTGCTGGGAAATCCCCTAGCTGGCTCAAGCCCTGACAAAGGTGGCAATATGCCTGGGGACCCTACACCCAGGAAGGCTGTGCCCACAGCACAACGATCAGGCAGCTGAGCTATCCAGGGACCAGACTAGAGATCCAAAACCTCAGAGATGCACACCCAAACCCACCTAAAGTCTTGCAGCACATGGGGAACACAAGCTGTTTCTTTTGAGGAGTTTTTCCTATCTGCAATGGAGACCTCATCACCACATCCTTGGTGAATTGAAGAACAAACCTCACCCAGGTGTGGTAGTTCCCACCTAAGATCCTATCTCAGAGGGGGCTGCTGAAGAGGGAGAAATTCTGGGTTTAGGAGGCTGCTCAAGGCTGTTAAGTCATTGCCTTATTGGCCAGAGCTCAAGAATTAGACCACATGCTGGAAAAGATATTCTACTAAACAGCAACCGATCTGTCTCGTGTGTGTGGAGAGAATCTAGGAAGAGCCCTGGACCTGCATCCTTGTCTCAGTTCTTTGTCAAACATGGAGATCTGATTCCAACAATCTGCAAAAAGCCCAAATACTAACTGCTGATTGTGAATTATGGGTAGAGACTCAGTCAGCAACAAGGTTCTTTATAGGGTTCATTGAACTATGCCCTGACAGGGTTCAGGTCTCTGTTATTTGAGTGGTGCCTGTATGATATTAATAACACTGGCCTCCCCCAGCAGGAGAAATGGCAGAGGGGATTCATAACCATGTGCAGGGGGGCTGGAGAGATAGCTCAGAGGTTAAGCCTCTGCCTTGCAGGCCGAAGGTCTTGAGTTCGGATCCTAGACCCCACGTATAGACGCCGGGCGGAAGCGGGGGCAGCCTGTGTTTCTGGTCCTGGTAGGGTGGAGCCTGTGAATCCCGGGGCGGAGGAGGTGGAGGCGTCCATGGTGGTTCTCGAATTCACCCGTGGTTCTACATACACTCACATACATACACACACACGCATACACGCACAATTGAATAAATAATAAATAATAATAAAAAATTTTAAAAAATTACCATGTGCAGGACAAAGGAATTTCCTTTCATTTAGGCCTTGTAGCTTTGTTGGGTTTGAATTTAGAGATGAGTCAATGACCTAGGGCATGGGCGTGTCCCTGAGTTCAGCAGTGAAGATTGTAGATGTGACACATGATGTGATTCAGAAAGCTGATCTTACTGTGTAATCCAACCTGGGGCTGCTACAGATAGGATTTGTCATCTTAGCGAAGGTGTTAGATAGGCAGTAAGTGGGTGATCTATAGGCTTAGCTTTTGTAATCTAGAAATCAGAAGACCAGCACCATACCCTTCTCAATCATCATTTCAGTCCCTCAATCACTTTGTTCATGAAGGAGGATTTGTGGAAGGCCAAAGATTTGGGGTTCAGAGAGACACTGAGGTGGATAGTCCTGGGTAAGAGATTGATTAGACTTAAACTGCACAGCAAGACACATGGCTTGACTCTGTGGATCATTAAAGCCCACATGGCAGTGGGGGGGGTCTCTTCTAGGTTTCAGAGGAAGGGATCCTTTTTATGCCATGTAATGTATGAATAGTGTGGTATGTGTTTGCACTCAGGTATTTGATTTGAGATCACAGAGAACAGTATGGGTGTGGGGGGGTGTCTTGCATTCCCAGGAAGCAATGTGTGACCATGAGAGTATGGAGAAAATGGAGGTTCAGAAGGTAAGTTATCATTTATCCATCATGGGGTGGGTGCACCCCAGACACCTCAGCCACAGATGATAATTCTGAAGCCTGGAAACCTGGACCCTGGAAACACAATCAGCCTTCATGGTGGGGACAGACACAGGAGCTGTTGGATATAACCTAGAAGGCATGTGCTTTGATTCGGTTTTCTAAGTGAAACTGATTTTACATGTAGCTTGCAGACAATCCTGGGCTCAGGGTTTCATCACTGGTCGATCTGAATACTCAGTTCAATTACTATTGCCAACTGAAGCACTTAGGATGCAAGTCAAGTCCACTTTAGTAACACATCTATGCACCCCACACACATATGGAAACAATGTGGGGTCCATGGTAGACAAAGAGGCATTTGGAGAGTCACGGAGGGCTGAGGTTGGGCCAGCTGTGGAAACTTGAGCCAGTACTGATCCTGATGACCCAAAGCTAAAGATGGGTTAGGGACCACCTGAGGCCACTCAATCAGCAAAGAAAGAAAACAGCTGAAGTCTCAGGGACAGTGGTGATTTTTGGCTTTGCCCCATACAACAGGTCCCTAGGGCTCTTGCCATCTCCATACTGTCCAACCTTTTATGGGGTCCCCAATAGGGAGTTATACCCTCCCTCTAGTATAGCAAGTATGTTCTTGGGCATGGTTTCCCTGATAAGATTTAAATGCTCATCCACTCTGGAATCCCTGTGTACCCAAAACTTGGACCTGATTGATGGTGATGGACTTGTGAGGTTTATGGTCCATCCAGGGGCCCCACCATACTCCACCTTCATTGGAATCAAAGGGTACTTAGAGAATGGAGTCTGTGTAGAAAGCACAGCCTAGAAACCAGTCATTTATAGAAGGGTTGAGAGAGGCCATGGTGCACAGTTAGATGTCAGTGGATAACTTTGAAAGTCACATGATTCAGTTACCTACTTGGGCTTCAGAGACTTGAAACAGGTTCCCCAATGTTGATTGCAGGTTGTTTGACCCACAGATCTATTCCACTGGTCCCCACAAGCCTGTATTATAGACTACAGAATTACTCAGTTCAGGGCTGTCAGAGTTAGGCACAGGCGTGAACTTGACAGTTGAGGGTTTGAGCTCTGGGCACATTTGTGGAGAATTAGTAGTTGAGTTAAGCCCAGAGTAAACCTGCAAGAGATTGTCTAGCTGATGGGGAAGGCCCAGCCCATGGTGGGTGGGATTAGGCCTTGGAATACATCACAGAGAGCTGGGTGAGAGAGTCAGCATACTTCTGTACACTTGGCCAGACATGCTGGTCTGACAAGTAAGGATTGTCCATCTCTCAGCCATTGTGTGGTGATGGTGTGGCCAATTTCCTCACCCCTGGTATTGGTGCGTGCTCTCCTGTCAAGCCGAACTATGAACTGTAGTCAGAAATCGTAAGAGAATAAATTCCTTGTTCCCTTAAGTCATTTGCTGGTCATTTATCAGCAACCATGCAGGCGCACTGCAATAGAATTTGGTACCCAGGAAGTGGGGTGTTGCTGATTAATCTGACTATGTGGATTTTGTGGCTTTTGAATGATTTCGCTGGACAAAGTTGGAAATTCTTGAAGATTTTCACTTTGTGAATTACCAATACCATTCTTCAGAGTTTAGGGGCCAATGTCAGTGCTGAGAGAATTATGGATTGTTTGGGCCAAATTTGTGATGAGGGGAAAAATGACTTGGGCGAAGTTGAGTTCAAAGACGAGAGACTGGTTTCTTGATAGAGTTGTTGTGATCACCTTGAGGATTTGCATGAAAGGGCAGGCAGCTGAATAGCTGCCATTGTAGGAGAAATGCGCATCAGTGGAGGAAAACCTAGTGACTTGCACAGGAATGGTGGAAGACGTGAAAACCACCATATGGCGAGTTCATGGTTTGAAGATCCAGATTGCTTCAGGGGCCGAAAACCCAAGTTAAAACTGTTTCTTGCCCTTTTCAGGTTTGGCTGCCTAGAAAAGAGGCTTTTCCAGCATCAGCATGTTAAAGTTGGCACAGCTGTAGCTCCAGTGGACTAAGGTACGTTTTAACCTCGTTTTAGAATCTGGCAGTGTCCCTCACATGATACTGGTTTTGATGGACTACTGAAGGGTTCATGGAGAGTGGCAAAAGCTTGGCACCAAGTGGCAGGCATAGAGTTCCTGCAAAAGAAGGTGACACTTATAGCTGCAGAGGAACCCAGAGTACTGTTGGAGATGCCAGAACCGTGGGACTGCTGGTGAGGACAGTTGCGAGTGGAGATTAAGCCTGGTTCAAGGAACTCTGCTTTTTATAACTTCGAGCTGCAAACAAGGACTGGGAATGCCTAGAAATCTTTGAGCTACCTTGACTACAATGAGCAACAGAAGATGGACATTGAAGAACAGGATGTGGTAGTTTGCTGGACTTTGGCCTTAACTCGTTTTCTCATTGTTACAGTGATTCTATTTGGAATATTTAATGATTTTATTTGGCATATTTAAAGAAAGACTTTGAGTTCCAACATTTTAATAACTGAAATTTTAATGAGAATATTTTAAATTTGTTCATGAAATGTATTTATATTTTAAAAATAACTTTTCACATCTGTGGGGACGTGGAAAGGTTACAGTTTAAAAGTGCTATTGTTTTTGTGTCCAGTTGACAAGGGGTGGAGTGTCATAGTTTAGCATTGGCTGTTGAGGGTTTGAGCTCTAGGCACAGTTGTAGAGAGTTGATGGTTGAGTTAAGCCCAGAGCAAACCTGAAGGAGATTGTCTAGCTGATGGGAAAGACCCAGCCTATAGTGGATGGGATAAATCACCCTTGATAAATTACAGAGAGCTGGTTGAGAGAATTGACATTCTTCTATACACTTGGCCAGACATGCTAGTCTGGCAAGGTAGGATTGTCCATCTCTCAGCCATTATGTGGTGATGGTGTGGCTAGTTCCCTCAGCCCTGGTGTTGGTGTGTGCTCTCCCATCAATCTGGAAAAAGAACTGCAACCAGACTGTCATAAGGAAATAGACCCCTTATTCTCTTAAACCATTTGATGCTCATTTATCTGCAACCATGCTGGCCAACTGCAATGAGGGCACAGCCTGATCTCAGCAAGGAATCCTGGTAGTCTGAGATATGAGGATATCCATTTCCAGGTTAGCTCGGGATATGTAGATGTCATGGATCCCATAGGATCATGTGCCTGGGAAAATCATGGTATCTTTGAGAGGTGGAGCCTTGCTGAAAGAAGGCAGGCAGTCACAGGGGATTGGTCTTGAAGTAGATCAGTCTTGCAGCTCTCAGCCTTCTGGATGGGTGTGACTTACTCTGCCTCCAGCTTCTGCCTCTAACCATGCTCTTTCCACCATGAAAGACTGTATATCCATTCTGGAACCATAAACGGAATAAATCTCCTTTCCTTTTCTCCCTTAAGTGGCTTGACTTTGAGTATTGTCTCACAGCAACACAAAGAGTAACCAGTATACTAGGGAAACCTAAAAGAACTAGTTGATGTATCCAGTGATTCAACATTTGTCAGGCCCTGGTTCTGTGACATAAAAAGCATGAAGCAAGTTAAGGCATGTAGAATGGATGCAAAACCTTCATTGATTTCATGGAGACAAGGCTAATTTTTGGAAGGAAGAAGACTAGGCATCTGAAGGGGGAGTAGAGTTTTCATAGTCCCTGAGTTTGTGTGGAGTGTGAAGGACAGAGGTGGGTGAGTTATCCCCTGTCCCAATGAGGTATGTGACAAAGCACTGGCTTTTCAAGTGGTGACTGGCCATTGGGTAGTGAATGGCCAGACAGCATAGCTTTAGTTCTGAACATGGGGGTTGGAGGAAAGGAATCAATCATTGCAGACATGTATTGATGATAAGGAGTGACACCATCATTCTTCACTATTTTCTGCTGAACAGGAGTAGCATGAGATGGTTACAGGTCCATGTGACAGAGTCCCATCCAGTTGCCCAATAGGGAAGGGGCCTATGGAGAATTTGGGGCTTGAAGAGTTTTAACTAGGAGAGCCAAGAGTGACAAGAAGGTTAAGAAGACATATTCCACAAAGAACATCTAAATATATTAAAATCGAGGGTTTGATTTAAGGGGAATGAACTATCGTATCCATGTGTGTAAGGAATTGAGCTCGTCACTTACCTGGTTAGCTCATTACATAACAAGTAATAATCATCAGAAGATGGCAGTAAGTGGCAATTGGGGCTAAACTGGGCCCAAAATAATGTGGTTCTAGAATTTTAGCCCCTGAACTGAACTAAACAAAAAGCAAAGGAACAATAATGTACACAGGTTTGGGTAGTTGTTATTTGGTTTCATTTTACAGACAAAAGTTCCTCAATTCACTCGAACCTCATAGGGTGATCTCAGGCCAGGGCTGATGCCCTGTGATCTAGCCTGAGCCAATGGAAAGGTTACGGGGCAACAAAAAGCACAGCAGTTAAAGATGATGCTCATTATTCTCATTATCTAGTGTCTTTCTAAGATCATAATGCATCATGGGAAATCCCCCAATGATCCAGGTGATTCTTCAGATGCTCTGGACACTGCTAAACATCTTCCACTGTTGTTTCTGGAAGCTACTTATAAGCTTTGAGTTCTCCATAAGGTGGTTCTAAAAACTGCTTTGATATGTGGCCCACACTGGCATCACTTTGCAATCCTATTTAATTCTGTCAAATGCTGGAATATGGGGAACACCTCATCACCAGGAACCAATCTTTGAAAAGGAAAATAAAGATGTTCATTTTACAGATTCTCAGTTGTCGTCAGAGTGGATCAATTACTGAGGGACATTTGTGGGCAGGTTGGATACACACACCGGTTCCTGTGAGAACCCTGAGGGACCATAAGGTGGTGTCCCATGAAGGAGGGGCTCAGCCTCCCTGTTCCTGGGCCCCCTTCTCAGAGGAACAAGATTCAGAGGATCAGGGCTGGAATCACGGATTGGTCGTCCAGCTCTTCAGGCTGATTGGGAGAGGATCCCCATGTTGCCAAATGGGAGATGCTTTTGCTTTGAGAACCCTGGAGAGGGGAATGGTACAAACTAAGGAGTCCAGCATGGCTGGAGCTCTGATATGTCCTGAGATAGTTTCTGTGTTGGGGAGAAGGGTTCCTAAGCTTTAAGACTGAGGATGTCTTTTCCTGCCTTCTCCCAGGATGCTTCTCATACAGACTATCCACAGGAGCATCCAGGCCCCACCCACACTCCTACAGCTGGCAAGAGAGAAGCTGCTGAGGGAGGAGTCCTTGCCCATCTCTGCCTTGGAGGACCTGCCCATGGAGCCCTGCCCAAGACTATTCAAGGAGGCCTTCATCAGCAGAAAATCTAAAATACTGAGGTTGATAGTCCCAGCCTGGCCTTTTCCTTGTCTCCCTCTGGGGGCTCTGATGGAGACCAGAGACCTAGAGACCCTGAAGACTGTGCTGGATGGAGGAGATGTGCCGCTGAAACACAAGGATCACCACAGGGGCGCAGGATCCAGACAGTGTGGAAGGGAGGCCCTTGAAGGTATGAGAAAAGAAAAAAGGGCCAGGGAATGGAGTAAAATGTTTCAGGGGTTTACAATGCATCATCTTGGAAGATTCTTGAAACCTCCACCAAGGCTGAGGCCTAATGAGAAAGGATTGTCAGGTGCTCAGCACAGCAGATAGCAGATGCAGTCTCAGCAGAGTGAGCCTCTCCCTGCCTCCATCACTGACCCTGGAAGAGGCACCAGGGAGACTGAAGGGGAATGGAATGGAGGGAAGTCAGAGAGGGTTACAAATGCTGCTCAGGACAAGAGACCTGTCTTTCTTACTTAGTAAGTGTGAGGTGTTGATCCTCATTTCTGAGAAGAAATGACGTGAGGTAGAGAATGGATTGTGCAGGAGCTGGCAGTTGGGATGAGGAAGGAGACGTGGACTGACACTGGATCTCAGGTGGAAACTGCAAGTGAGGAATTTTTGCAATGAACACAAGGACTTCTGGAGGCTATGGGCTGGTGAGGATGAAGATATAATGCCCTATTGCAGGGATATACACATTATGTGGTATCAGACGTTGATTGTGTGTGTCTGTGTGTATGCATGTATGTGCAAGATGATCTAGACCTCCAAATGTAGCTTAGTATGTACAGAGATTGGCTCACTAGAAAATAATATTTGCAAACCCGCCCTTCTATAAATTGGGTGCAGTCAGAAGACACCTCTTATGCCAGCATCTGGAAGTGGAGGCAAGAGGTCCAGAAGTTCAAGGACATCATTGGCTATGTATCAAGTTCTTATTCAGCCTGTCCTACATGAGGTCCTTTCTCAAAAATAAGCAAAAACACCTGATATTTCCTGAAAATATTAATAGAAAAAGAAAAGTACATGTACAAAAGTTGAGACAAATTGTGTCAAATGTGTCCCCCACAGTCTCATGTTTAGGCAAGGTCATGGCACCTTGAGAGGTAGAGCCTTGCTAGAGGATGATTGGTCACAAGGGGTAGGTCTTGAGGTGGATTAGTCCCACCTACCTCAGGAAGTCTGCCTTTCCAGCAAGTAGCCTAGCAGTTCTCGGCCTCCAAGATTCTGTAGTGATGTACCCACCTCCAGCTTTGGCCACCCAGTTATGTTGCCCCTGCTTTGAAAGATTGTATCTTCCGTCTGGAACCATAAGCTGAATCAATCTCCCTTTCTCCCTTAAGTTGCTTGACTTTGGGTGCTCTCTCACAGCAATCGCTAAGAGTAACTGTTCCAAATGGGGAAGAAATTGATATGTAATACCAGGAATACATGAATATAATGTCAACTGCCAGAAAGCCTTCTGCAGATCCCCATCACGAGTTTTGGCAAAACAAGGCACATGAGGAACTTTTATGGCATGAATGGTAAAGTCATGGTCAGAAACTGGAACCCAGATGTCCTGCCTGTGGGTTCTTTGTCTGTTAGGTTGCTTTGAGGCATCACGGACAGCTGTCATGGAGTACCACAGGCATAGTGAGGGGCAAAAGCCAAAGAAAGCAAAGAAGTGCTTCAGGGATTGAAGAGGGTCTGAGCTTCCTGTGTTTCTCTGCTCTTACCTACTTTCTGGCTCCCTCCTGTTCTGTGTGTTTTTCTGCTTTGGCTTGGGAAATAGGGGTTTATGTGACCTAGTCTGACCCTTGAATTGGCTGCCTAGCTGAGGCTGGCCCTGAGCACTCCCCACCTGCCCTTCGCTAGTCTTCTGGGACCACAGCAGCCCACAGTGACATCCAGAGCATTCTGCCTTTTTGTGTATGAAAATCTTTGTAACTTTGTTATGGGAGATGGAGAAAAGAAAATAAAAATGTGTAATTGAATCAGGTTTGGAGTGGGGTGTGGTGTCCTACAACTTTGACCCCAGAACTGGGGAGGTAGAGGCAAGAGGATGAGTTCAGTGCCAATGCTGGCTGCACATATATTTCAGGCTGATCTGGACTGCAGGAGACATTTTTCCAGTGACAAACTGTAAGACTGTCTTCAGCTCTTTCTTCAACCCAGGGAATCTGGGATCCTCCTTCCCGGACTTCTACCCTCTTGCTTCGCGTTCTGTAGATTCTGTTTTCTTCATTCCTTTTTATTTCTTTGGTTTTCTGAGACTGTATGTGAAGTGTCCCAGGCTGACCTCAGTTCTGAGAAGTTGAAGATCATCTTCACTTCTGATCCTCCTGTCTCCACCTTCCCCTGCTGGTGTTACTAGCAGAACCACTTTACCATATCTCCTGTTTCATGGAGAATCGTGGCAATGCTGCTCAGTTGCTGGGATGACACTGCAGCTGGGTCCAATACCCAGCCCCATTGTACACTTCACATTTAATCACTGCCATGTGGTGAAAGCATATTTTATTTACATGTGCAATTGTGAAGGAATAAATATTTTTGTAATACAGAGAGGAGGATCTGTCTGCTTTGCTAAATCTCCTGATTTCCCAAAAGCAAATTCTGTAGTGAGGCCTAGACGCTGAAGCCTAAAGGGGAGGCCAAAGTAGGAGGGCATTCAGGTTGGAAGCAGGTTTGGTCTGCATAGTTAGTCCCAGGCCAGTTTGTTCTGCAGTGAGATATCATGGCAAAGAAGAGAGGGAGGGGAATGGGAAAAGAAAAAAATAAAGGAAATACATAATTTGATTGAAAAAGTATGTGTTGTTTCTTTTTCTGATTTTCATTCTTTTCAATCTCATACATATAACAGATGGCATTTTAATCATGCCATCTCTTTCTCCATAGTCACCTGTAAATTCCCCAGCATATTCAATCCTCACCTTTATGTCCTCAGGTTTTTAATTGTTCTATAATACAAAATAGTATGGGAGGAGGAAGAAAATGCATTGCAAATGTGGACAGATGTCACTGTTGAGATTCCAGTTGCACATGATGAGAGCCCAGGTACAGCTGAAGAAGAGCTGTTTGTCCACCTCCTGTGAAATTTACCAAGTTCATGAGGTGAGCACACAAAGATCCAGCCCACATCAGGCCATCCACGTTGAGACCACAAGGAGCCCTGGCCCATCAAGCCTGCACACGGTGAGGGCACCTGGAATCCCTGGGTTTTCTGTCTCTTTAGCTCACGGTGTTTTCAAATGGGCCTGTATCAGCTGAGCTCGTCTGTTTAACACCATAATTCTGCTTGCCAAGGCCCCAAATTTATGAACCACCACTTGACTAGGTAGATTAGAAAATTCTATTCTTCTAAGTGTGGTGGAGCTTAGAAACCCATATCTTTGAGGCTTGAGACCCAGGGTTAAGATTCTGCCTGAAAACCATTAGGCCCAGAGTTCACATCCCCTGTTCCATGTAAAAATCCACTGGGAAATGGTGTCATCCTGTGTTCTAGCCCTAGAGTGCAGAGCCCGGGAAATCCCAAAACAGAAATAAGAGGTAGAATGAACCAGGGTGTGGCTTGTCCCATCCTATGCTTTGAATTCCACACCTGGTGATCCCTACCCTCTAAACTATTTAACCAGTTTCCATCTCAGCCCTTGTAACTCCAGACAAGTGGTAGAAATCTTCCTGGATGATTCCCAAGATCACCTATTTCCTACACAATGCCTTCTGAGACATACTTTCTCTCCCCTCCAATCTCTCTCGAAAATTATAAATAAACAAAATTAAAAAGTTAGTTAAAAAAAGAATGAATGGTGAATGAGAAATCTTTATTCCCTTCTGTGCCATTTTCCTTTCTTTCCTTTTCTGGTTTTAAAATAGTGTTTCTGTTAGACAAAGCCTACCTTAAATTTCATATACACATGAATTTTGCCTTTATTTATTGCAAACACTCAGCAGGTCTGACAGTGATGCTCTTCCAAAGTCATCACGGTAGCCATGACAAACATGGTGGCTCTAAACTTGAAGCCCTTCGTTTTAACAGAGTGTTACATTTGAGCCTGTGTCTCAAATAACTGGATTGCTTGGATCCCATGATCTGATGTGTTTCATACTGAGAGGAAAATGAGATTTTCATCTAAAATCAACAGAAACAAAACCCTCATGTGTTTGGCCCTCAAAGAACATCCTATTGTCCAGGATCTAAGGAACTGCCCACACCAAATCCACAGGGCTGCTAAGAGAGGGACAAACCCCATTTTCAAGACAGTATGTCTGGCTAAATATACCAAATGATGCCAACTTCCTTAAGTAGCTTTTTTACAATTGTATAATCACAGTTCTTCATCCACTTTAGCATGATAACTGATGTGAACACCAGGAGTCATACCAAGCTCACAGGAATGCCAAAGGACAGACAAATTCCACTTGCCAGACAACAGGTCTGGCTAAGCATAGCAAAATATTTCATCTTACTTAACTATCTCTCTCCCTCATATTCACCAGCACAGGAGCAGTTCTCACCCACCCAGGGATTGAGCCTTTCTCAGCAACAGATAAGCTCCTGTTAGTTTGATCAGGGATTAACCCAACTATTTCTTTAGTCATGTTCCCAGAGCTTCAAATTAGACTTATCAAGTTGACACCTATATCTACCTGTGACTATTACTTTTACTTTACTTACTTTTCGTCCTCTCCCTCCCTCCCTCCCTCCCTCCCTCCCTCCCTCCCTCCCTCCCTCCCTCCCTCCCTCTCTTCCTCCTTGCTTCCTTTCTTCTTCCTTTCTTTCTTCCTTTTCCTTTCTTTTTCTCTTCTATTCCCTTTCTTACTTTGTCTTTTTTCTTTCATTTTCTTCCTTCCTTTCTTCCTTCTTTCCTTCCTTCCTTTCTTTTTCTCTCTTCCTCTCTTTCTTTCTGTTTTCTTTTCTGGCTTTTTCTCTATCTTTCTTTTACCCTCCTATCCTCTTTCTTACTCTTTCTTTTTCTGTCTTTCCTTTCTTTTCCTTCCTTCCTTCCTTCCTTCCTTCCTTCCTTCCTTCCTTCCTTCCTTCCTTCCTTCTTCCTTCCTTCCTCTTTCCTTTCTTCCTGTTCCTTAAACTCTCCTTCTCAGTTCTTGCTTCTTTCCTTCCTTTTCTCATTCCCACACCTCCCTACTTCCCCTTCTTATCTTCCTTCCTTTCTGGAAGTTATGCAAGGAGAACAGTTGAGCACTCCACGACAGTACAAAAGAACACATGGGTCAGAGAGATGGCTCACAGGGAAGGCACTTGCTTCCAAAGCTGAGAAACAGACTTCTGTCTACTGAAGCGCAGTAGTGGAAGGTGAAGAATAACCGGCAAAGTTGTACTCTGACCTCCACACTAGTGCTGTTCCATGAACATGCTCTCTGCATCGTCTTCTCAAATAACCATCATTATTTAAATTATATTAATGACAAAGCCAAAAGAATCAAAAGAAAGAGAAGTAAAAATGTATTAGCTAGGTATACAGTGTCAACTTGACCGTAGGGTTTGAGCTGTGGACACCTTTGTAGAGAATTAGTAGTTGAGTTAAGCCAGAGGAAACCTACAGTAGATTGTCTAGTGGATGGCAAAGGCCCAGCTCATGGTGGGTGGGACTAGTCCTAGGGCAGGTGAATAAAATGAGGGAACTGTTTGAGAAAAAACGGCATACTTGTGTATATTTGGTCAGACATGCTGGTCTGGTAAGTAAAGATCGGCCCTCTCTAGTGTTGCTTTGTGGAGATGGTGTGGCCAGTTCCCTTGGCCCTGGCAATGGTTTGAGTTCTCTTGCAAAGCTGGATGCAAAACTGTGAACACTCTCTAGTAAGAGAATAAACCTCTTGTTCCCTTAAGCCCTAAGATGGCCATTTAATCAGCAACCATGTAGGTGAACTGCAACAAAGAAAGGTTCATGTCTTTGCCCAGTTGCCTTTCCTCTATAGTCTTATTTTTTCTTAGTCCTTCTTAGTTTTCATTGACGGACATAACAGAACACATTACAAAGTACAACTACAGAAAGAGTTTACTAGGTTTACAATGCAAGAGTATAATTTATGCACTTAGGGACGAGCTGAGTGAGAGGCAGGACTCTGCTCACATTGCTCCCAGTGTAGCAAGCAGAGAGAGATGGATGCTGGTGCTCTGCTGCTCTTACCCTTTGTTCAGCCCAGGATTCCAGTTCAGCCATGGGACGCTGTGGTCCACATTCATAGTGACCCCCACTCCTATCTCAATTCACCTCACCAAAAAATTTCCTAAACATGGCCAGAAATGTGTTTCTTAGGAACTCTAGGTCCTGTTACAATGAGAAAATCAGGCAACATAAAGTGCAGATGGACACTCAAGGCCACGTGGGCTCTACTGAAATATGCAGACCAGACATTCCCAAGAAGTACCACGGGACAGAGGTTGACAAAGATTTTGCAATATGCACACGACACTAATAAGTGCCACGGGACAGCAGGTCACAAAGGTTTTGTAAGTGCCCAAGCACACCAGTAAGATGGAAAAGGTGTTCATATGGGAGCAAAGAGAAGGACACTGAAAGGAATGCCAGGATTGCTCCAGTCTGATACCAAGAGCTCTTGGGCTTCATTAACACTGAAGTCTCTTTCCCTTCCCAACAGACCCAGGACAGCTGACTTTGAGACTTAGTGGAGACACAAGATTGAAAACTTCTGGGATCCCTGATTCTGACATGAGTCTACAATATGAGGAAGGAGGAAACTGCCTCTTTCCATGTTGTATCAGAACAGACATCAGGCAATTCAGAATTGTCATTCTGTCTCCACAGGGAGCATGGCCCCACAAAACCACCGTTCCTGATGTCCACACACCCTTCCGCATAGGGCCATCTGTCCACATCACATCCACTAAACCAAGTCTTCTCAGATACATTTTACCTGCCAATGTTTCTTTTTTTTTTTTTTTGAGTTTTACAAGTATATTGAGTACATATCCCTGCTTCCCTCCATCATGCCCCCTTCTATCTGATTCCTTTTCCTTCATCAATCCATCTGACTCCCTCGTACACTATTGATTGTCCCCATGTATGGCCACCAGGATTCCCTTTTGCTTGTCTACTCTTGTGTGCATTCTGGATTCTGTGATGTACCGCCTTGCCCTTCTTGAGGGCATTTCCCTTCACTCATGCTGCTCTAGTCCCCAAGGTTTGACTGTATATTCTTATCTCTTTCGTGTTCCTCCAGTGTATGGGGGCATGTTTGTAGGTCAGTCTTTCTTCAGATCTGGTAAATATATGTCAAACTGTAGTGAGTTCTCTCTGACAATGTTTCTAACGTCTATAGCCCACTGCTCTGTGTCCCTGGGTGGGACCCAGAAGCCAAGAACTAGAAGTCACTTCTTCATTCCAGTTGCCAGCAGTGACACAGCGTGGTCCCAGGCTATAGACACACCGACTCTGACAGTCCAAGCAGACCTCTGTAGCAAAGGAGACCTTCCTGGGCTGCCTTACCGCACACAGAGTGTCCATGAGATGGGAGCAGAGTTGGACAAATCTCTCTGGAATGACATCATAGATTTCATCATAGGTTCCAGAGGGACAGGGTAAAGTTCCAGGGCCAGCTGGCTCAGGGGGGCTGTATGGGACAGCAGGGTCTTCAGGATAGTCAAGGAGAAGTTATTCCCACAGAAGTTAACCTCAGTGAGCTGGGTGCAGCAGGGCAGGGCTGGCAGAAGGGCACTGATCCGGGAGTCTTCCATCCAGCAGTCCTGCAATGTCAGGCTCTGCGGAGTGCCTGCAACTCTCTCCAGGAGCACCTGCAGTGGCCTAGCATCTGAGTGCAATAGCACCACACCACTCAGGTTGAGGTGTGTGAGCTGCCACAGATACAAGGAGTGGGACAGACAATCAATGTGTGCCTGTGAAAGACAGCAGGCCGTGATAGGGTCTTCCAAGAGGTCTTCAGGCACCTAGGGAGAGAGCAAGATGTTAGCTCCTGAAGGTGGTGGTTGGAGGGTATTGGGTTCACCCAGGAGATCCAAGTGCCAAGGTCGATGTGACTGGGTTGAGGTCATCTGAAGGTTACTGCCTCCTGGAGTCTACCCACTCAGGTCTCCAGTTCTTGGCTGAAGTTGACCAGTATCACTGTGAACCTGGTTCAGGCCACAGCTTGGAGGCTCCTTTTCTCACTGTCCATCCTGAAAACAGCCTAGACACATGAGGCTTGAGAGGTATAACCAGGTAGAATCACCCTGGAGAGACCTCATCATCATCATCCTGGGTGTGAAGTATGTTGGTGGACACCCTACAGACTAACCACAGTTTTCTACATAGGATTCTCAATACTGACCCCAGGGTCCATTTCACAGCACTCATACTACAGGAATACTGGAATATTCTTCCATCCACAGGGAATTAGGAGTAGACTGCTGCTCTTTCATGGGGCTTCAGAGGCTAAAGCATACCTCATATGTGCAGGTCCTCCCCACCTGATTGGCCACTGCTTTTCCTGTTCCCCTCCCCTTTGACAGGTCAGTTAAGGAGGAGATCAAAAATCACCTCACACACTGTATGTTGGAAGTATGTAACTTGTATTTTGATTTTACAGGAGGCTTTGTCTTTGGACTTTTGGACTGTGTTGGGACTACTGTTGTAGTCTATGAAGACTTTTAAAGTTGGACTGAGTATGGTTTGCATAATGAGATGGCAATGAGCCTGTGGGAGCCAGGGGTGGAGTGTGATGGTTTAAAATGTGTCCCCCACAGTCTCATGTGTTTGGCAAAGTCATGGTACCTTGAGAGGTGGAGCTTTGCTGGAGGAAGGCAGGCACAAGGGGTGGGACTTGAGGTGGATTAGTCCCACCTTATCTCCAGGAGAAGTCTGGCTTTGCAGCAAGCACTCTGCAGCTCTCAGCTTCCAAGATATCTGTGGTGACTTAGTCTTCTCCAGCTTTGGCCAGCCATGCCACCTCTGCTTTGAGAGAGTACTTTTTTTCTGGAACTGTAAGCTGAATAAACTTTCCTTTCTCCCTTAAAAAAAAAATCACCTCACAGTTCCTGAGTCAGCAGCTGGATTTCTATAAGGGATGCTATATACAATACCCACAGAAGCAGGCTTGGGCTTCCTAGAAGTAGTCATGGGAGATTATAGATTCTCTCACATAGAAGCAATACCAGAGTTAGACATTCTAACATCTTCAACATTGTCAGAGTCTAGAGCACTACCAGTCTTCTCCCTCCCACTAATCTGTCCCTGAATGTTGCTGTCCTGGTCTGCAGCATCACCTTGGCCCACTTCCCTACCTGAATAACTGCTTCAGGTGATTCCTGAGGAAGTAGACTCTATTCATGTGCAGATCCTGGAGATCCTTGAGTTTGGTGAACTGAGAAATGAACTGGAGAAAATACCTTTCCTCCATCTCTTCATCCTTAGGAGGGTAGAATTGCTTGTAGATGCTAGCTACAAAGAGTCTGCGCAGATTTCGCATCTGGCCCAGGTAAGGTGCAAAACATGTTCCCAGCTTCCACCATGAATTCAGTTCAAATCTTGGATGGAGTCTCGTTCACGAACCTTCAGGACTTCTCGGATCCTGAAGATGGGACAAGTCCAGATCTGCAACTTTCTACCTCTTTGAGGCAGGGGCAGGGATTTCCTTTTTGAAGGTTGTAGCCTACGTAGATTGCCTGTTTGAGGCAGAATTAAGACTTCTTGGTAAATACTCGGTAACCTTTTTCCTGCAGAACTCTCCGAAGAGATTCTGTGCCCTCCTGGCATTCAGCTTCAGTCTCAGCAGCCAGTAAGAGACCGTCCACATGCTGTAAGAGATTTAGGTATCTGTGGGTTCTGTATGCAGAAGTCTTGGAGATCCCAATGTAAGGCTTCATCAAATAGGATGGGAAAGTTTTTGAATCCTTGTGGTGAGTCCATTAAATCCTCTCTCCAAGTCTGTCCACTCAAAGGCAAAGATGGGTTGGCTTATTTTTGCCAATGGGTGGCTGAAAAATGTACCCTTCAAGTCCAATACTGTATATATTTGCTTATCAGGAGATAATTGGCTAAGCAAAGTATATGGGTTAGGAAAAGCATGATGGATGTCCTGTACCCTCTTATTTACTTCTCTGAGGTCCTGTACAGCCCTATAGTCATTAGTCCCTGGTTTCTTTACTGGCAGAAGTGGAGTATTCCAAGGCAACTGACAACTTATCAGGATCTCAGAGTCTAAAAGCCACTCTGTGTGGACTTTTTTTTTTCCATTTAAAAGCTTTTATTTTTCTTTGTAAACTAGATGGTGAAGTGCCACTGAAACAAGTAATGTTGGGAAACAATGTCTTTTTTTTAAAAAAACATTTTTTATTATTATTTCCACTCATACAAACTTAATAGGTACACCGGTTTCTGTGTGGACCTTTATCCCTTATCTTGCTTCCCTAGTCATGGGGTATTGTTTGACCATGATAGGGGATGCTGTACTCTTCAATTCCACTATTACAGGCAGTTGGTACCTTGCTAACCCAGGGGGGTTTAATTCAGCCCAGACTTCAGGAAACAATTGTTGGCACTTCTTTAATTTTTTTTATATTTTTAATTTTTTTATTATTTATTCAATTGTGCATGTATGCGTGTGTGCACGTGTGTATATGTATGTGTGTGTGTGTGTGTAGAACCACGGATGAATTCGGGAATCACCATGGATGACTCCACCTCCTCCTTGTTTACTCCGCCCAGGGATTCACAGGCTCTGCCCTACCAGGACCAGAAACGCAGGCCACCCCCGCTTCTGCCTGGTGTCTATACTGGGGTCTAGGATCCGAACTCAGGACCTTCCGCCTGCAAGGCAGAGGCTTAATCCCTGAGCCACCTCTCCAGCCCCTGTTGGCACTTCTTAAGTAAGAGATTTTCATTCTCTAGTGGAGGGTGATTAGAGAGTATATATTCTCTTAGGGGCACCGTCACCACCATTATTGTGTAAAGGTTTGGCCCCAGGCAGGCTTATCTGGACATCCTTATCTTCAAAGTGTACAGTAGCATTAAGTTTATGAAGGCATTCTCATCCCAGAAGCAGGTAAGGACAATTGGGAGCCACAATAAAAAAATGATTGATGGGACCAGAGCCTTAAGAAGTTAAAGTACAGAGTGGGTGTCTTGAAGGAGATCCCAGATAAGTCCCAGATGTTGTGGGGGTCTGAATACACCCAACAAAGACTCACCACACAGAAATTGGCTGAAGCTTTACTTCAAACCGATGCACTGGGGCTATACCTCAGAGCTCTTTTGTCTCAAAGTGCAGCCTCGGACAGTATTAGGCAACAATTTTTAAAGGTCAAAACTGAAGATGCCTGGCATCTGGTCAAAACATCTAACTTTTTGTTTTTGATTTCTTGCTCCTCTGAGAAGGGTACTTATAAGGAAATCCCCAGTCTAGGTTGACCTATTTTTATTTTGTGATCAGCACATATCAGGGTATAGCTACTGTCTCCTATTCAGTGCAACTTTTTCTATGCTGTGTGAGCAAGCCAAGGTATAAAAGCAGAAGGCCAGAATAAAAGTTAATACTTATACTACTCTTTGTAGTTTATTTATTATTTATTAGTAGTGTATTTATTATTCTGTCTTTCAACAGCAGGTCTGAGTCATGTGCTTGACGAGGAGTCTAGAGCATGTTCCTGTTTCTGGCATCTGTGATGACAAGATGGCTGACAAAGTTTCTGGAGCCCTGCATTCTGAACAAGGGTTCTAGGATCTTGAGGAAGGAGGCTCAGGGGATTAGTTAAGGTGTTTGCATCTTTTGGGAGCCACACCCATAACCCCTGGCAGCCTGCTGCCTGGTAGCCTGGGGTCAGTAACACATTCAGCTCAGAGGGTGGGAGAAACAATCCTGGAAAGGGGAGGAGCAACATCTGCTCTGGGTTCTAACAATTTGGAATTATAAATGACCATTTTCTTGGTATACATAGCTTAAGAGCAGCCCAGGGGACAGTGTTTGGTGTCCCAGATGCCTCAATCTTGCCATTCTAGTTGCTGATGCAGCTGAATTGCAAGTTAGATTGCCTTGGGCATTTTGGGGTGATCAGGTCTTTCTGCTTGGGGGGGATGAAGAGTTATCTCCGAGCCATCGCTTCAACCCTGCACCCATGTGATTTTCACTCTCAGGAGATCAAGTGTTGCATTCCAGAGGTTTCAGTGGTGGAATGTGCTATAGGGTCTCCCCTGCCTCGGTAAGTTGGACAAGAGCAAGTTTTCTTATTCTGATCTCAATTAACAATTCCTGATAGGGCAGGAAGGTCCCCACTACTAGCATGGCCTGGGCAATATAGGCAGACTTTGCTTCTAACACAAAAGTTAGGAATTAGATCCAGCCTTTGCCCCACATTGGCTAGGTAATGTGTTCAAGGCTCAGAACCTAATGTAGAGACTGAACATTGTTGATAATTGTTATGAGATTTTCTTGTTTGTTTTTGTTCATTGTGTCCATTTTGAGGAAAGTCCTGCTGTGGAGCCTGTGGTAGGCCTGACTAGGCCTGGAGTTTCGGGAATTCTCGGTGTTCCACCTGTCTCTGCTTCCTATTTCAACTGTTGTTGAGATAAGGTGTGATTGTGTCCCAGGTTGTCACTGAAGTCAAGATCTTACTGCAATGATGGAAATTCACAGTCATGGCACAATGCATTCCATGCTGTTATCACCATGTAAGTGTGTCCAGGCCCACGAACCAGAGCCAACCTGGACCTGCAAACTGCAGGATTCTGAAGTGGGAGCGGTAGGAATTAAAAGTTTCAGGCTTTGGGTTAGAGGGGGCCTTGGATGCCTGCTATCATCCAAGCCAACTAAGTACAGGGTTTTTATAATCAAGAAGCAGGGCCAAATTCTTTACAGGACTATGTAAAACACATACATTTTGGTTAACAAAGAGAAGTCAGGAGTGACACCCAATTGCCATGGGGCGGACATATGGTCAAGTATGTTAAACAGGCAAGGCAGCTCTTTGCTAAAAGAGGAAGGAATGTATGCCTCAAAAAAGAGTTACTTGGCCTGTGCATGAACATCTCTTTAGATAGGCAGGGAAAGAACAGATAGGGAGAAGGAACAGCCCTGCTGGTTTCTAAGAGAAGCAAAAGTGACCCAAAGGACCTGGGAGTTTTCTCTACTCCCAAGGGGGAAGTTCTGCCTGCTATTGTCTTGTAGACAAGAGGCAAACCCAACTGCCCAAGGGAGGAGTCACTCAAGAGCCCGTTTTCAGTTGCTAATGTATCATCCAGAGAGCAGACTTTGGCCTAGCAATCCCCACATAAGTGCTGCCTCCAGTCAGGTACGGCAGCTCAGCATCCAGAGCCAACACTTTCTCTTCTATTTTGTCACAGGGCTGCAGTGCACCATGGGAGATCTGCATGTAACATGGATGTGGTGGGGGTCTCCACCAGCATCTCCAGAGGCTCTGGACACAGATGCACACCTCTAACAGGTGCTGCAGGAAGATATTTAATGGTTTTGTGTTTGTCTCCATGAAAATGTTCTTGAATATATCTTCCCATGTAGTCCATATTCTAGTCTGCTCTCATTATACAAAAACTGGGATATAAAGACCGTTGCCACAGCAGACACCAAACTTTGAAATTAAAAGTAAGGGGGAATATTTAATAGCTTCTCACTTGTTCCCCAGGTGGTTCTATTATGGAACAAAGCCCATAGATATGCTGGACACACACATAGTTTCCTTCCAGTGAGAGCTTGGAGAGATAATCAGATGGTGCCCCATGAAGGAGGGGCTCCGTCTCCCCCTTCCTGTGTCTCCCATCACCCTCTTCTTACATCAACAGGATTCAGAGGATCAAGGACCTCTGGATTGATCATCCAACTTTGAGGGCTGATGTGGAAAGGCTCCCCACGATGCAAAAAAAGAGTTTCTGTGGCTTTGAGAATACCAGAGGTTGGAATGGGGGTAAACTGAGATTTCTAGCTTTCCTAGAGCACTGATGTGGCCTGAGGTAGTTGCTGTGCTGGGAAGAAGGATTCCTAAGCCTTCAGTTTGAAGGATACCTTTTCATGGAAACCTTCCTAGGTTAACATTCTCCTGTAGACCCAGCATGATGAGCATGCAGGTCCCACCTACACTTCATCTCTGCTCACCTCTGCCCTGGATGTCTTGCCCATGGAGCTCTTCCTACGACTATTCAAGGAAGCCTTCACCAGCAGAAAAACTACAATGCTGGGTAATAGTCCCAGCCTGGCCCTTCCTTGTATCCCCCTAGTGGGGCTGATGGAGCACAGAGATCTGGAGATCCTGCAGGCTGTGCTGGATGGAGTGGATGTGCAGCTGACAAACAGACGGCTTACCCCAGTGTTTTGTAGAAGATATAGTGGGCAGTGTGGATGGAAGGATCTTGACAGTGTGGGAAGAGAAAACAGGGACAGGAATCTGGAGTGGAAGGTGGTTCTCAGGCACTTCTGATGGTGTCATCTTAGAAGACTGCAGAAAACTCCAAGGCTGAAGAATAATGAGAAGATTGTCAGGTGCTGAGCACAGTATAGAGCAGATGCAGCCTCAGCAGACTAAGCCTCTCCCTCCCTCTTCCACTGACCCTGAAAGAGGCACCAGGGAGACTGAATGAGAATGGAATGGAGGGAAGTGAGTCTGGGTCACAGATGCATTTCAGTCAAGAGCCCTGTTTTACTTATTAAGTGTAAGGTGCTGGGCTTGACTCTAAAAGAACTTACACGAGGCAGAGAGTAGAATGTGCAGGGTATGGAAGGAGGTGTGGACTGACACTGGGCCTCTGGCTGTGTGCGCTGATCCTGTTTCCTCATAGGAGATGGAACCTGCAAGTGCTGGATTTGTGTAATATGCACCACAGCTTCTTGAGGATATGGGGGCTGGTGAGGAGGATGATGGTGGCAGACGTTCACTGTAGATCAGGAGAAAGATAAAGCCAATGGAGAACCTGCCAGTGTCTAAAGAAGAGCAGCTTGAGAAAACCTGGGATCTTGATGAATACCAATCACACCTCTTACAGTGGGCCAGGGAGAGGAAATGATGTCTGAAGTTGTGCTGTTAGGAACTGTAGGATTTTCAATACCTTTGGACAGTACCTGAAGCATCTGGAAATATGTGAGCTAGAAAAGGCTAACGAGTTGGAAGTAGACATGAAATTGACATTGTGTAATGAAGTATTCTTTACACAGTACCCAAGTCAGATGAGAAACAGAAACAACTTCTCTCTCAATAGAGTGCCCAGGACTTTTGAAAACATTCTGAGTTTTTGCTATGGGATAAGGAAGGGGAATATTGACTAGCTCACA
The DNA here is from genome assembly GCA_023101885.1 of Typhlomys cinereus. Taxonomy (NCBI): domain Eukaryota; kingdom Metazoa; phylum Chordata; class Mammalia; order Rodentia; family Platacanthomyidae; genus Typhlomys; species Typhlomys cinereus. Next base: position 773,886 of record JALPQD010000267.1, read on the forward strand.
TGTCATTTCTCCAACTTCAGCAGCCTTGAGCATCTCCATCTGAATAGACAGTACGGACTCCACAACCACCTGACATGGTACTAGAATAAGGAAGGAAGGAGAGCATTCTCTGGGGCCCTCAGCAAAGCCTAATTCCCAGATGGCTTGTAGTGTACAGAGATGGAGATGAGAAAGTCTCATGTTTTGCTTATCCTCTAGCCTCCTTCTTTATTACCTCAGTTAAACAGAGAGACATATTCAGTTATATGGGCTGTGTGTGTGTGTGTGTGTGTGAGCATTTATGTGTGTGTGTTGGGAACATGATATAGATCTTGGAATGTAGCTGTTTGTGGAGAGATTACCTTTAATACTAAATGTATTTGATTTCAAACCCACCAACACATAAATTGGATGTCCTAAAAATACAGCTCTTAGGCCAGCACTCTGAAGGAAGTGGCAAGAAGACCAGAAGTTCTAGGTCAGCACTGACTACATATCAAGCAAAAACACATAATATCTACTGAAAATGTCAATAGAAAGAGAAAAGCACTTGAACAGAAGTTCAGATTAGCAAGTAGAACAATTGCTATGGAAAGCCAGGAGAACATGAGGACATGTGTCTTATAGTCAGGAAGACTTTGACTATCCACATTGACTTCTGGCAAAATAAGGTGAGGAATTCCTATGGAATGGTATTGATAAAGTCCTGGTCATAAACTGAAACCTAAACAGTCTGCTCCTGGTGTTCTTGGTACCTTAATTGGCTTTGAGGTATCATGGTCAGCAAAGTCCTGGAACTGGAAGGGACCACAGGCACGTTAAAGGGTAGAAGCCAAAGAAAGCAAAAAGGAGCATCAGGGATCGAGGCAGGACTGAGTTCCCTGTTTCTCTCCTCTTGCTTTGCTCCCCTCTGTTCTGTTTCTACATTGGCTTGGGGAAATAGGGGTACATGTGGCCCAGCCTGACCTTGAATTGGCTGCCTGTCTGAGACTGGCCTTGAACACTTCCCACCTGCCTTCTGCCACTCTTCTGGGACCACAGCAGCCCCCTGTGGCATGCAAAGCCTCCTGAATTGTTGCATATGAAAAACCTTAGGGTTTTGTAATGGGAGATATAGAAAAGGAACTGAAAACATGCAATTGATCGTGTTTGGAGTAGGGTGTGATGACCCACAACTCTGATCCCAGAACTGGAGAGGAGGCAAGAGGAACAGATCAGTGCAATGTTGGCTGCATACTCACCAGCACAGGGACAATTGCCATATGCCAGGGACTGGGCTTTTCCCATCGATCAGACTTACTCAGGGACTAACTCAACAATGTCTTTACTCATGTTCCCAGAACTACAAATTAGACTTGTCGACACCTATATCTACCTGTAATTCTTATGTTAACTTTTCCTTCCTTTCCCCCTCCCTTTTTCTTTGTTTCTTTCCTTCTTTCTTCTACCTGTTCCCTTCATTATTCCTTTCTTCACTTCCTCCTGTTCCTTAATCCCTCCCTCCCAGTTCTTTCTACTCCCCTTCCTTCTCTCCCTACTTACCCTCCTTATCTACCTTCCTTACTGAAGTTCTGTAAGCATTAAGGACAGGTGAGAACTAACAAGAGATTTTTTTATTAACGATAGATTTTTTTATTGAGGGAAACTTGAGTAGGGGATTGTAGAATTTATCCCCATTTATAGATTGGGAAAATGACAGAAAACAAAACTTCTTGTTATTGTTTATTTGCTGTAGTTTCTAATGAATTAATTTAAGTGAAATCACATGAAAGTGCATGCTCAAATGCACAGGCATATTGTAGAGGGCAACCATGAGAAGCCAGTTTGCCCTTTATACCTTTATAGCAACAAGCTCACCCTTTCCTGCTGAGACCTCTCACAGTTCATGGTTCTCAGCTTTCTGAAAAGTGTTTGTTTGGTGGGTGTGAGTGTGGGTGGGTAAGGGCCAGGGAGCAAATCTGAGATGAAAAGAAAGAAACACAACAGAAATGGCATCTGCAGGAAAATTCAAAATTCTTTCATTCTGTCAGGGTGGGTGAAGCACACAGTGTAGAGAGCCACCTAGTGGAAAAGAGTGCTTAGCCAGCCACCTGCCACAACATGAAATCTCATTCCCAGATAAAAAATTATGAAGACAGTGAGGCGCTAAGGGATGGGCAAGATTTTGCTCCCATTTCCCCAAGAATGGAAAGCAGAGAGAGATGGATGCTGGTGCTCTGCTGCTCTTTCCCTTTATTCAGCCCAGGATCCCAGCTCAGGCATAGGATGCTGTGGTCCACATTCATGGTGACCCCCCACCTAACTAAACAACCTCACAGACAAGCCCATAATTTTTTTTTTCTTAGGGACTCTAGGTGTTACATTGAGAAAAATCAGGCAACATAGAGTGCAGATGGTCACTCAAGGCCAAGTGTGCTGTACCCAGACCAGACATTCCCAAGAAGTGCCACAGGACAGAGGTTGACAAAGGTTTTGCAATATGCAGGCAACACCAATAAGGGCCATAGAACAGCACATCATGAAGGTTTTGCGAGCGTCCAGGCACATCAGTAGGATGGAAAAGGTGTTCACGTGGAAGCAAACAGAAGGACGCTGATGGGAATGCCAGGATTGTTCCAGTCTGATAACGAGTTCTTGGGCTTCATTAACAGACAGTGAAGTTTCTTTCCCTTCCCAAAATACCCAGGACAGCTGACCTTGAGACTTAGTGGAGGCACATCTTGGAAAACTTCCAGGATTCCAGGTTCTGACATGAGTCTACAAGTATGAGGAAGGGGGAAACTCCCTATTTCCATGTTGTATCAGAACAGACATTAGGCCATTCAGAATTGTCATTCTGTCTCCACAGGGAGCCTGGCCCCACAGGCCCAAAGTTCCTTATGTCCACACACCCTTCCCCATACGGCCATCTGTCCGCATCACATCTGCTAAACCAAGTCTTCTGAGTTATATTTTCCCCGCCAATGTTTATTTTCAAATTTTTTAGAGTTTTACAAGTATATTGAGTATACGTCCCTTCTTCCCTCCATTAGCCCCCCCTTCTATCTGTTGCTTTTTCCTTCATCAATCCATCAGACTCGCTTCCACACTATCGACTGATCCCATGTATGGTACCAGGTTCCCCTTTGGCTTGTCTACGCTTGTGGGTGTTCAGGACTCTGTGATGTGTCATGTTGGCCCTCTTGGAGCCTCCCCACTGTAGGAGCATTTCCCTTCACTCATCCAGCTCTAGTCCCCATGGTTTCACTGTATATTCTTATCTCTTTTGTGTTCCTCCAGTGTATAGAGGCATTGTTTGTAGGTCAGTTTTTCTTCAGCTCTGGTAACCACAAGTCTCACTACAGTGAGTTCTCCCTGACAATGTTTCTAACATGTCTAAAGCCCACTGCTCTGTGTACCTGGGTGGGACCCAGAGGCCCAGAGCCAGAAGTCACTTCTTCATTCCAGTTGCCAGCAGTGACACAGCGTGGTCCCCAGGCTGTAGATGCATCGACTATGACAGCGCAAGCAAATGATTGTAGCAAAGGAGACCTTCCTGGGCTGCCTTACGGCACACAGAGTGTCCATGAGACGGGAACAGAGTTGGAGAAATGTCTCCAGAATGACATTGCCCATTTCATCATAGGTCTCCAGAGGGGCAGGATAAAGCTCCAGGGTCAGGTGGCTCATGGGAGCCATGTGGTGCAGCATGTTCTTCAGGACAGGCATGGACACCTTGTTCCCATAGAAGTTTATCGACGTGAGCTGGGTGCACCGGGACAGGGCTGGCAGGAGGGCACTGAGCTGGGAGTTCTCCATAAAGCAGTCCTCCAATACCAGGCTCTGTAGAGTGCCCGCAACTCTCTCCAGGAGCACCTCCAGGGGCCTAGTATCTGAGTACATTAGGATCACACCACTTAGGTTGAGGTTTCTGAGCTGCCACAGACTCAAGGATTGCGACAGACAATCAATGTCTGCCTGTGAAAGATAGCAGACCGTGATAGACAGGGTCTTCAAGGGGGTCTTCAGGCACCTGGGGAGAGAGCAAGATGTTAGCTCCTGAAGGTGGTGGTTGGAGGGTATTGGGTCCATCTAGAAGACCCAGGTGTCCAGGTCAATGTGACTGGATTGAAGTCATCTGCAGGTTACTGCCTCCTGGAGTCTGCCCACTCAGGTCTCCAGTTCTAGGCTGACGTTGACCAATATCATTGTGAACTTGGCTCAGCCCACAGCTTGGAAGCTACTTTTCTCACTGTCCATCCTTAGAACAACCCTAGACACATGAGGCTTGAGAGGTATAACCAGGAAGAATCACCCTGGGGAGACCTCACCATCATCATCCTGGGTGCCAACTATGTTGGCAGATCACTGTACAGACTAACCACAGTTTTCTACATAGGTTTCTCAATGCTGATCCCAGGATCCATTTCACAGCACTAATACCATAGGAATACTGAAATATTCTTCCATCCACAGGGAATTAGCAGTAGACTGCTGCTCTTTCATGGCATTACAGAGGCCAAAGCATACATCATTGAATGTGCAGGTGCTCTCTACCTGATTGGCCTTTGCAATTCCTGATACTCTCCACTTAGATTTGACAAGTCAGTTGAGGAGATCAAAACTCACCTCACAGGTCCTGAGTCAGCAGCTGGATTTCTATAAGGGATGCTATACACAATACCCACAGAGGCACCCCTGGGCTTCCTACAAGTAGTTATGGGCAATTACAGATTCTCTCAGATAGAAAAAATAAGAGCTAGACATTCTAACATGTTCAGCATTGTCAGAGTCCAGGGTGCTACCAATCTTCTCCCTCCCACTAATCTGTCCCTGGATGTTGCTGTCCTGGTCTGCAGCATCACCTTGGCCCACTTCCCTACCTGAGCAGCTGCTTCAGGTGATGCCTGAGGAAGTAGATGCCATTCATGTGCAGATCCTGGAGATCCTTGAGTTTGGTGAACTGAGAAATGAACTGGAGAACACACTTTTCCTCCACCTCCTCACGCTTAGGAGGGTAGAGTTCTTTGTAGACGCCAGCTACAAAGAGTCTGCACAGATTACGCATCTGGCCCAGGTAAGGTGCAAAAGCAGTCAGGGTTTCCAGCTTCCACTGTGAATTCAGTTCCAATTCCTGGATGGAGTCTGGCTCACAAACCTTCAGGACTTCTTGGATCCTGGATGTGGAACAAGCCCAGACCTGCAACTTCTTACAGCACAGCTCCACAGACCTTTTCCTTAGCTGAGCCCACTGCAAGAGGAACCTGTGGTATTCATCTAGATGGCAGTTCTCTATGTGGAAGTCAACTACCACCTTTAGAAGATGCTTCTCTCCAGATCCTGGGTTGTCCTGTATTCCTGGCTTCTTGGGAGGTACCTGTGTTGAGCACTCTGGATGTTGGGTTCCAGCCCATATGTTCCAGAAGTTGCAGTCCACATTTCTCAAATCAACTACTTGTAGTTTCCACTTCCTGTGGGCAAAGCAGAAGTATCAGCAGATAAACCTGGTTGTCTTTCTGTCTCCACCTTTAGACAAAGTATGTAATTTTCCTTCCACCCTTCTACCCTTAGAGGCCTATATGGTAAGCAAGACACCTTCGTTGTGTATCATCAGTAGCCCTGGCCACCTTATCTCCCTTCCTTGCCCCCAGGATCCTAGTTCTCTAATTCTAAGGAAGAGGCCGGCTAATTCTGCAGAGGGTGAGTCTGTTCCAGGCAGTTCTCATATAAGTATTTTCCAGGGGCTCAGTCATGGCCACTGGAGTGCTTAGCTTGATTTTGTAATAAGTCTATGAGACCAGATTTGATTCCTGACCTCATCTGTCTCGTCTCTGTATCCTACCTCCTTCTGTTTATATTGCCCAGACCTAACTCACCTGAGATGAACCTTCTGTGTCAACAGCTGGTTAAGTCCACTCAGCACAGTCTGCAAAGTTTGTGGGTCTTTGGTCTGCATCAGGGAGCCAAAAGGGAGGCATGGGAAGGGCCAGGCTGCCACCATTGCCCTCACAGTGTGATTGTGTCCACTGGTTAGGGCTTCTTTGAACAGTGGGGGGAAGAGTTCCCTGGGAAGAATCTCTAGGGCAGAAATGGCCAAGGACTCATCCCTCAACAGGCTGTGGATTGCCATCTCCAGGAGGGTGGGTGGGGCCTTGATGTCCATCCTGCAGATCTTCTAGGAGAAGGATCCTAGAGAAGATGGAGAAATAATTCGTTTTCACACTGAGTTTGAGGTATTTCCACTTCCGCAGCTCTTGCAATGGGGGAAATTCATGTGGGTAGACCAATCTCCCACCAAAAGAATTAATGCCATAATGGATTCCAACCAGGACAAATTCACAGATAATAGCCAAGAAAGCCAGACCCCAGATAACAACTTTCAAAGTATGATCATTACCATGATTAATACTATGAAAGAGGAAATCCAGGAGGACTTAAACCGCATCAACCACTTTGAACAGGAACACAACAAACACTTGGAGGAGTTGAGAAAAAAAGTACAAGAAATAAAAATAGACACAGAGAAGTTAAAACAGTCTCAGGCAGAGTTTAAAATCAAATTAAAAGACAAGTTATCTTCAACCCAAAACTCAACAGAGAGTCTTATCAGCAGAACTAATGAAGCAGAAAGTAGAATTTCAGATTTTGAAGACAAAGTGGGAGAATTAACCAACTCAATGGAAGAGGTTCTTAAAGTCAAAGATACTTGAGAGGAATATTCAAGAGATATGTGACACCTTAAAGAAGCCTAATATGCGCATTCATGGAATACCAGAGTAAGAATCCCAAAATACCACACCTGAGGAAATTTTTCAAATTATCATAAATGAAATCTTCCTCAACTAAAGAATGAGAGGCCCATCCTAATAAAAGAGGCATTCCACCCCCCAAACAGATATGACCAAAATAGAAAATCGCCACGGCAAATAATAGTCAAAACACTCCACATTTGAGACAAAGAAAAGGTGCTGAGAGCTTCAAGGAAAAAAAACAAGTCACTTTTAAATGTAAACCTATTAAAATAACAAATGACTTCTCAATGGAAACAGTAAAAGCAATAAGAGCTTGGAGAGGCATACTTCAAGTATTAAATGGGCAAAAATGTCAACTCAGACTGATATACCTGGCAAAATTATACATCATAATTGAGGGAGAAAGAAAAGTTTTCCAGCCAAAGACAACTTGAAGGCGTACATGTCTACCAAACCAGGCCTTCAAGAAATGCTAGAAATGATACTCAAGCTTGAAGAAAAAAACAAGTGTATCCAGGAGGACAGAAGGGAAGTATATAATACCACCAAAACCTAAATGTCAAACAATACACATAAAAGCCAATAAACATAAAAAATGTCCAGAATTAAAAATAATTTCTCCATTATAACATTAAATGTCGATGGTATTAATTCACGGATCAAGAGACACAGATTACAAACTTGGATTAAAAACCACAAACTATCAATATGCTGCCTTCAGGAAACTCATCTCACCACAAAAGATAGGCACATCCTAAAAGTAAAAGACTGGTCCAAAATTCTGCAAGTGAATGGAACCAGGACACAGGCAGGGATAGCCATTATGCTTTCAGACAAAGTGGACTTCAAACCAAAAAAATCATAAGAGACACAGATGGATACTATATTTTAGTCACAGGTACAATTCACCAGGAAGACTCAACAATACTGAACATATATGCACCTAATATGGGCCCCTCCACATTCATTAAACAAACCCTACATCATCTAAAGTGAGAAATCAACCCCCAAACAATAATTCTTGGGGATTTCAATAGTGCCCTCTCAACATGGGATAGATCAACAGGTCAAAAGCTTAACAGAGACACTTTGGAACTTAATCAAACCCTTAAAGAAATGGACCTTAAAGATCTCTATCAAAATTTTCAGCCACGCACCAAGGAACACACATTTTTTTCAGTAGCACACAGAACTTTCTCCAAAACAGATCATCATATTGGGCCACAAAACAAATCTCCACATACACAGGAAAGTGGAAATTCTAGCCTGTACCCTATCAGACCACCATGGTCTAAAGCTTGACATCTGCAAAACAATAAACAACAGAAAATACACTAACTCCTGGAAACTAAACACTATGATGCCGAATGAGAATTGGATTCAGGAAGAAATTACAAAGGAAATTCAAGTCCTGAAAGCAAATGATAATGAAAATACAACTTATCAAAATCTTTGGGACATAATGAAAGCTGTCCTAAGAGGTAAGTTCATAGCTCTTAATGCCTACATCAAAAAATGGAAACATCACAAATAAATAACAATACAGCTGAAAGCTTTAGAGACACTAGAGCAATTCAATCCCAAAAGCAGTAGAAGAGAGGAGATTACCAAAATAAGGGGACGAATATCTGAAATTGAGATTAGGAAAATGATACAGGGAATCAACCAGTCAAAAAACTGGTTCTTTGAAAAAATCAATAAGATTGATACACCCCTAGCTAAATTAACCAAAAGCAAGAAAGAGAAAACCCAAATTAACAAAATTGGAAATGATAAACACAAAAGAAATGGATGAATTCCTAAGTAAGCACAACTTACCGAAATTGAATCAGGAAGTTGTGAATTATTTAAATAGTCCTATAACATATGAGGAAATTGATGAAATAATCTCGAATTTTCCCACCAAAAAATGTACTGGACCAGATGGATTCAGCACAGAGTTCTACCAGACATTTAAGGAGCTAATAACACCAGTACTCCTTAAACTGTTCTCTCAAATAGCAAAGGAAGGAACACTACCAGATTCTTTTTATGAAGCGAATATTGCCTTAATCACAAAACCTAATGAAGATACACTTAAAAAAGAAAACTAGGCCAATCTCTTTGATGAACACAGATGCAGCAAAGATTCTCAACAAAGTCTTAGCAAATTGGATTCAAAAACATATCAAAAAGACCATTCACGGGGATCAAGTAGGCTTTATTCCAAGCATACAAGGTTGTTTCAACATACGCAAATCAATAAACGTAATCCACCATATAAACCATGACTCTCAAATCAATAAACGTAATCCACCATATAAACCATGACTCTCTCGATAGATGCAGAAAAAGTTTTTGACAAGATCCAACAGCCTTTTATGATCAAAACCCTAGAGACAGTTTGAATGGAAGGAACCTTTGTCAATATAATAAAAGCTGTCTACAACAAGCCCACAGCAAGGATTATACTCAATGGGGAAAAACTCGAAGTATTCCTGCTTCGATCAGGAACTAGACAAGGCTGTCCACTTACCACTTCTATTCAATATTATACTTGAAGTCTTAGCTGAAGCCATAAAACAAGAAAGGGGCATAAAATGATTCAAATCGGCAAGGAAGAAGTCAAATTATCTTTATTTGCAGATGACATGATTTTATACCTACCTGAGTGATACCAAAAACTCCACCAGGAAACTCCTGGAACTAAAACAGAATTTCAGCAGTGTAGCAGGATACTAAATAAACGTACAAAAATCTGTGGCCTTCCTATATGCCCAGAATGAAAGATGTGAAAAAGCCCAGAGAAAAACAATCCCATTTACTATAGCCCCTAAAAAAATGAAATACTTTGGTATAAACCTAACCAAGGAAGTAAGTGACCTTTACAATGAAAACTTTAAAACCCTAAAGAAAGAAATTACAGAAGACACCAGAAGGTGGAAACACCTGCCATGTTCCTGGATTGGCAGAATCAATATCATTAAAATGACCATCCTACCAAAAGCAATATACAGATCCAATGCTATACCAGTTAAAATCCCAAAGCAATTCTTTAAAGAATTGACCAAACAATCTCAACATTCATGGAGGCACAAAAGACCCAGGATAGCAAAAACAATCCTGAGTAACAAAAACACTGCTGGAGGTATCACCATACCAAATCTTAGTCTATACTACAAATCCATAGTAATAAAAACAGCCTGGTACTGGCTCCAAAATAGACACACCGATCAATAGATAAGGGTTGGAGACCCAACTACAACCATTTGATCCTTAACAAAAGGGCCCAAAAAATCCAATGGAAAAAGAACAGCATCTTCAACAAATGGTGCTGGCAAAACTGTATCTCCAGATGCAGAAGATTAAAACTGGACCCATACTTGTCACCATGTACAAGAATTAATTCCAAATGGATCGAGGACCTCGATATAAGGCCAGAGACTATAAAAACCTTAGTTGATCCTGCAATGCCCTTGGTTCCATCCTGATGCGTATTGGATGCAAAACTGAAAAAAAAATTAACAAACCATAATTCAGAACACCAGAGACTCTATAACAACCACCTAGAATCAGCCCTGCCTAATCTCTCCCCATCCTGAAGCTCAGGGAAACTTACGGAAAAGGGGGTGGTAAGATTGTAAGAGCACAAGGATGTGAGGAGTCATGATATGCAAGATACTCCATACAAGTTAGGTCTGAAGCAATTATAACAGGACTCTGAATGATCTGAGCAATGACCAACATATTGTTGACCCCTTAAATTCTAACATGGACTAAAGGCACTAGGATCCTTAGAAGCAAAGGATTAACAGTCACAATAGTGTTCCTATACTTAAGGGGAACACAAGAAAGAGCTCTAGACAATGCCACTGAGTACTTACACCTCATCAGAGAGGAGGACTCAGAGGAAAGTTTGATATACACATTAAAGGATGCTTCAGAGATGGGGGAGGGGGAACTGGGAGAAAGGGAGGGAGGAAAGAAAGGAAGGGACAAAGCGGGGAGGGACCAGGGAAGTCCAGGGAGGGGTGGAAGGAGGGAGGGGACAGGGGTTCCTATTATGTTTGTATGAGCAGAAAAAAAAAAAACACCTTAGTTGAAAGGATAGGGAACTCCCTGGGGCTATTTGGACTATGCCAATAATTGTTAATCAGAAATCCAATAACACAGTCAATACAACCAACACTCAACAGATGGGATCTTATGAAATTAAAGAGCTTCTGTTCAGATGAAGAGATTATAACTGGAGCACAAAGGCAACCCACAGAATGGGAGAAAATCTTCACTAGCCATATATCTGATAGAGCTCTATTATCCAGAGTGCACAAAGAACTTAGAAAACTAAACACCAAGGAAACCAATGGCCCAATTAAAAAATGGGCCTTGGAACTTAAAAGAAGCTTTACCAAGGATGAAATTAAAATGTCTAAAAAGATCTTAGAAAATGCTCCACATCCTTAGCCATCAGGGAAATGTAAATCAAAACCTCCCTGAGATATCATCTCACCCTGGTCAGGATGGCAAAAACCCACAATACAAATATCACCAAATGCTGGAGAGGTTGTGGAGAGAGGGGAACTCTCCTACATCGGTGGTGGGAATGCAGGCTCATACAACCACTCTGGAGAGCTATCTGAGGATTCTTAAAAAAGTTAGAAATTGAAATGCCATATGACCCACTATTCCACTTTTGGGAACAACCCCCCATACAGCAGAGGTTCACCTTGATAGCACAAGCACGACCATGTTCATAGCAGCACTGTTTACAATAGCAAAGTCATGGAATCAACCCAAATGCCCAACAGTGGATAAGGAAAATGTGGTACATTTATACAATGGAATACTACTCAGCCATCAAAAATGATGAATTAATGCAATTTGCTGGGAAATAGATGGAATTAGAAAAAATTATATTGAGTGAAGTATCCCAGACACAGAAATTAAGGTGGGAAGGAGGGCCCCACCAGAAACAAGGAGAGAGGGGATCATGCTACAGCAGAGATAATAGGCCACCATCAAGGACTGCAAGGGGTGGCATCCAATACCCATGAGGATGAGCCAAGGGCATTGCAGAAGCAGCAAAACTGAAAAAAAATATCAACAAACCATAATTCAGAACATCAGAGACTCTATATTAACCACCTGGAATCAGGCCTGCCTAATCTCTCCCCATCCTGAAGCTCAGGGAAATTTGCAGAAAAGGGGGCGGTAAGATTGTAAGAGCACAAGGATGCGAGGAGTCATGATATGCAAGATACTCCACACAAGTTAGGGCCAAAGAAATTATCTGCGCAATCACCAACATATCATTGACCCCTCAAATTCTAGCATGGACTAAAGGCACTAGGATCCTTAGAAGCAAAGGATTAACAGTCACAATAGTGTTCCTATACTTAAGGGGAACACAAGAAAGAGCTCTAGGAAATGCCACACCTCATCAGAGAGGAGGACCCAGAGGAAAGTTTGATATACACATTAAAGGATGCTTCAGAGATGGGGGAGGGGGCACGGGAGAAAGGGAGGGAGGGGGAAAGGAAGGGGAAAAGAGGGGAGGGAGCAGGGAGGTCCAGGGAGAGGTGGAGGGAGAGAGGGGACAGGGGAACCTATTATGTTTGTATGAGTGGAAAAAATATGCCTGGCTGAAAAGGCTATAGCCTGCACTTCTGGCTTTGGTGAGCAGAGCCTTTGAAAGCCCAGTGGAATCAAGGAGGTAGAAGCAATCCAGGATTGTTCCCAAAGTCTCCCTTTGTCTTCTACAGGGACACATAGTGCCCTCTGATACACACACACACACACACACACACACACACACACACACACACACAAAGATAAATTTAAAAAACTGTCAGAGAATGAAGGTAATTAGGAATTTCACTCTTTTAACCAACAAGACCTGAAGTCAAATTCCATCCCCACCACCTTTCCTAGACAAACATAGGTTGAATATTTTTCCTGAAGAAATCATTCAGAGGCCAGTCTGGCCCTGCTATTTCAAATGAACCATTCTCCCCCTCTAGAAGGCTGTTCAAAGAAGTGAGCAGAGATAAACCATGAGTTTCTTTTACCTTAGCCGGTCCAATCTACTTCTGCTGCCTCTGCCTGGCTGTGCCCACCAAATGTTGTGGTGTTGATTTCCTGGCTGTGGTTGCCAAATGTTTAGGGGTCACTCTCTGGAGTCTGGAGGGATCCAGTTCCTTGGGTTTTGAGTCAAAAATGGAAACCAGAATAGGATTGAGGTGGAGTTTCTCAGAGGAGAGAAAGAAGGGAACTCATGGACTGCAGAGGTGGAGCACCATGAGGGGCTAGGGTGCCCTAGAGAAGTCATGGATTCCAGGCATGGATCCTTGAAAGGAATGGAGCAGGAAAAGAATTTATAGAATACAGAACTGGAGTTCAATGAGGACAAGCCCCAAGATGACTGGAGGGCTATATTCATGGTTTTTCCTCATTGGTTAGCTCACACTAGATCCCAACCCATTTGATTTCTGGTAACTGTTTACCTGGATTTATCTGTAAAGAACTAATCTCTACATCCATTCGTGCAAACAGGGTTGTGGAAGGTTGGGGGAAGGGTGTGTTCCTTAAGGATAATCCCTGCTCTGGGGAATGACCTTCCAAGACCTTCAGAGACCTGGAGAGACCATCCCAGCATGGCTGCTCTAAAACTGCCTAAAGAGGACAACTTTATGTAGTCAGTTCTCTCCTTCCACCATGTGGGCCTCCAGGGAATGAGACAGACCACCACATCCTCATAAGCTGGAGCTGAGCTGCTTCACAGGCTTCAAACTTCTTTTTTTAATTTTTTTATTATTATTTATTATTTATTCAATTGTGTGTGTGTGCAGTATGTGTGTGTGTGTGCGTGTGTGTGCGTGTGTGTGTGTGTGTGTGTGTGTATAGAACCACAGACGAATTCCGGAACCACCATGGACCACCTCCACCTCCTCATTTACTCTGCCCTGGGATTCACAGGCTCTGCCCTACTAGGACCAGAAACGCACGCCACCCCCGCTTCTGCCTGGCATCTATATGTGGGGACTAGGATCTGAACTCAGGACCTTCCACCTACAAGGCAGAGGCTTAATCCCTGAGCCACCTCTCCAGCCCTGGCTTCAAACTTCTTGAGAATGATTTGTGCTAGTTTCCAAAAACATGGCTTGGCACACTGGAATTTCTCTCTCTCTCTCTGTCTCCATCTCTCTCTCTCTCCCTCTTTCTCTCTCTGTCTCCATCTCTCTCGCTCTCTCCTCTTGCACCATGTGGGCTCAGAAAATTGAACTCAGGCTGTCAGGTGTAAAGCCACGTTACTGGGGATGAATCCTGGCAAGAAACACTGTCTTAAATGACACTTTATGATCACTGCTTTTTGGTTGAGTTTGGTATGGTTCTGAAATAATGTGTATGAAAAGTGTCAAGTTTGGGGTGCTGGAGGACACTAGGTAACGGCATGAACATCCATAGAAAGACAGCCTGGCATGCACAGGCTCTGAGGATCATTCCCGCCATGTGGAAGGGTAATGTACTTAGAGGTTTCAGCAGAAGACATCAGGCCTGAGCCATGCGCTTGGTGAGGATCTACAGCATCTGCCTGTTTCTGGCATCTCTGATGATAAGATGGCTGACAAAGGTTCTGGAGCCCTGCATTCTGAGCAAGGGTTCCAGGACCTTGAAGAGGGAGGCTCAGGGGATTAGTTAAGGTGTGTGCATCCTTTGCGAGCCACACCCATAGCCTCTGGCAGCCTGTTGCTTGGTAGCCTGGGGTCTGTAAACACATTCAGCTCACAGGTGGAAGAACCCATTCTGGAAAGGGGAGGAGCAACGTCTGCTCTGGATTCTAACAATTTGGAATTATTAATGACTATTTTCTTTTACACATAGCTTAAGAGCAGCCCAGGGGACAGAGTTTGTTGTTCCAGGTGCCTTGATCCTGCCATTCTGGTTGCTGATGCCGCTGAACTGCCTTGGGCACTTTGGGGTGATCAGGTCTTTCTGCTTGGGGGGCAGAAGCTTTGTCTCTGAGCCATCACTCTAGCTCCACACCCATGTGACTTTCACTATCAGGAGAGTAAGTGTTGCATTCCAGAGGTTTCAGTGGTGGAATGTGCTATAGGTTCTCCCCTGCCTTGGTAAGTTGGACAAGGGCAAGTTTTCTTATTCTGATCTCAATTAACAATTCCCGAAATGGCAGGAAGGTCTCCACTTCCAGTGTGGATTGGGCAATATAGGCAGACTTTGCTTCTAATACGAAGGTTAGGAATTAGCTCAGAGGTCCAGCCTTTGCCCAACATAAGCTAGGTACTGTGTTCAAGGCCCAGAACCAAAGGAAGAGACTGAACATGGTTGTTAGATTTCCTTGTTTGCTTTTGTTCATTTGTGTTCTTTTCTGAGCAAAGTCCTGCTGCGGAGCCATGGCAGGACTGAGTAAGCATGGAGGGTTCTGGAATTCTTGGCACTGCCCCTTCTCTGCCTCATATTTCAACTGTGTTTGAGATAAGGTGTGGTCGTGGCCCAGGTTGTCACTGAAATCAAGGTCTTCCTGCAATGCTGGGAATTCACACTCCTGGCTCAATGCCTCCCGTGCTGTCAATATTGTGCAAGTGCCAGCCTCCAATCAGGCATGCAAGCTCAGCGTCCAGAACTAGCACTTTCTCTTCTATCTTGTCCCAGGGCTGCCGTGCATTATGGGAGATCTTCATGTAACATAGATGTCCGCACAGCCCCCAGGCAAACTCCTGCTCAGTCTGGGTGAGAAGTCATCACCCTGCCTGTGATCCCACTTGGGTGAAAGGTTGTTTATAGCCAAATAGGGCAGGAGTAGAGGGGAAGATGGCAACTGTGGGGTTGAAGATAAGGGTCTCTGTGAGCCCCTGAAGAGACACAGAGGTGAGGTCCATGGACCCTGTAGTTTGCATCCTTCAGGGGTGTGTTGGATGCTCCCTGGCTTGCTCCTTGAGGCTTTTTATTGGCTGCTCAGGCCAGTGACCAGGTTTTCTACTGGGCCCTGTGGAACAGGAGCTTCGGAGCTGAGGACTGAGCTAGTCTGGCAGTAATGGTGGTAAACCATGGGCCTGGAGTTAGATGACTTGAGTGAGCTCATTCCAGTTGTGACCGGGCTTGACCCTCATGTCCTGGTCTGTGACCTTGAGTCCAATTCTCTGTTCCTAGTACAAAGCCCTGTCTTTCCTTCCACCACTTGAACTAACCCTTTGGTTTCTCCCTAGGCACTCGTGGATGTCACTGACGACCCTGTCTGTCACTCAGTGCCAGCTCTCATGCTCAGGCTTGAATTTTCTGTCCTTGTGTCCACATGTCCATCAGCTGAAGCACCTGATCCTCAATGACATCACATTTCTTCACACAACTCTAAAATCCCTCTGGGTTCTGTTGAAAGGGTTTCAGCCTCTCTGCAGACCCTGGAATTGGAGGACTGTAGACTGAATGACCTTCACCTCTGTGGCCTGCTGCCTGCTCTCAGTCTCTGCTCCCAGTTCACTAAGGTCAATTTCTATGAGAAATGTCTGTTCTAAGGGATCTGCTGATGGAGAATCGTGACCTGCACATCTGGCAGGTCTTGAGGGATGAGTTGTTCATGATGCGGACAGAGACAGTTCATCCTCCCTGAGGGAGACCCAGGCAGTGTGGGTAGGCGATATTGGGATGGCAGCGCCCCAGGCTGAATGCTGCATCTGTAATTTTTCCCCACAGGGGTCAGAAGCTAGAAGTGATCAAGCTGAGGAATGTGGATCATAATTTCCCTACACATTGCTGGATTGTGGTGTGCAGTTGTCCAGCCACAGTTCTTAGTCCAGTCTGGCATAAGAGTTCATACTAGTACCAGGACCCACACACAATTCACAGCAATGCCAAGAAAGTGACAAACACCACTTGCCAGACAGCTGGTCTGACTGAACACACCAAAGTTTGTCATCCTTCTTAACCAGTTCCTTCCCTCTTATTCACCAGCACAGGAACTAATCCCACCCACCAGGGACTGGTCTACACCATCAATCACACAATCAGGGATTCACCGAACTACATTTTACTCATGTTCTATAAGTTTTACTTGTCAAGTTGACACTTACATGTAGCTGTTACTGTCTTATGTTTTCTTTTTCTTTCTTTCCTTTCTTTCTTTCTTTCTTCCTTTCTTCCTTCCTTCCTTCCTTCCTTCCTTCTTTCCTTCCTTCCTTCCTTCCTTCCTTCCTTTCTTTTCTTTCTTTCTTTCTCTTTCTTTCTTTCTTTCTTTCTTTCTTTCTTTCTTTCTTTCTTTCTTTCTTTC
Organism: Typhlomys cinereus; assembly: GCA_023101885.1. Lineage (NCBI taxonomy): Eukaryota > Metazoa > Chordata > Mammalia > Rodentia > Platacanthomyidae > Typhlomys > Typhlomys cinereus. The sequence continues at coordinate 790,857 of JALPQD010000267.1, forward strand.
TTTCTTTCTTTCTTTCTTTCCATTCTTTTTTCTACCTCTTCTTCCCTCATTTCTTCCTCTTTCCCTTATTCCTGCATCTTACTCCTTCTCTACTTACCTTCCTCCCAGTTCTTATTCTTCTTCTTCCTTTTTCAATTCCTATCCTTCCAATATCCCTCTTTATCTCCTTTCCTACCTAGAAGTTGTGCAAGGAAAAAGAACATTTGAGAACTCAATGACAATAGATTTTATGGAGGAGAAACTTGAATATGTGGTTGTGTGGCAAAGAATTTAGCTCTATTTACATCCTGGGAAGTTAAAAGAAAGAAAACAAAAGTATTTGTCATTGCTTCTGTGTTGTAATTTCTAATGAATGAATGTGTGAAAGGTCACATGACAGAATGATAGAGTGCACAGGTGTATTTTAGAGGACCACAGTCAGGTGTCAATTATCTTTCCATTGTCAGGCTTTCAGGGCAACAAACTCTTTTCCCTGCTGAGACCTCTCAGGGCCCCTGGTTCTATGCTTTCTATACGTGGGGTCTAGGATCTGAACTCAGGACCTTCCACTTGCAAAGCAGAAGCTTAACCCCTGAGCCACCTCTTCAGCCCCACTGGATTCCTTTTTTAAAATCAAATTCTCAATGGCAGAATGCAGACAACATGCCTTTTACCAGAAATGTACTAAATAAATTGGTGAGAGGAGCACCACCAAATATTAAGGTTCCTACCGATTATCTTCTCCTTGTGCCAGCATTAAAAATGGGAGATGCTGCTACCCAGTTGGAAGAATTAAATTCAATGGAGTAGGTCGATCTAGGAATAGTTGGGGCCATGTGGCAGCTTTAAATCACCAGTGGCAAAGTAAGCTTACTGACCATAATATACAGCATAGACAGAGCAGTATGTATAAAGGTCTGACTCACTTAGACCTTTGGCACTGGCTAATCAACCATGGTGTCCCCAAAAGTCAAATACATAAGAAGCATACAAAGTTTTTATTTGACATGTACAAGCAGAAAAATTATAAAATAAATGAAGGAAAAGCTGCGTTGACTCATAGCAGCAGAGAATCACAGACTGTCAATCAATTTCCAGACTTGATCCAGTTTACAGATCCAGAATCCCTTGAATGAAGGGGAGGCTAGGTCACTTTAAGGAAGGACCTTGGCATCATGGCAAAAAGCTTTAAAGTCTTTCTCCTGTCCTTCCACAAAGGAACCTATGGCCATTCACTAGACTTACTGTACATTGGGGAAAGGAAATAATCAGACATTTTAGGGTCAACTAGATACTGGATCTGAGTTGTCATTGAATCTGTGGCCTTCCTATATGCCCAGAATGAAAGAAGTGAAAAAGCCCTGAGAGAAACAATCCCATTTACTATAGCCCCTAAAAAATGAAATATCTTGGTATAAACCTAACCAAGGAAGTAAGAGACCTTTACAATGAAAACTTTAAAATTCTAAAGAAAGAAATTACAGAAGATACCACAAGGTGGAAAGATCTCCTATGTTCCTGCATTGGCAGAATTAATATTGAAATGACCATCCTACCAAAGGCAATATACAGATTCAATGCTATACCAATTAAAATCCCAAAGCAATTCCTTAAAGAAGTTGACCAAACAATCTCAACGTTCATGTGGAGGCACAAAAGACCCAGGATAGCAAAGATAATCCTGAGTAACAAAAACACTGCTGGAGGTATCACCATACCAAATCTTAGTCTATACTACAAATCCATAGTAATAAAAACAGCCTGGTACTGGCTCCAAAATAGACACACAGATCAATGGATAAGGGTTGGAGACCCAGATATAAGCTCACACAATTTGATCTTTGACAAAGGGGCCCAAAAAATCCAATGTAAAAAGAACAGCATCTTCAACAAATGGTGCTGGTAAAACTGGATCTCCACATGCAGAAGATTAAATTGTTACCATGTATAAGACTTAATTCCAAATGGATCAAGGATCTCAATATGAGGCCAGAGACTATAAAAACCTTAGTTGAAAGGGTAGGATAATTTCCTTGAGCTCATTGGACTAGGCCCACAGTTCCTAAAAGGAAATCCAATAGCACAGTCACTACAACCAACACTCAACAGATGGGATTTTGTGAAATTAAAGAGCTTCTGTTCAGATAAAGAGACTGTAACTCCAGCACAAAGGCAACCCACAGAATGGAAGAAAATCTTCACTAGCCATATATCTTTTTTTTATTAATTTTTTTATTATTTATTACTTATTCAATTGTGCGTATATGTGTGTGTGCGCATGTGTGTGTATGTATGTGTGTGTGTAGAACCATGGACGAATTTGGGAACCACCATGGACACCTCTACCTCCTCCTTGTTGACTTTGCCCCGGAATTCACAGGCTTTGCCCTACCAGGACTGGAAACGCAGGCCACCCCCGCTTCCGCCCGGTGTCTATACGTGGGGTCTAGGATCTGAACTCAGGACCTTCCGCCTGCAAGGCAGAGGCTTAACTCCTGAGCCACCTCCCCAGCCCACTAGCCATATATCTGATAGAGCTCTATTATCCAGAGTGCACAAAGAACTTAGAAAACTAAACACCAAGGAAACAAATGGCCCAATTAAAAAATGGGCCTTGGAACTTAAAAGAAAGTTTACCAGGGATGAAAAATTAAAATGACTAAACAAATATCTTTAAAAATGCTCTGCATTCTTAGTCATTAGGGAAATGCAAATCAAAACCTCCCTGAGATAGCGTCTCACCCCAATCAGGATAGGAAAAATCCAAAATACAAACAACACCAAATGCTGGTGAGGATGTGAGGAGAAAGGAACTGCTGGTGGGAATGCAGGCTTATACAACCTCTCTGGCCAGCCATATGGCGATTCTTAAAGAAGTTAAAGATTGAAATGCCATATTGTTGCAGGGAAAATGGTTTTGGCCATCCCAATGTTGTAGGGTTCTTGTGTTCCGGAGTAGAAGATTGAAACCAGGACATGTGTAGAGAATTAAGGTAGAGTTTATTAGTAAAGAGAAAGGTTGGAACTCACAGACTCCAGATGTGGGATGCCATGAGGAGCTAGGGCGCTTCCATGAGAAGCAGAAATAAAACAGAGCTCATGGTGCCATGAGGGGCAGGGAGCCCATGAGAACTCACAGCGCCTAGGCATGGAATTCATGAGGAGCAAGGAACAAGAAACAGACTCATGGCACTGGAGTGTCATGAGGGACTAGAGAGCCTCCAAGAGAAGTAGGCAGCTGGAAATGGACTCATGACATTAGAAGGCCATGAGGGGCTAGATCACCAAAGATGGTTGCCAGGGCTAGGTATAAATATTTATACACCTAGACAAGCCCGGGGAAACTGGCTTTTTCCCATTGGTTAATTCCCATTGGGGCCCAACCCAGTTGCTCTTGGGCCCATGTGGGCTAGAGATCAAGTTGTTTGATATGGAGAGCTCATCTCCATAATCACTTCATGGGGAAGTTGGCCATCTTTTCTCTGGGAGGATTGGAGTCAGTTCCTCAGCAGGAGTGTTCCCTCAGGGTGATTCCAGCAGTGGGGGAATGGCTTTTAGAATTCCAAAGACCTTGAGAGACCCATCCCAGCATGGCTGCTCTAATCCTGCCTCAATATGACCCAGCTACTCCACTTTTGGGAATAATGCCCCATACAGCAAAAATTCACCTCCATAACACAAGCACGACCATGTTCATAGCAGCACTGTTTACAATAGCAAAGTCATGGAATCAACAAAAATGCCCAACAGTGGATGAATGGATAAGGAAAATGTGGTACATTTATACAATGGAATACTACTCAGCCATCAAAAATGATGAATTAATGCAATTTGCTGGGAAATAGATGGAATTAGAAACAATTATATTGAGTGAAGTATCCCAGACACAGAAATTTAACCGCCGTATGTATTCCCTAATAGATGGATCCTAGTACCAAGCCGTCTTAGAGACAAATTCAAAGATAAATCTCTGTTATACCTACAGTAATTGCAAAGATCATAAACAGGAGACAAAGGGAAGGAGGGCCCCACCAGAAACAAGGAGAGAGGGGATCATGCTACAACAAAGAAAATAGGCTACCATCAAGGACTGAAAGTAAGTAATGAGATATCTGGTTAAGCTCACAGACTTTCCTTCCTGGTCACGTGCCAACTGATGGGTATGATCTCACCAGAACGGGAGGGCATACAGTCTTGCAGATAGAAGGTAAGCATTTTGCAAATGAGAGACTGATCTCCCCCTTCTCACTGCAGTCTCCTAATCTTATTCCATCTACCTTTGAATCTACTCTTATAATAAGACTCTATTTTAATAGCCTTTTATCTCTGGCCAGGGATCCAATACCCATCAGGATGGAGTTAAGGGCGATGCAGGAGCAGCAAAACTGAAAAAAAAAAAAACCCATAATTCAGAACATCACATACTCTATATCAACCACCTGGAATCAGGCCAGCTTAATCTCTCCCCATCCTAAAGCTCAGGGAATTTTGTGGAAGAGGGGGTGGTGAGATTTTAAGAGCTTAAAGATGGGGAGGAACAATGATATGCAAGATACTCCACACAAGTAAGGGCCGAAGTAATCATAATAGGACTTTGCATGACCTGTGCAATGATCAACATATCATTGACCCCTCAAAGTCTAGCATGTATCACAGGCACTAAAATCCTTAGAGGTAGGGGATTAACAGCCATAAAAGCATTCCTATACTAAAGAGGAACCAAAAAAGAGCTATAGGCAATGCTACTGAGTCCTTATACCTTATCAGAGAGGAGGACCCAGAGGGAAGTTTGACATGCACACTAAAGGATGCTCTAGGGATGGGAGGGGACAATGGGAGAAAGGGAGGGAGGGGGGAAAGGAATAGAAAAGGGGGGAGGAAGCAAGTGTATTCAGGGAAGGGTGGAGGGAAGGAGGGGAATGGGGTACCTGTCAAGTTTGTATGAGCAGAAAAAATAAATTAATTAATTAAAAAAAGTGGTCACTTCTGTCTTTCCACTGAGCAGGTTTCCAGTTTGTGAGCAGCCCCATACCGACTGAGCCATCTCTGGAGACATGGCTGCTGTTCAGAGTATGTTGCTTCAACCTCCTCAAGCTCTCTCGTCTTCCTTGTGTGGAGAGACCTGTGGTTTCAGGAGGAAAGGAGAGAATGTAGGCTCTGATACTATGCCAGCAAGTCTAGAACTCACAGTGGGTTTGGAATGAATTAAGAACACAAATCCTCATGACCCTCCAGGCAAGAATAGTAGAATCACAGATACTTTGTTGACATTACTCTTCCTTGGCACGTGTCTGGCAGGAGACCCTGGAGGAGCTATACTTTGTGGAGATGCCATCCAGGAAGACATTGATTCCCCCAGATACCTGACTTTTTTCTCTGGCTCCTTTCTCTTTGATTCGTTCCATATCATTTCCTCCATGACTTGGAAGACAGGCTGCTGCTCTGAGTGAAATGGGACACCCATTGAGCACCCCAGCCTGGTCCTCCTCCCAGGTCATCTTGGCTGCTGACTGATCTTCCAGTGTAAAGAATAGTTGCACACAGACCTATCTTTGATCTGTTGTAGTAATAAAGATGACTATATGAGGACACAGATTTTTCTTGGGTTCAGAGATGTTTGACCCTAACACCATGTGACATTTCTATAAGAGCCAAGATAGCAGAGCTTACAATGATCTTGACAGTGAAATAAGGAGAAGATTAAAAGGGAGAAACACAAGAAGAGCCTGATATCCTTGTAAATGAATTCTATTGCTGCATTTTTGTATATAGAAGCCATGTCTGTGGGGGCTGGTGTGGGTGTATTTGTGTGTGAGTTCAGCTCGCAGATCCCATGTAAAAGCAAAGGTAGAAATGGCAGTGGTCTTGACTTACAACTCTGGTAAATGGAGCTTAGGGAACATGAAAACCAAGCCAAGAAATCCAGGATCACTCCTGAAATCACCCTGGGCCTCAATGGGCACACACAGTAAATACACACAGACACATGTATACACACACACAGCCCAAAAGAAAAAAATAAATATTAAAAAAATAAAAATATGAAATTGAATCAGCTCTAGCTGTGTAAAAGGGTTGGTTAACTGTCAGGTAAACTTGAAATCACTTACAAAAGATTGTGATAGTGTGAACATCATACTCTAAACGTGAGACAGTGAAAGATTTCTTCTGTCCTTCATGCAATCAGCCTGCCAAGTGGATGACTACATGGGACTCTTTCTCCAAAACCAAAACCAGCCAGCACTGGAAGTTCTCACCCCTGGGTGAGTCTTTGGCTACATCCAAAGCACCTCACAAAGAGTGCCACGCTCATCTCATAGAAAACAGAAGGGCAGTTCAGGGTCCCGTGGCATCTAGGCTTGCTTGAGACAGAGACTCCTGCATAAAAGCAAGGGCTTGAGATTATTTTTTTTGGATCATTTGGCTTTACGGAACATTCTAGTCAAGAGTGAGGCAGCTGAAGGTAGCTGCAGGCAGCTACTTTGAAGGACGCTATTTTTTGTTAGTTATTTTAATAAGCATATATATGTGTGTATATATATTGCATTATATATATACATATATTTCATTCTATAGATTCTGTTTCTTCAGAGAACTCTGACTCATACAGCATAGAACTTGCAATGTAGGAAAGGTTGCCTGGAACTCAGATGATCCTCCTGCCTCAGCTTCCCCAATGCAGGGATCACAGGTGAGCAGCACACAGGCAAGCCAAAGCTTCTCAGAAGGGAATCAGGAAGACTGACTGGGAAGTTGGCAGAGAGGCAGCAGTGTGGCTGGGGAAGCATGTGCTTGCTTTCTGAAAAAATATTTGATATACTCACTTAAGGGTGGGGGATGGAGACAATGAGAAGGAGAGAGGTGCCTCAGAGAGAATGATAGAGAGGACAAGATAGAGAAAACAGAGGAGAGAAAGCAAAGAAAGAGGAGCGAAGGTTCCCCCATGCCAAGTGTGCCAGGTGGCACTAAGAGGACGAGTTTTGGACATCAGCTCTCTGTCCACTTGTGTTTCTCCAAGGATGAAACTCGGGTATCGAGGTTCTCCAGCAGGAGCTTTATACATGGAACCTTCTCTCTGGCCGTGATCTGTGAGTGCTGATTTTGTCTTTTCAAGTCAGCTGTCTGAAGTCTCCTTTCAACTTCACAATCTAACTCTGCCTGCATCTTAAAGATGGTTTTCTGAGACAGTTTGTAGAGGTTTTGTTGTTGTTCCTGAGGTGGCTGTGGCTTTCTTTGCTAGAAGTTTGGGGTCAGGGTTTTGTCTGTTGCCTGCAGAGTCTGGGACTGGCTGTGTAGCCCCTGCTGGAGAGAATTACCATCCTCCTGTCTCTGTCTCCTCAGTGCTGCCATGATCAGTGTGTATGACCACACCCTGCTTCAGCCTCCCAGTGCTGGGATGACAGAATGAGTTCAAATGCCTTCATTGTGCCTTTGCTCATGGCATTTGAATATATTTGGACTTTTGTGTTGTGTATTCATTTGGGCTGGTGCTTGAGACGGGGTCTCATGTAATGAAGGCTGTCTCAACCTGCTTATATATTTAAGGAAGGCCCTGACCTAGTGATCCCTGCCTGCCCCTCTTGAGTGCTGGGACAGCAGGCTTCAGGCACCATGTCTGCTCCATGTGGTGCTGGACTTAAAGTTACCCCAGGGGCTCCTGCATGTTACTCAAGCACCTCACCAACTCAGCTGCATCCCAAGCACCTGGATTCAAAATTCCTACGGCTTTTATTTTGTTAATGTTAAAAATGCTGTCACTTGTTACTTTTGCTTTTCGAGACTCTGACCACACACATTCAGTTAACATGAGACACTTGGTGTAGACTGCTCTCCAAGTTGTGGCCATCCTATTGCCTCTGCCCTGCTATGCTGGCAATAGGTAGTGCTCCACCCTTGGCAGTTTCTTGTTTGGTTGTGGCAGGGTGCCCCTCCATAGCCTAGTCTGGCATTAAACCCAGACCTCCTTGTTATGGGGGAGGGGGGCAGCATGCAGTGACAGGCTGTGTCCACCGGGGGCACTGGGAGGTTCCCTCCTCAGCTCTGGGATCACCAGCTTCCCTGAGAGTTGCTTGAACACTGTTGCTGTTTGACCAGCACCATCTGTTTTTGGAAGGTCTGCCAGGGTCAGCCAAGTTGCAAAGGCACCTGCGTGCAGACCTAACAGCAGGAACACATCCAGACCATTCTTGGAGGAAGAAAAGAACTTGGCTTCTGAAAGCTGTTTCCTGTCTCCTTAAGTGCAACAGGCACATGTGCTCCTTCTGGCAGGTTCTTTGCTTTAACAACAGATTGAATAATCTTTTTTCCCCCTGAGTATTAAAAGAATTCCTGTAAAAAAATATTTCCACTTGGGAATATTTTAGTTTGCACTTGTGTGTGTGTGTCAGTATTTGTGTGTGTGTGCATTTAAGTGTATTTGCCTGTGGAGGCCTAGTATCACATCAGGAATTATTCTTTTTTAATCATTTTTTAATTTATTATTTATTCAATTGTGCATGTATGCGTGTGTGTGTGTGTGTGTGTGTGTGTGTAGAACCATGGACGAATTCGGGAACCACCATGGACCGCCTCCACCTCCTGACATCAGGAATTATTCTTATTGCTTATTTTTGGGTTTTTCCAGACTTCACTCTACAGAAAATGAAATACAGGCTTCTGTTATATATATAATCCTGATATTTTTACATGACATTTGAGCATCCAAACTCAGTATTTTTTTTATGCTTCTCTTCTCCCTCCCCAGCCCTTTGGTTTATTTATTATTGTGTGTGTGTGTGTGTGTGGTGTGTGTGTGTGTGTGTGTGTGTGTGTGTGTGTGAGAGAGAGAGAGAGAGAGAGAGCAGAGAGAACGGTGTGTTGCGGCTGTGGAAGTCCAAGGTGACTTCAGAATAATCCTGAATGTGTCTATTTCCTTTTCTTTTCCCACCTGGGCCCAAAGTACAGGCCGCCACTGATCCTCTTGATATTTACATGGGCCTGGGAGCCAAGCTTAGGAGCTTCTGATTGTGAGAAGAGTCTACCTCTGAGCCTCTCGCTACCCAAACTTAAGTCTTTTGCTTGGGAGGCAATGATTTGAATTCCTGAGCCATCACCCTAACCCATGGATTTCTTTGTTGTGAATGATCCTTGACATAGTCATGTTTCTTGCCAGTGGTGGCTACAAGATGCACTTCCAGCCATGGAAATGGGCCCAGGAACTCTGAGAAAGCAAACAGAGACAGCACTTTCCAAGTTCATTCTCAAGTCACCTTGGGCCTCCATGGACACCAGAGTGCCCTGGCAAGGCACACAGAGAGACACACATGACAAAATAAAATTAAAAAAAGAGTAACATGGGCTACATAAGACTCTGTCTCAAAAAATAAATGAATAAAAAATAAAAAAGGATTATTTTCAGATAAAATTTCAGAAAACATAAAAAAAAGTAATTGTTGGTCGAAAAAGAGAAATGCCCTAAAATGATCTTCAGATTCATAGAAGCAGATTGTTTCATCCTTGGCTGGGATGTGTCCCCCACTGTGTATGAGGGCACATTTAAATAAATAAATGATAAATAGAAGAATAAGCATATCTCACCTTTTTCTGAGGTATTTAGCGTCCTTCTTCAGATATAAACAAACTTCTAAGGTATGGATATGAATTTTAATGATTTTTTAATGTTTGTGTTTTGTGTTGTGTTTCTGTGTGTATGTGTTTATGTGCATGTGAATCAAGGCTTCTTGTGGGAAGAATACAACAGTGTCAGAAGAAACTGCAGGCCACTTCGAGTTCCAAGCTGGTTTTTTAGTGACACTGAACTTTGCGACTTGGGACCTCTGCTTTGAGGGTAAGTCTCAAACCTCTAAGCCACTTTCCAGAGCCATAGGGAAATTTTTTAATGTTTTTGTCCCAATAAAGGACTTTGAAAATTTCACTTTTTAAATGATCACTGGATAATTTCCCTTAATTGCAAGTCAGCATGAGAAAGGGTATTAACAATTTAGCGGCACTTCCAAACATGCCTATAATTTTGAGAACCCACGTCTGTGCTATGACTGTCTTAGAACACTTTGTTGATGGTTTATCTTACAGATTCTAATACTTTGAGACATCTTGATTTTGTAGCGAGCAAAGGATTAAAACCAATGGGGACCCCAATCTCAGACCAGAAGCCATTCTGTGTATACAGTCGGGAAAGAGTAATTCCTCTAAGATTACTCAAGAAAGTTGTAGATTAGAACTCGCATGTGAAAAACATTGTGAGAGTTTTAAAAGTTTGTTTCATATTTCAGGGGCTGTGCTAGGATGATGACTTGAACAGTGGGCGAGTGCGGTGCCACTGAGTTTTTACAATCACCCCGGTCCAGGCCAATTCTGCAAACAATAGAGTTAGAATAGAGGAGCCTGTAAAGAGCCATTTAAAGGAGTCTGTCACAAAAAATAGGAGGTGCATGGACCAGTTCCCTCGGAGGACGCACAAGGAGCCAGGTACAGTGTGGGATGGCTTCCCATACCAGTTAAGCAAGTACCTGCAGACTTCCTCATGCACCTGTTCAAACAACATTGATCTTTCACCAGCTGTGAGCCCCCTACAGGCTGTGATGGTCAAGTCCACACTGGGATCTAACACGCACTTACACAGATGTGACATGGATTGAAGTTTACATGCAGGGACTCACTCATCACACGCGGCAGGTTCTATAGCAAGGTCAAGACCACTGTTATGTCCAATGGTCTTTAGTTGTTCTAGATATACAAAGTCATATGGGAAAAAACAGAAAATGTATTTCAGATATAGGAGATGTTCATGGTTGAGTTTCCAGTTCACATGATGAAGACCTACATAAAGCTGAAGAAGAGTTTTTTGTCCATCGTACCTGTTGAGATTCCTAAGCTATAGGTGTGACAAAACAAAGCCCAGCCAACACTAGGAGCATCCACAGTGTGAAAAGGAGCCACCTGCCCACCGAGTCTGCCAAGCAAGGGCACACATGGAATCTGGCTTTATTCTTTTCTTGTCTTTTCTTTCTTTATTGTTCTTTTCTTTCTTTCGTGGTCGTCTTTCTGTTCTTTCTTTGCTTTTCTTTCGTTTTCTTTTCTTTTGGCGTTCTCTTCGTTGTTTTTTTTTCTCTCTCGTTCTTTTTTCTTTTCTTTTGTTTTTTCTTCTTTTTCTTACGTGTCTTCGGTCCTCAGTTGTTCCAATGATCGGTGTGTCAGCGGCAGCTTGGATCGTATACCCACCTTACAGCATTGCCCAAATTCCTAGATTGTGTCCATATCTGATATGGATGATAGAAAAGGTTTTTCTGAGCCAAGTTGTTTTTGGGGGGGGCCGTAGAGCTTGAAAACAGATTTCTGAGGTGGAGAGATGTATCAAGGTGTGAAGACTGTCTTACAAGCAATTACTCAACTGTGTTCAGTTCCCCAAACTCACAATAAATACCAGTGGGCAAATAGTTGTAGCCAGCATTTCAAGTCCTGGTTTGCCAAGGCCTGTGAAATCCCATAAAAAATTCAACAAAGGTAGAGCAATCAGTATGTGCCTTAACTCTTCGGTCCTTGCCTCCTACCCCAGGGAGTACCATCCACTGAGCAATCTACCAATCTAGTACAGGCATCTGTCCTCCAGGCGTGATGTTCCACATGCAACATGGAAGGGTGACAGAGACATGGTCTGCCACTGCACCAGCTCCTTTCGGGATCATTGCCATGATGCAGGCCAGAAGACGCTGGGGGTGTCCGGTGGCAATCGGCAGTGAGCCTAAAGCCAGGAGTTTCATGTGCTGGTCTGTCACTAGCCACTGCCTCCAAGTGTATGCTGGAGCTGAAGGAGTCCAGGAGTGAACTAATGGTGCAGAGACAGGGCTCTGATGACTAGGGAAGGTGTGAAGCTCTTGCTGACCCTCGTGCCCCTGAGGACTGGGGTGTTAGAAATCAGGGAATGAACTTCAAACACTCCCTGCCTGAGCATCAGCAGGGATGAGCCTGTACACCAGATCGCACACTCCAACCTGGGCCACTTTGTCTCTCTTGGAGTCCTGGTGGAGGAAACATTGCTTGGGACCTGATGGAGTCCCTCAGAGACTGAACTGAGGACAGAGTGGATTCGTGCTTTAAGACCATGCCAGGCCTGGATCTTGCCCGTGGGTGGACTTTGATTAGCGTACCTGGAAACATTTACAATCTGCTTTGATTCTGTTCCCTTGAATTTTTTTCTCCTTTTCTATTTATAAATGTCAATTTGAGAGCTTTCAAAGACACCTCAATGGACCTCAGAGGACAACTCCTGTGGTTTTTTTTGCTCTCCTTTCCACCAGGCAAGGTATATACATTTTGAACTTCGGTGCCAGATATGACAGAGGTTTTCCTATACCTGGTGAGACATGTCAGTGAACAAAATGTTTTGTTTGTGGATTGTTGTCAATGGATTACCCCCGGTTTCTGTCAGCTCTTGGGTAAAACCCCGAGCTCGATTATGGCAGGGCCAGTGAACCTGCTTCTGATGCGTGCTAACTGACAAGTTTTTTCCCTTTCCTTGGCATGGATTCTTAGATCAACCGGGCCAAATACAACTGTAGTGTAGTGGAGGATGACCTTGAACACCTGGACCCCTCAAGCCTCCACCTCCCCGCTCTCAAATGAGGGGATTGCAGAATCGGAAGCCATTCTTTTTTTTAGGTTTTGATGAGGTGGCTATGAGGAGGCCAACCAGGTATCCCAAGTTAGGCAAGCACTCTCCAATTGAGCTGCTTTTCCACAGCCATGTTTATATTTAGGGACAGCTAAAGCCTGAAACTCATAATTCTGCTCAGAACTCAAGGTAGTTTACAACTACCACCTTGCGTTCTATTGATTGTATCATAGGTTTGACTCGTTCCACTTTGCAGTTCATTTTTTCAACGAGGGGCTTATGAAAAAAACAAAAAGTGTGGAAAGCAACCTTAAGGAACATCTTATGCTCATAATATTTCAAAAAATCTTTTTAAAGAAGGAATAAGAATGAGCACGCCCTTGCAGAGGAGCATAGGGGGAGGAAAAAACAGGGGCGGGGCAGGAGCCTTGTGCTGATCCACTAGAACACAGGGCAAATTATACTAGAAGTAACAAAGAATGTGATATTTCCTGCAAAATGATGGCCATACGAGCTGGAGGAAGGGCCGTTCTATGCACTGCCCAGAGCTGAGGGCGGCTGGAAGATCAATGGTCCATACTCAGGGTAAGCAGAGTGTGCTTTGAGCAGGAAGCGGCATCAGGGAGTTTGGTGACAACTGGACAAGTCTTGGGATGCTCTGTCTCGACTGAACTGAGATACTGGTTCTCCAACGGACCCTTAAATACTGTTTAGTGGGGATGGAGAAGTGCTCAGGGTTAAGCCTCTGCCTTGCAGATGGAAGT
>JALPQD010000267.1:808709-835799 GCA_023101885.1 Typhlomys cinereus
GAATGAGAAGAGCATCCTCTTCTTCTTTTTCCCCTCCTGTTGGTTGCTCTCTCCCAGGTCTTCAGCCTCGGGTTCTGGGGTGTCTAAGTCTAGCGCAAATGGGTTTGTCTTGCTAAACTTTTGCACTATTTTTCCAGCTAGTATTTTCCCATACTTCTGATCCAAATCTATATCCTCAATGGCTTTTATTAGTATAGTGGGAACCTTGGCCTTCGTGGCCCTCTCCAGCAACGGTTCCACTATGGTGGGGTCTGTAAGGGGCAGCTGGACATTAGTCTCCATATGTAACCTGGATCCTCAGAAAAACACCCTAGCTGGCCTTGAGTCTGTTCCAAGCGGCATCTGTTGAGCGCAGCCTCGGCTTTTCCTCTGAGCAGAGCCCTTCTCTCTGGGAACCCACCTCACTGGGAGTGAGGAGGGCCCTGCCAGGACTGTTGCAGGCTCTAGTCTCAGACCCTCCCTAGGGCCAGAAAAGTGACAGTAACTGTCCTCTTGTGACCCCACGGAAGAGCTTCCTGTTGCCCTTGAGAAGTTGGGATTTTATGAGTAACCAAATTCCTGTTTAATCAAAATAGACAATTGAAATACATTTGAATACATGAAGCTTAATTCTTTTGTTTTTCAAAGATTTCAAATATTATTATTTTATTCTTATTATTTCCAAAATTTTAATAGCCACACACAGTATTGGATTTCATTGTAAAATTTTCTACTTGACCTTGTTTCTGATAAGTCACTTTCCCATCTCTGTAGAACATTTGTTTGTGTCCTACCTTTCCCAACCCACTTCTCTCTCATATCTTCTGTGTTCTGTGCCCTCTGCACTGACTTCAACACCTCCTGTCTTCTTTCTAATTTCATATTCTTCATCTATTCATAGCACCTCCTGTACTATTATTGTGTAAACATATAGACCATGTAACTTAACATCAGCATTTACCATGGAAAGGAACACATGATTTTATATTTTTTTTCCCAAGAATTAATTTTTTTATTATATTTATTTCTTCCACTCATACAAAGTTGATAAGTACCCCATTCCCTTCCCTCCCTCCACCCCTACCTGCATCCCCTCACTCCCTCCCTTTTTCTCTTTCTTTTCTCCCTTCCTCTCTTTCTACCAGTGTTCCCCCACCCATTCTTGGAGCATCCTTTAGTGTGCATAGCAAATTTCCCTCTGGGTCCTCTTCTTGTTAAGGTATAAGGACTCAGTGGCATTGCCTAGAGCTCTTTTTTGTGTTCCCCTTTAGTATAGAAACACTGGTGGCTATTAATCCCTTGCCTCTAAGAATCCTAGTGCCTGTGATCCATGCTAGACTTGGGGTTCAACGACATGTTGGTAATTGTGCATGTCATGCAAAGTCCTATTATGATTATTTCAGCCCTAACTTGATGGAGAGGAGCAATGATATGAAAGAACTCCATGAAGCTTAATTCTTAATTTCTAATTTCTGAGGCTCAATGCTTTTTCTTTTATAATGTGGAAGAAGCATAATGCATAACATTTCCTTTAACCATCATCTCTAATTTTCAATCTTCTCATAAACCTAACATTCCACAAACCTTCACAACATACTTTAACATTCTTTTAAGTAACCAACTCATAAACTTCATGTACACTCTTTACTTTCTAAGTAAGATATCTCATCCTATAAACCTTCTTTGAAACCTCTTGCACATCTAAGTACCATACTTTTTTTTTCTTACTTGATTGTTTCCTGTTGTTTACCCTTTAAGAAATGTCCTTTAAAAGAGGCAATAACAGCAGACCTCATCTTAAAAATCATTATATCTGAATTAAGTTAGCAAGAGTGTAGCAGAACACAGGAGTACACTAGGGATCAGGGAATTAGAAAGCAGATTTGTCCCAAGGAAGGGAACTCATACATACCAGGAGAAGGAAGAAATTCCAATGAATTTCTCAGAAATCAGTTTTCCTTTCAGGCTGTTAAATATATTGCTATTACACATGGGAAAACACATTTTTAAAGGAATTACAAAAATGATGTTATCAGATCCTAAGTAAAAACACAATATCACCTTTTATGAAGCTTCATAAAAATCAAGATAAAACACGATATTTCAGTCAGTACATACTCAGGCCTTTTAATGTTATCAAATTGATTTATTCTTAAGTGTGCATATGCATTTAAATTAAGCATGCCAAATAATAAAGAGTCAAAAAACAAAATAAGAATATAAGCGCACAATAAAAATAAAAATTGAAGTGGCCAGAGCTTTGTTATTTTGAAACATAAAACACACATATTACAGGAAATCCAGATAACCAAACAAGTCAAAACACTTAAAGTAACTCTTAAAATGAGATCATCATAGGCAAAGCACAAAGAAATTCTTTTTTTGCCCTTCCAGTACCAGGGGGCAGAGACTTTATTTTCCTTAGTTGCTTTATAAATTAAAATAGAGATGTTATTGGATAAATTAAACAAGAGACAGTTTAAAATACACATCTGCTGGCCTTGAAAGTGAACCATTCATCAGAACAGAGGGTGTTTCTTTATTTCAACATTTAGATTTTGAGTTTTTTCCCTAAACTCCCTGAAGTGGTCTGTCACAAGTGATAAAAGAGTCATATGAGGGGCTGGAGAGGTGGCTCAGGGATTAAGCCTCTGCCTTGCAGGTGGAAGGTCCTGAGTTCGGATCCTAGACCCCACGTATAGATGCCTGGCAGAAGCGGGGGCGGTCTGTGTTTCCAGTCCTGGTAGGGCGGAGCCTGTGAGTCCCCGGGGCAGAGTAAACAAGGAGGAGGTGGAGGCGTCCATGGTGGTTCCCGAATTCACCCATTGTTCTACACATACACACATACACACACATGCACAATTGAATAAATAATAAAAAACATTTTTAAAAAAAGAGTCATCTGAGTCTGTCCTATTTCATTCATCAGTGGCATCAAAGACAACACACAATAAAAAGGAAGGACAAACAGAAAGAAGAAAGAAACGAAAGTTTCAAATGAAAGTTTACGGGTTTCCTTTGGTGGCCAGTCAGAAGTACAAAAAACAGAAGAAAAGTTTTCTCCAGAAGCAAATAGGCAATTGACCACTCTTCCATTCTCAACAGCAGGTCTAAGCCTTACACCAAGAAGGCAATTGACCACTCTTCCATTCTCAACAGCAGGTCTAAGCCTTCACCCGAAGGGACCCTTTGGACATTTCCCAGAATCCTGGTCGACTGACTCTCCCTATACTTCCACTTGAGCCTCATGTCAACCCCAAATGAACTGGAATTAGTGCTATTTCTAGGGTAAAGGGCTTTTAACCCAGCAGACACATGATTGGATAGATTGAAGCAAAAATATTGTTGACATATGGATTAGTCAGCTCTGACCCCCATAAACTGTTTCTAGAACCCCTTGAATTACTCATGTCCTTTGGAATTCCTTGAGCAGTTAGTGACTGGCTTCCACCTGCTCTGACCACAAAGTGTCCTTGAAAAAGTTGCTGAAATATTACTGTAAAGGCTGCTATTCCAGTTTATGGGGACACCCAGAATGTTAAGTGATCCTAATTTGGAGCTGACTGGTCATGGTTATGGTCACATACACAAATTGGGTCAAACAGTCTATGTTTACAGTCCATGTTTCATAAGGAGGGAAAGTGAACAAGTACAAAATGGAGACAATATGTTCAGGTCCCACTCAGGGAAGACAAGTGAACAAGTAAAGAATGGTCAGGTCCCACATTCTCCCCCTTTTTATTTTAGGTCTTCCTGAGGCCCAATCATGGGCCTGAAGCAGAATATTCTTCCTGCCCATAGGTTATTGTTTGTTTGATATGGAGAGCTCATCTCCATTCTTCTATCCTATCTCTGGGAGGACTGGAGTCAATTCTTCAGCAGGAGTGTTTCTTCAAAATGATCCAGCAGTCGGGGATGGCCTTTAGGAATTTTAAATACCTCCATAGACCTTAGAGACTATCCCAACATGGACTGTCCTAGACCTACTACTATACCCCTTAACCTTCTGAGGACCCAGACTGCTCAAGGGATGAGGAGTAATGACCACTCTGGCTACTTCCTGCTGAGCTGGGATGAAGGAAGTGTGTGTGCAGTCTAATATTCTCATCTATGAAATGCTGGGATGGCCTAGAGGTCTTCAACAGATGACTTTGTTTCAAGGTCCATGTAAAGGAGACAAAAGAGATAAATTAAGTCTACAAGATCTGCACAAAGATTAAATCATTAATTCAGAAGGCACATAGGATAAACCAAACAGGCCCAGCAATGGTATTGTAAGTACAAGCAAGAGTTAGTAAAGAAAATCTATTACCTAGCCTAGAATAGTCACTGCCTTTGTCTGGTGTAGAAACCAAGAATTAATTTTCATACTGGAGACCTTTTTCCTCTGGTAGCTATAAATGTCCAAGGTCATGTTCTAAGGCCTGTCTAAAAAATGTAAACTATCTTAATCTTTGGGCAAAACAGTCTAAATTAGTCCTCCTCTCCTTTCTGGATTCTTAAAACCAAAGTGACAGAGGTCTTTTTGGGACCAAAGGGATGTAGGACCACTCCTCTGATCTAAACGAAAAGCCAGTTTTGATTTGTCAATGGAGCTAGTCTGTTTAATAGCAGACATTTTGGTCTCTGCTTCTTCCTGGTTTAATTAAGTTTGCCATTGCCATTGCATTTTCCTCTGTAAAGCACTAAGCTTAATTTAAGGCAAGCTTTTAGGATGAGTGTAAAACTTTACTAAGCTTTCTGCCAACATATGTCTCTGGCTTTAACTCTACAGCAGAAACTGTCTTTCTTGGGCCTATAAGCTTTCTGCTACATGCCATCTGATTTTTTTTTCCATCACTCTCAGAAATCTATGCTGATTTTTTTTCTTTAGTGTCTTTGATGTTTCTAAAACTAGAACTACATGGATGACTTCATAGCAGTGCTAAAATATCTCATTTAAATTGGTCCCAAGACGGTATACAAATAATAGTGCTGCTTCATTTTGTTGTTGAATGTCTTACTTAGGAACGTTCCCACGTACTGGGGTTCCTCATTTTGTAAGTTTTAAAAGAGAAGTCCGGAGTGTCTCCACAGTTAGGAATTCTATGTGTTCCCCAATTTGGCCAACTGAGCCACCAGGTCATTTCAGTATTGTCCGGAGGTACTTCGCATGTGACCTGTCTGTCATTCTCCTGTAGCGTGTCCAATGGAGTTTAGGTAGGGTTCCCCCCACTCAGCTTAGATCACAACTCCTTTTGGCCCAGAGGGCTTACTCAGATGGTTGGTTCCACACCTTGTGGTGCTTTTCCTCATGCCGGCCAAGCCTTGACTGATCCCGCCTGCTTCTCCCTCTCTACCCCACAGGCTATTTTCAACTAACATCTTGTAGACTATGCCAACTGTTGTGAGCACACCTGGGGGGCCTGTGCTGCTGACTTCTACCTCTCTGGAGGTCTACACCACCCATAATAACCACACCACACAGGGGATTACTGATTGACATATTCTAGGGCACAGGTCTCCAGCCGGGACTGGAGCTGGATGAAGGGCCATTTCCATGCAATGCCAGAGCTGAGGGGTGCCAGACGGTCAATGGTCACATACTCAGGGTAGCAGGACGTACTTTGACTGGAGTTGCATCAGGGAGCTCAGCTGCCAACTGGACAAAGTCTCGGAATGCTCTGTCTCTACCAAACTGAGGTCCTGGTTCTCCACCTGTCCCTTAAATACTGTTTATTATCATGCCAATGCACAACCACATTACGTCATCGGGGTACATGTCTGTTTATCACACCACAGCTAAGCCGATGCAGCGGCCCACTTAACTACACACAGTTACATAGTTGTTTTCACCTCATTTTAATATTGCACATAGGCTTCCTCATTTATTATGTTTTCTCAGAGTCTTTCCAAGTCCACTTCCATTTCCTCCTCATTGAAACTTTCCTACTCTCCACAGGCCTCCAAACACTAAGGGCTTTTGCAATTGCTCTTGGTTGCCCTCCAAAAACTGCCACTAAGACCCTATTTCTGAAGATGCAACACAAATGGATTATAGAACATGGGCAAAATATATCAAGTGGAACTGGTCTGAGAACTTTCTCTTTCTGGATAGCTCACACAGTACCAAGGAATACTGCAGAAACTGGGAGAGAACATTCATCATGCACATGGACAGCTTGACATCTGTTCCCATGGCAACAGATGACCACCGGTGTAATAGTGAGTAGAGCACCAAGAATCCATCCAACAGCTTTCTGGTTAGACTCATGACATGCTTGTCAGAATAGTACCCATTCCTGTAAATTAGAACAAGAACCTAAAACAAGGGAAGGAAATAGATCAACAGGGAAGACAGCCAATAAGCCTATAGGTAGGAAGACAGTGAGTACATCAAGCTGCTCTGTAAGCAGCTGTTATCATATCCATAGAATGGGAACTCACAGTGGAAACACTAGGTCTAAAGCTGGATGAGTGAAGGCAAAAGCACATATGGGTGGGGTGGAGAAGAGGTAACATCACAATTTGGAGGCCTGAGCCTCCATGGGAAGAGACAAGCCAAAGTGAACCCTGAAGTCCATAGAAGGGGACAGGCAGAAGTGATGTGACAGAATGGGAGGGAATGGTATAGGAAGGGAGGGGATAGAAGGGAGGGGGAGGGAAAGAAGCTGGAAGGATAATCATTAATCTTGTAAAAGGAGAAAAAATAAACTAAAAAGAAAAGAAAATTATATAACAAAAAGTACATTTCTTCATGAGTTCATCTGAAGAAACAGAAATCAAAATTATTTATATTTTATATTTTTGAGAGAGATGGAGCTTGAGATAGAAGTGTACACATGTCCTATGAATATTGGGACACAATTTCCTGGGTAGCCCCTTCCCAGGGGACTGCTAGTCAGAGGACAAGTGCTCAGAATGAGAAGGTGCAATAGTGACCAGGAGGCCACATGGTTGCATGAGTGATTCCTTTTGAACAGCTAGTGACCATGGCTTTGAGACCCTCCAGTGGCTGAGGAATGGGGAAAACTGAGGTCTCCACCTTTGCTAGAGCAGTGATTCTGCCCTGATGGATCCTGTGGGGGGGAAGAAGGGTTTCCTTCACAACAGCCTGAACATGTGCTCTTTCCTAAAAGTTCCCCAGACTCCTTTTGAAGATCATCAGAAATAGACATCAAAGCTCCAGCCACACTCCTGAACCAAGCAGGACAGAGGCTGCTGAGAAACGAGAACTCTACCATCTCTGCTCTGGAGCTCCTGTCCATGGAGCTCTTCCCACCACTGCTTGAGCAGGCCTTAGTTGTCAGGCACATTAACATTCTGCTGGCCCTGGGGCAGCTTGCCCCTTCCTCTGCCTTTCTTTTGGGACTTTGGTGGAGAACCCTGACCTACACATCTTGCAGGCTTTCAGGGGTGATGCAAATGTGCTGCTGACATGGAAAGTTCACCCTAGCCAGTGGAGACCCAGGCAGTGTGGAAGGTAATCAATTGGGTTCAGATCTCAAAGTGTGGACAGAGAGTTTGGCATCAAAGGCAGAGTTAGCACTGTGGGGGGTGGAGCTGGGGACTGGAGCACCTGCTTCAGTGCTATTCCATTTGGGGAGAGGACGCATGGATATGCAGGACTGCGCAGGAGATGAACACGGCTACAGGAGCCTGGCTCTGGGTCACCTTACTTTCGAAGGCGGATACCAGGAGGAAGGCTTGGAGATAAGAAAAACCATGCTGTGGACATAGCTCAGGACAGGAGCCCTGTCCATCTCATCAGACATGGCTCAAAGATGAGACGCAAAGTAGATACAAATAAATAAATAATTGTTAGTAAATGAGGGAACAGATTATCACAAGAGCCAGGACATGCTCCTAGTAAACAGGACCATTGTCTGCGCAGGTGAATAAGATGGACACAGAGAGCTGGAAGTTTGGCAAGCTGGAAATGAGACCTCTCTCATTTTTCCTGTGGCTATGGTGTAAGCATTCCCCTGATGTTCATATCACTCTGCTGACATGGTAATCATCAGTCACCTAGAATGTCTGAGTGCATAGAAACTTAACCTTGTGGTCTTAATCTACGTCATGATCTTAAGCTTTCTTCTATTCCTGGGAGGTGAAAGGTGAGGTTTGAGTGTGTGATTGGGGGACACAGAACATGTGATTTAAGATGCTGCTAGAGTAGAAGAGGAAACACGTTACGCATGGGAAAGCTTCCCAGGGTCTCATTCTGTCACTCTGACTCATCTGGATCTCAGTATTTAGACCCGGATGTTCTGGACATCTTGGGAATGTGCCTGCCTCTAACTCCTCAGATCCTGGATGGGTCACAGATATGTACCACATGCCTAGGACATAGCCCCAATGTTGAAATATAAAGTGTTCAATCTACACAATGACCAACATATCGTTGACCCCTCAACGTCTAGCATGGACTAAAGGCACTAGAATCCTTACTAGTAAGGGATTAACAGTCACAATAGTGTTCCTATACTTAAGGGGAACACAAGGAAGAGTTCTAGGAAATGCCCCTGAGTCCTTACACCTCATCAGAGAGGAGGACCCAGAGGAAAGTTTGATATACACATTAAAGGATGCTTCAGAGATGGGGGAGGGGGCACTGGAAGAAAGGGAGGGAGGGGGAAAGGAAGGGAAAAAGGGGGGAGGGAGCTGGAAGGTCCAGGGAGGGGTGGAGGGAGGGAGGGGACAGGGGTACCTATTACATTTGTATGAGCGGAAAACTAAATAAAAGAAATAAATAGGAATGGCCACCTCTCACACTGTGTCTCTGAAAGTTGTAATAGCCCAGGTGGGGAATATCCCAGCAGCAGTGTTGAGATCTCAGACAAGAACTAGAGCCTCACTGGGAGAGATCCCATGAAATTCATGCTTAGATCATGAAAATACTCGGGATTGTGAGGCATTCCAAGACTGTCTCCTTGGCTACCAGTGTCTGCTTTCAACATCAACTACATCTACTTAGAGACCAGACTATTTTGCAGTCATCTGTAATTAGATACAGTCTCAATCCACTGGCTAGGATTCCATGCTTTGTTGTTGGCTGACCATCTGGTAGACCACACTGTAGGTAAAGAGATTCAATGCAGACCAAATGAGCAAAGGTAGGATATGAAGGACAGGAGGACTTTGGGATCCAGGATGATCCACTTTATAGGGACCATGAGACACAAGGGACTGAAGAAAAGGAACAACAGAAAAGTCAAGAAGGAATGATGGGCTGGTGAGATGGTTCAGGGGTTAAGATTCTGCTTCACAAGCAGAAGGATCTGAGTTTGAATCCTAGTTCCCACGTAAAAACACCAGGTAGAAATAGTGGTGGTCTGTACTTCTTGTCCTTGTAGGTAGAGCCTGGGAAATCCCAGAGCAAAGCAAAAAGGTAGTAGAAGTGATCCTGGGTGATCCCCAAATCACCCTTGCTCCTCCAGACAATGCCTTCTAATACATACTCTCTTCCCCTTCCCTCTCTCAAATATTAGTGAGTAAATGAAATGTTAAAAATTAGTTTAAAAAAAGGAGTAATGGAAAAGAACTTTCTATTCTCTCCTATGCCATCTCCATTTCTTTCCTTTTGTGGTATTTGAAATAGTGTTTCTGAAAGAACAAACACACCTTAAATGTAATATACACCTGAATTTGCCTTCATTTATTGTTTCTTTTGTCTGCACTCCTCTCACTGTGTGCTTTTATATCTGAATTGTTCTACTGGCACCTCAGTCTTTGCTAATGGAGTCACTAAATATATGTACAGCACCACCGATACAATTTAATCTGCCCATAAGTATCAATAACACAACTTTGGATGAGAGCCTCCTGTAAGTCTTTTGAAACATTTGCTCATGAGTGCATGTATGGGCTGTGAATTCCTTCCTTGGAGAAAACAGACATGTCTGTACTCTTACATTGATTCAAAGTTTGATTCAATCAATGATTCATTTCTGAGAACATGTGAATGAGATATGACTTCCAAAGCAGAAGTAACCCAGAGAACATATGCTCCTAGAGAGAGATTCCCCCTGCTTACTGATGGATTTCCCACAAGGGTAGAACCTTCCTCAGTTAACCTTCATCAGCCTACAGAATCCAGTACTTCTCTGAGACTTGAGGCCATATGAAAGGAGGGCAGGATGCAAGCAAATGGTGGGTCCATGCCCATAAGAGCAGCCAGAACTCCAAGAGAGGACTCAATCACTCTCCACAGCCTGATGACCTGAGAGCATGAGAACACTCCATAGGTCTAATGGTGATGCTCATTCAAAGCCATCACAGTATCTATGACAAAGATGGTGGCTGCAAACTTAAAGCACCTCATTCTACCATAGTGTGTATGTTACTTTTGAGCATGTGTCTCAAATAACCGAATTTCTTTGATTCCATGAGCTGATATGTTTTATACTCAGAGAGATTCCTTTCTAAAATCAACAGAAACAAATAAAACCCTCATGTGTTTGGACCTCAATCACACCCCAGTGTCCAGGGAATAAGGGAACTGACCATACAAAATGCGCAGAGGGGGACAAACCCCATTTTCAAGACAATACGTCTGGCTAAATATACCAAATGATGCCAATATCCTTAGCAAGCTTGCTCACAATTGTATAGTTACAGTTCTTAGTCCAGTTTGGCATGATGGTTCACATCAACACCAGGAGTCACACCAAATTCACAGGAATGCCCAGAAAGGGACAAATCCCACTTGTTCCAACAGTAGTGAGCAGAGAAGAGAGATCACTGCTGGTGCTGTGTTAACAAAGAAATCACAAGGAAAATGAGAAAGTATTTAAACTTTATGTTAATAAAGCATCTAATATGGAAATTTGGGAAAAAATTGTTTCCCAATGGAGAAGCCCTCAAAACTAAGGAGAAACAGGAATTTCATTTCATATATCCAGGACCTTCCATCTCAGCCAAACCTCTGCCCTGAGACTGAACAGGATCCACATAATCTGACCCCAGCATTAGGCTGTCTCCTTCAAGAGATTTCAGGTGCATGTGGGTTAACTCAAATACATGTTCCCTTTTCCTTGCTAGATTTTGGCCCAAACTGAAGAGGATTTAGGGAAGACGCAGGCAAATCTGAAGATGTTTTTTGAAAGTGAAAGGAAGCCAAAAGAAGAATTAGGAAAGAAGGAAATCAAAGCTTGGTATTTGCCTAAGGGGATAAAATAGCATCCCAACTGGCACACCCAAGCAGACAACCCTAAATTCCTTCTGACAGAGAAAAAGAAGGAAGAAATGCTATAAATGCTACCAACCTTGCATCTCCAAAGTGACTGCCCAAGTCCAGAAAGCGTCCATGGGGTCCATGTCCTGACTGTGGGACTCTCCACTGGACTAAGGATTGCCCCATGAACCACAGGGCTTGGGAGTCAAGCCCCTCTGAAGAGGACCAATGATGACGTCCAAGGCTCTTGGCTTTCCTCCAACGGAAAAAAGGAGTTTGCAGGTGATACCCAGCAAAAGAGAGCCCAAATATCAGCTCAAATATGAGAAGCCAATTTGTTCCTCAATTAATAGACACGGAAGCACACATTTTCAGTACTCTACATCCTTCCTAGGCCTTTGTCAACCTTCCATTTAACTAGTATTGTTAATCATAGGGGAGTGACAGGTTTAGCAAACTCACTATTGGACTTCCTTATATGCAACATGGCACTGTCTTTAGGTATTCCTTTGTTTATGTGTGTGAATGACCTAGGTTTAGACTTCATGGAAAATTTTAGTGCCCTCACAAAGTTGTCCATTTTATGGTTAATCAGGCTGTAAAGCAAAAATTTTAATACAAGCTCCATCTCAGGTATGGACCTTGTCCCATAAGAGTCTCCCCCAACAAAGATAATATTCAGAGACTTAAAAAACTTTTGTCAGGAAAAAAAATCTCCTGTAATCAGAGACTAGAGCAGGATTGATTCTGATTCTCTCATCTTAAATTTTAAAAGATGTGTTCTTTTATATGCCTTTGGTCCCAGAAAGCCAATATCTCTTAGTGTTTCTAGAACCTAGAAGGGAAAGGAGAACTAACTTGTATTGTTCTGCCCAAGAATTCAGAGACAGTCCATAAATTTATGGACAGGATTTAGAATGGGACCTTGCAGATTTTTAGCTGCCAGAGGAGAAAAGTCTCCTCAACTATGGTGATTATCTGTTTCTCTTTGCTTCTACACCAGACAAAGGTAGTGACTATTCTGGATAAAATAAGTTTTCTTAACTAATTCTTGCCTGTATCCACAGTGAGAATGCTAAACTCCTTGGGTTATCCCATCAGGCTTCCCAACTACAGTGGTTTAATCCTTGTATTTGGAGCTTGTAGGCTTATGTTGTCTGCTTTGTCTCTTCCAGAGTATTATCCATACAGCTTCAAATGTGAGGACCTCTGAAGATCCCAACATCTTATAGATGGAAATCATTGATTGCTCATACTTCCTTCACCCCAACTCATTAAGAAGTAGCCAGAGCAATGGTTCCCCTTTATCCCGTGAGCAGTCACATCCTCATTAAAATTAAGGGGCTAATTAGGCAGTTTTAGAGCAGCCATACTGGGAAGGTCTTTGAAAGTTTTAGAAAGCCACCCACCCCCCACATTTGGGATTACAATAGAGGAACACACTCTTCTCTATCTTTGCCAAACCCTTTGTTTGTGAAAGGATATGGAGATTAGTTCTCTTTTATAGATAAGATCTACCTTGAGGTAGACAGTTGAACAATTGGCTTAGGCCCCAATGTGAGCTAACCAATAAGGAAAAGCCATTTTCCCCAGGACTTCCATTAACTGTCCATTAATCCTAGTCGAGTGTTCTGCTTCAATCTGTGAAAAACAAAGAAACCAACCATGGGATGCCCAACATTTGGCATGCACAGTCAGGAGATCAACTCTATAACAAAGCAATGTGAGGACAAAAGGGAGATTTATTCAGCTGAAGGTTCCAGAGGGAAATGCAATGTTACAAGGAAGATGCAACTCGGCTGGTTGGCAGAAGCTAGAGACAGGTTATGTCACTGCAGACATTTTTGAGGCTGAAAGCTGATAGACTGCTAGCTACCAGAACAGACTTCTCCAACAGATAAGGTGGGACAAATTTACCTAAAGGCTCACTTCCCAACTCTCAAAGGTCGAATGACCTTCCAAACTCTAAAGACTTTAGGGGATACATTTTAAACCATGACAGCGTGTGTGTGTATGTGTGTGTGTGAGTGTGTGTGTTGTGTGTTTTCTGTGTGGGTGTGTATTTCCTCACTCAGTGGTATAAGTGAACACATTACAATGTGCAACTAAAGAGTTTATTAGGTTTACAAATTATGAAGAAAGGGAGGAGCTATTGGAGGGACAAGACTCTGCTCCCATTGCCCCCACAGTGGGAAGCAGAGAGAGATGGATGCTGGTGCTGTGCTACTCTTAGCCTTTATTCAGCCCAGGATCCCAGCTGAGCCATGGGGTGATTGGTCCACATTCACAGTGACCCTCCCATCTCAGTTTGCCTCATCAAACAAGCCCAGAAATTGGTTTCTTAGCGACTACACATCCTGTTAAATTGACAAGATCAGGGAACACAGGATGCAGATGGATCTTCATGGCAGAGTACACTTGAATGCAATGTCCAGACTCCCCAATATGTACCATAGGACAATGAATCATGAAGACTTTGAATCTGAAGTAACACACTGTACAGGGACATGCGTGTTTTGGAAGGTGTCCATGTGGGAGCAAAGAGAAGGGTGCTGATGGCAATGCCAGAATTGCTCTATTTTGATGCCAACAATCGTTAGGTTTCATTAAAAGACCAGACAGATTCTTTCCCACCCCAACAGAACCAGGACAAGTAACCTTGAGACCTATTAAGGGCATCAGTGGAAAACTTACAGGATTCTAAGTTCTGACCATGAATCTACAAGGGTGATGCAGGGAAAAGTCTTTATTTCCATGCAGTATCAGAAATAACATCAGGGGATTCAGAATTGTCATTATGTCTCTCCTGGGAGCCTGGCTCCACAGGCCCATGTTCCCTTATATCAAAACACCCTTCCTCACGGCTCCATCTGGCCACATCACATCCTCCAAAACAAATTATCTCCTATTCTACTTACCAATGTTTCTTTTTTTAAAATTTTTTTCCACTCATACAAATTTGATAGGCACCCCATTGCAATCCCTCCCCCCACCCCTACCTGGATCCCCTTGCTTCCTCCCCCCCTTTCCCTTTCCTTTCCCCTCTCCCTCCCTTTCACCCAGTACCCCCTTCCCCTCATTCCTGGAGCATCCTTTAGTGTGCATGTCAAACTTCCCTCTGGTTTCTCCTCTCTGATGAGGTGTAAGAACTCAGTAGCATTGCCTAGAGCTCTTTTTTGTGTTCCCCTTTAGTATAGGAACACTTTTGTGGTTATTAATCCCTTGCCTGTAAGGATCCTAGTGCCTGAGATCCATGCTAGACTTTGGGGGGTAATAATGTGTTGGTCATTGCACAGGTCATGCAAAGTACTATTATCATTACTTTGCCCCTAACTTGTGTGGAGTATCATGCATATCATTGCTCCTTCCCATCTTTAGGCTCTTACAATTTTACTGCCCCCTCTTCTGCAAATTTCCCTGAGCTTTGGGATGGGGAGAAAGGCTGGCCTGGTTCTTGGAGATTAATGTAGGGTCTCTGATGTTCTGAATTGTGCTTGTTTTTTTTTCTCTCCCAGTTTTTCTGTTCCTGTACCACCCTTGGCTCCATCTTGATTGGTATTGGATTTCACCTCCTAGCCAGAGATAAAAGGCTGTTAAAATAGCGGCTTATTATAAGAGTAGATTCAAAGGTAGATGGCATAAGAGTAGGAGACTGCGGTGGGGGGGTGTCAGTCTCCCACCCATTTGCAGGATGGTTACCTTCTATCTGCCTGACTATATGGCCTGCCTTTCTGGTGAGATCATACCCCATCACTTGCAAGTGACCAGGAAGGAAAGTCTGTGAGCTTAACTAGATGTCTCATTACTTACTTGCAGTAGTTGATAGTGGCCTATTTTCTCTACTGTAACATGATCCCCTCTCTCCTTGTTACTGGAGAGCCCTCCTTTCCCTTCCCTCCTGTTCAAATCTTTGCAATTACTGTAGGTATTACAGAGATTTATCTTTGAGTTTGTCACTAAGTGGGTTTGGTATTAGGATCCACCTATTAGGGAGTACATATGGTGCTTAATTTTCTGTGTCTGGGATACTTCACTCAATACAATTTTTTCTAATTCCATCCATTTCCTTGCAAATTGCATTAATTCATCATTTTTTATAGCTGAGTAGCATTCCATTGTATAAATGTATCACATTTTACTTATCCATTCATCAACTGTTGGGCATTTGGGTTGATTCCATGACTTTGCTATTGTAAACAAGGCTACTATGAACATGGTATGCTTGTGCTATCGAGGTGAATTTTTGCTTTATGGGGGATTATTCCCAAAAGTGGAATAGCAGGGTCATATGGCATTTCAATCATTAACTTTTTAAAGAATCACCAGATGGCTCACATGAGTGGTTGTATAAGCCTGCATTCCCACCAGCAATGTAGGAGAGTTCCCTTCTCACCACATCCACTCTAGCCTTTGGTGTTGTTTGTATTGTGGATTTTTGCCATCCTAACCAGGGTGAGAAGATATCTCAGGAAGGTTTTTGATTTGCATTTCCCTGATGGCTATGGCTGTGTAACATTTTTAAAAATATTTGTTAGACATTTCAATTTTGTCCCTGGTAAAGTTTCTTTTAAGTTCCAAGGCCCATTTTTTAATTGGGCCATTTGTTTCCTTGGCATTTAGTTTTCTAAGTTCTTCATACACTCTGGATAATAGAGCTCTAACAGATATGTGGTTAGTGAAGATTTTCTCCCATTCTGTGGGTTGCCTTTGTGCTCGAGTTACAATCTCTTTATCTGAACAGAAGCTCTTTAATTTCATAAGATCCCATCTGTTGAGTGTTGGTTGTAGTTGATTGTGCTATTAGATGGATACTATATTTTAGTCACAGATACAATTCACCAGGAAGACACAGTACTGAACATATATGCACCTAATATGGGGCCCTCCACATTCATTAAACAAACCCTACAGCATCTAAAGCAAGAAATCAATCAACCCCTAAATGATAATTCTTGGGGATTTCAACACTGCCCTCTCAACATGGGATAGATCAACAGATCAATGTTTCTACAAGTCTAAAGCCCAGTGCTCTGTCTCTGGGTGGGCCCCAGAGTCTCAGAACTAGAAGTCATGTCTTTATGCAATTGCCAGCAGTGAAGCAGGGTATTCTCCAGGCTGTAGACAGAGCGATTGTGACATTCTCAGTAGACCTCTGTAACAAAGTAGACCTTCTGGGGCTGCCTTTGGGCACACAGCGTGTCCATGAGATGGGAACACAATTGGGCAAATCTCTCTGGGATGACAACACCCCTTTCCTCATAAATCTCCAGAGGGGCAGGGCAAAACTCCAGGCTCAAGTGACTCAAGGTGGCAGTGTGGCACAGCAGGTTCTTCAGGACAGGCATAGAGAACTTGTTCCCATAGAAGTTGACATCCATGAGCTGGGTGCAGTGGGGAAGGGCTGACAAGAAGGCACTGAGTTGGGAGTCCTTCATCATGCAGTCCTGCAATATCAGGCTCTGCAGTGTGTCTGCAACTGTTTCCAAGTGCACCTGCAGTAGCATAATGTATGGGTGGCTTAAGAACATCCCACTCAGGTTTAGGTGCGTGAGTTGCCACAGCATCTAGCAGTTGGACACATAATCAATGTGTGCCTGTGATAGCTAGCAACCCATAATGCACAGGGTCTTCAAGGGTGTCTTCAGGCACCTAGGGAGAAAGCAAGAGGTTACATACTGCAAGTGGTGTTGGAAGTCTCAAAGGTAGAAGAAAGAATCAGCCCTGGTGAGACCTCTTCATCGTTATCCTAGGTGCCAACTGAGGTGGTGAACGGCCCCTCAGACTAACCACAGCTTTCTTCATATGATTCCTAACTCTGATCCCTCAGTATTGATGCCAAGGCCCATTTCCTGGCAGTTATATCCCAGGTATACTGGAGTATTCTTCCATCCACAGGGCATTAGTAGACTGCTTCTCCTTCATGGGGCTGCAGAGTCCAAAGCACCTGGTTGAATGTGCAGATCCTCCCCTCACTAGACCTGATCCCACAGTTGGCTTTCTAAAAGAGAGGGTATACACAATACCCACAGAGTTCAACCGTGTGCTTTACAGAAGTCATCATATGATATTACAAATTCTCCCATTCTCCAAACACCACAAGACTTAGTCATCCTAACATTTCCAACATTATCAGAGCCTAGGGCACCATCAATATTTACCCTCCCAGTAATCTGTCCCTGGCAGTTGCTGCCCTGGTCTGCAGCATCACCTCAGCCTACTTCCCTACCTGAGTAGCTGCTTCAGGTGATCCGTGAGGAAGTAGACACCTTTCATGTGCAGATGCTGGAGACTCTGGTGTTTGGAGAACTGAAAAATGAACTGGAAAACACACTTCTTTTTTACTTCCTTATGCGCAAGAAGCAGGTTTCCTTGTCGATGCTGGATACGAGGAGTCTGTCCAGATTTCTATCTGGCCCAGGTCAGGTGCAAAATCATTCAGGGTTCCCACATCCCACTGGGAATTCAGTTCCAACTCCTGGATGGAGTTTGGCTCACAAACCTTAAGCATCTCTTAGATATTGGAGATGGTCAAAGTCCAGACCTGAAGCTTCCTACAGCACAGCCACATGGAGCCTTTTCTCAGCTGAGCCCACTGCAGGAGGAATGTGTGGTATCCATCTAGATGGTGGCTTTCCTGGTGGAAGTCAGCTACCACCTTGAGGAGCTGCTTCTCTCCACATACTGGGGGTTTCTGCATTCCTGGCTTCCTGGGAGGGACCTGTGTTGAGCAACTTATCCCAGAAATTGTAATCCACACTTCTGAACTCAACTACTTGTAGTTTCCACCTCCTGTGGAAAATCAGATATATCAGCAGATAGATGTGACTCCCTGCCAGTCTCTGTGTTAATCTAAGGCTCTAATATCAGCCCTTCCCCCCTCTGCTTGCTCAGTGCTGAACAGGACAACCAGAGGCTCATATGCCAAATAAGACACCATTCTTGAGATGCATCATTGACCTCAGATCCCGTGTCATCCCTCATTTTTTCCAGGACCCTGGTTGTCCCATTCTAAAGTCTGCGTGAGGAGACAGGGGCAGCTCATACTGCTGGGGCTGGGCTGGGTCTGTTCCAAGCAATTCTCACACAAGTTTTTTCTAGCTGGCTCAGCAATTTTTCCTGGAGTATTTCATGCTGGTGCTGCGAGAAGTCTCTGAGGTAAGTTTTTGAGAACTGTCTTCACCCTAGCTGCCCCTTTATTGTACCCCACATATTTCTGTCCATACTACCTGGACCTGACTCACCTTGGGGAACCTTCTGGGTCAGCAGCAGATCAATTCCACTCAGCACAGCCTGCAAGGTCTCCAGGTCCATAGTGTTCCTCAGGGAGCCCACAGGGAGGCATGGGAAGGGGCCAGGCTGCCACCATTGCTCTCACAGTGTGGTTGTGTCACTGGTGAGGGCCTCTTTGAACAGTGATAGGAAGTGCTCCCTGGGAAGAATCTCTAGGGCAGAGATGGCCAAGACCATCACTGCTCAGCAGACTGCACTGCCAACTCCAGGAGGGTGGGTGGAGCCTTGATGTCCATCTTGCAGATCTCAGGCAGAAGGATCCTGGGCAAGATGGAGAAAAAACTCATTTTCAGACAGGCTGAGGCATCTCCTCCTCTTCAGCTCTGGCAATGGGGAAACCCATGTTGGTGGAGGCTCTGTAACCCGCATGGGCAGCTACTAAGGCAGAAAGGTCTTGAGTTTGAAGAAACTATTGTGGGAGATGTTGCATGTCAATAAAAAAAAATTAACTCCAAAATGCAGCACTTGCCAGCCAGTTCCTTGTTGGGAGGCAGAAGCAGAAGGATTCCCTTGAATTCAAGGCCAGTCCAGCTCTACAGACTCTGACCCTGCTGAAACAAAAGTGGAAATGAGAGCTGCCTTTCGCTTGCCCCCACCCTGTTTCTCAAAAATAAATAAAATAAATGGGTGAGAGAGGACTTAAAACTCTGAGGAAGAAGAAAAAGGAATCAGAAAAGTTCAAACAGTAGTCATAACCATTTCTCTACCACTGTCTGGGTTTGATTGTTGAGCTATCTTTGGAAAACACTGTGCTCTTTACTCCCGCAATTCCTCATCACAATCGAGATGTTACTGTGATCTTGAGAGACCACAGGGGTCACATGATTACTGTCCACACTACCTTTAGGTACATTCTACATGGTCAGCTAAAGCTTCTTGCCCCAGCCCAGCCTGGCTTATATACAGTCAACCTAGACCTCAGGTGGCATAAGCAGTAGAGTTCCAGGTCGACCTAAGCTATAATAGCAAGATGCCAGCTAGTGAAAAATATCTGGAGAGACCATCTGACACTAGAATACACTGCCTCACATTCGGGGTTCTGGTCTTGTGCCTGGCGGGGCCTCAAAACTCTCAACAGCTCTGAACCTCTGTTTTTCCCCAGTATTTCGTGGAGATTTACTTATCACAAGAGCAGGCCTGTAGCTCAGTAGTAGACATTCAGTCACATAAGATGTAGAATGACTGTGGATTCATGAAAAGCTTCAAAGGCTACAAGCAGATTCCCATGTTCATGCAGCCTCTCCCTCATTCGTAACTTCAAGTTCCATATGAATTTTAAGGGAGTAAAGAAGACAAAGAAAGAAGGATGGATAAAAATAAGTTTTGGTCAAAAGGGACATCTAAATTCTAAAATCATGAAAAAAAATTCTGCTATCAACTCAGGGTAACAAAGTAATACATGTGTAATTTTTTTGTTTTCAAATCAAATCGTCCATAGCTCAGAACTATAATATTAACACTCAGTAGGTGAGACAGGAGTATTGCTTTGAGTTTGATTTGAAGCCAGCCTGATCTGCATAATTCCTGTCTCAGAAAAAACAAAACCAACAAATGGACTAGTAACGAAATTCACTTTCAGATTGCTTGGTTAACATGTGGAAAAACAAAGTTCTATCCCCAAGACTATAAAAAAGATTTCTGCTTACTTAAGAAATTTGAAGGGACCCTCTTCAGTCTGTCCGAAGGGAGGAGGAAAGAGAGTTTTCATGCTGCACTGCCTGTGTGCACAGGTTGATTTACCAGACGCAGATGATGAGGCTGCAGGGTGCTCCAGCCTCCTAGCAACAGGTCCTCACTTTGAGGCCACAGTGCGCTGGATGACAGCGGAAGCTTACTTTATTGAGCTTTTTGTTAAAACCTCCACCCTTGGAAATTTCTACCATCCAATCAAAAGCAGAATCTGAGTACATCTCACCTACTGCTAGCATCCAATGAGAATCAGTGTCGATTTAGACCCACCCCCCTAATAACCACCCTCCAAATCATAACTGGTTTATTTTTTCCAAGTTGACTGAAAGAATTTTGGAAGTTGAAGATGTCATGTGAAAAGTAAGGACTTGTTCATCCATTAACACCAATGTTGCCAGTCTTGTTCTGGTTTATGGTGGCTCTAAGTGTGAGCCTGAAGTTGGAAAGCAAAGCATAAATTGTACTGGAAAGTAGCATTGCTGAGGAAGATGCGGTGAATAAAATTTAAAGAATATTCTCCAGTGAAACCACGTAGGTGTGGTAAAGCCTATTTGTAATCCCAGCACATAGAGCCTCAGGCAGTAGGACTGTCCCAGGCCGGCCTGGACTACATGCAGAGATCCTCTCTCAAAACTGTCAGAGAGGGGGCTGGAGAGATGCCTCAGGGGTTAAGACACTGCATCCCAAACAGAAGGTCCTGAGTTTGAATCCAATGTCCCATATAAAAATGTCTGGCTGGAAAGGCCTGTACTTCTAGTGAGCAGAGCCAGGGAAATCCAAGAGGAAGCAAGGAGGTAGACGCAATCCAGGATGATTCCAGAAGTCAGCCTTGGCCCTCCACAGGGACACCCAGTGCTCTCTGTTGGACACACACACACACACACACACACACACACACACACACACAAAAGATAAATAAGAAAACTTTCAGAGAGTGAAGGTCACTAGTAATTTCCCTTCTTTAACCAATAAATCCTGAAGACAAAATCCATCCCCACCATCCTTTCCAGAAAAACAAAGATTGGGTATTCTTCCTGAAGAGACATTCACAGTCCAGTCTGGCCCTGACATTTCAAATGTACCCTTCTCCTCCTCCCCTGAGAAGCCTGCTCAGAGAGATGAGCAGAGATTACACCATGAGTTTCTCTTACCATCGCTGGTCCATTCTACCTCTCCTGCCTGTGCCTCACCAAATGTGGTGTTGATCTCCTCGCTGTGGTCGCCAAATGTTTAGGGCTCTCCAGGAATCTGTTAAGTATCCAGGTTCTTCAGTTTGGCGTCGAAGATGGAAACCAAAACAGGATTGAAATAGAGTTTCTCAGAGAAGAGAAAGAAGGGAAATCAGGGACTGCAGACGTGGAATAGCTTGAGGGGCTAGGGCGCCCTGGAGAAGTCATGGACTCTGGGCATGGAACCCATGAAGGTAATGGTTCAGGGAAAGAACTTACGGATTCCAGAAGTCTGTGCCATGAGAGGCAAGCCCCGAAGATGGCTGCCAGGGCCAAGTATATTTATACACTTAGGCAAGCCCAGGAAAAGTGGTGTTTCCTCATTGGTTAGCTCACACTGGGGCCCACCCCAACTGATCTGGTCCAAACATCCAAGTGGTCTTCTCTGTAAAGCAGAAATTATCTCTTTGTCTTTTCAAGCACTGAGTGTTGTGGGAGGTTAGGGAAGGTTGTTTTCCCTCAGTGTAACCCCTGTCCTGGGGCGTTTACCTTCCAAGACCTTCAGAGACCTGGAGAGACCATCCCAAAATGGCTGCTCTAAAAGTGCCTCAAGAGGACGACTTTATGGAGTCAGTTCTCTCCTTCTACCATGTGGGCCTCCAGGGAATGAGACAGACCAGCATGTTCTCATGAGCTGTAGCTGAGCTGCTTCACAGGCTCCAAACTTCTTTGCAGAGGATATCTGTGCTGGTTTCCACAGAGACAGCTTGTGACACTGGAATCTCTCTCTCTCTTTCTCTCTCTCTCTCTCCTCTCTTTCTGTCTCTCTCTTTCTCCTTGCACCATGTGGCTCAGGGAATTGAACTCAGGCTGTCAGGTGTGACAGGGGAGCCGTCCTGCCAAGCAACACTGTCTTAAATGACACTTCAGGGATTACTGGTTTTTTATTTGCTTTGTTTTGGTTTTGAAATACTGTGCATATAATGTGTGGGTTTTGCGGTGCTGGAGGATACTAGGTGATGGGCATAAACATCCACAGAAGACAGCCTGGCATGCACAGCCTCTGTGACCAACAGAAGACAGCAGGTCTGAGCCATGTGCTTGATGAGGCCTCTAAGCATCTACCTGTTCCTGGCATCTCTGATGATAAGATGGCTGATAAAGGTTCTGGAGCTCTGAGCCAGGGTTCTAGGACCTTGAGGAAGGAGGCTCCAGGGATTAGTTAAGGTATATGCATAGCCACACCCATAGCCCCTGGCAACCTGCAGCCTGGAAGCTTGGGGTGTATAACACAATCAGCCCCAGAGAGTGAGAGAAACCCATCCCAGAAAGGGCAGGAGCAGCATCTGCTCTGGGTTCTAATGATTAGGAATTAGAAATTTTACATGTAGGTTAAGAAAGGCCCAGACAGTGTTTGGTGTCCCAGATGTCTTGGTTTTGCCATTCTGGCAGCTGAAATGCAATTTAGGTTGCCTGGGGCATGTTGGTATGATCAGGTCCTTCTGTTTGGAGGACAGACGCTTAACCTCTGAGCTATCTCTCCACCCCACACACTTGTGATTTCACTCTCATGAGACTAAGTCCCATGTTCCAGAGGTTTCAGTGGTGGAATGTGCCACAGAGTCTCCCCTTCCTTAGTAAGTTGCGCACACAAGGGCAGGTTTTCTTATTCTGATCTCAATTACTAATTCATGTTGGGGCAAGAGGGTCCACACTTCCAGCTTACCTGGGCAATATAGGCAAACTTTGCTTCTAATGCAAAAGTTAGGAATTAGTTCTGAGGTCCAGCCTTTGCCAAACATAGGCTAGGCACTGTGTTCAAGGACCAGAATGAAAGGAAGAGACTGAACATTGTGAATAATTGTTGTGAGATTTTCTTGTTTGCTTTTGTTCATTTCTGTCCTTTTCTTAGCAAAGTCCTGCTGTGGAGCTGTGGCAGGGCTGACTAGGCCTGGAATGTTCTGAATTTTAGGTGCTTCCCCTGTCTTTGCCTCCTATTTCAAAAGTTGTTGAGATAAGGTGTGATTGTGGCCCAGGTGTCACTGAAGTCAAGATCTTCCTGCAATGCAGGGAATTCACACCCCTGGCACAATGCCACCCATGCTGCTAATACTGTGCAAGAACTGCCCTCTAGTCAGGCATGGTAGCTCAGCGTCCAAACCCCACACTTTCCCTTCCACTTTGTCACAGGGCTGCAGTGCACCATGGGAGATCTGCATGTAGTATGGATGTGGGTAAGTCTCCACCACCATCTCCAGAGGCTCTGGACACAAATGCACACCAAGCAGGGGCTTCAGGAAGACATTTAATGGCTTTGAGTTCGTCTCCATGAACTTGCTCTACAATGTGTCTTCCCCAGGTTCCCCAAATTCTAATCAGGTTTAGTCCTCTCTCCTTATACAAAAACTGGGATATAAAGAGTATGACCATGGCAGGCATCAAACTTTGAAATTAAAAGTATGTGTGAATATTTCACAGTTTCTCACTTGTTCCCAGGGTGGATTTATTACTAAGAAAAGCCAGTGGTTATATTGGGCACACACACAAACACACACAACACACTTTCCTTCCTGTGAGAGCCCAGAGGTATGATCAGATGGTGCCCCATGAAGGAGGGGTTCAGTGTCTACTTCCTTTGTCCCCTGTCACCCTCTTCACAGATCAACAGGATTCAGAGGATCAGGGCTGGAATCTCTGGATTGGTCGTCCAGCTCTCAAGGCTGATGTGGAAAGGTTCCCATGCTAAGAACAGAGAGATTCTATGGCTTTGAGAACACTAGAGAGTAGAATGGAGTAAACTGACATTTCCAGCTGCCTGGAGCACTGATGTGTACTGAGGTACCTTCTGTGTTGTGGACAAGGTATCCTAAGCTTTCAGTCTGAAGGACCTTTTCCTAGAAACTTTCTAGGTTCACCTTTTCCTGCAGACCCATGAAGGTGAATCCAGGCCTACTCCTGTAGCTGCAAGGGAGAATGAAAAGGGAGAAGTTCTTGCCCATCTCTGCCCTGGAGGTCCTGCCCATGGAGCTCTTCCCAGGACTATTCAAGAAGGCTTTCACCAGCAGAAACGACTGGCCTTTCCCCTATGTTCCTCTAGGGACCCTGATGGAGCCCAGAAACCTGAATACCCTGGGGGCTATGGTGAATGGAGGGGATTTGTGGGTGACAGCACACAAGGATCACCCCCAGGTGAGCAAGACCTAGAAAGTGTGGAAGCAAGGCCTTTGAGGGTGTTGGAAGAGAAAAGAGGGAGAGGGAATTGGAGTGAAAGTTGGGTCTCAGATACTTCTCATGGTGTCATCTTGGAAGATTGCAGAAATTTCCTCCAAGGCTGAAGCCTAATGAGAGAGGACTGTCAGGTGCTTGTGCCTCCCTTGATTATCTTACACCACTGAAGCACCTGCAGATCTAAAGAGTAACAAGACTGTTCCAGGCCAGCAGGCCAGACCACAGTTTATAATTACCTGCACTTGGAATAATATGTGTCCATGGTAAATTCACTATGTGAAACCTCTATTTTTCTTGTAGTTTCACAACATATAACCTGGTCTCACAGTGTGTACTTAACTATTCTGTAAACAAGAAATCTTTTTTTCCCCACTGTGCTGTTTTATGATTTTGGGATAAATACTAGTACTTGCTACAAATAAACTTGGCTTTGATCTCAATATCTTCATTGCCTCCGACCCAGCCTGCATTCAATTCCTACTGCTCCCACTTGAGCTCCCAGGGATGATTTGAGACTGAGCCTTTTTCCCAGGAAGCTAGCTAGGGTCAGTCAGTGCCTGTCTCAGGCCCCAGCAGTGCTGGTGACAAGCCTCGACAATAGTGAGTGACATTGGTGGCCACACTCCAGTAGCCCGTGACCAGGCTTGACCCTCATCTCCTTGTCTGTGACCTTGGGCCCAACTCTCTGAGCTTGCTATGAAGTCCTCTCTTACCTTCCACCACTTTTTTGAGCTAAACCCTTGGTTTCTCCCTAGGCACATAAGGACCTCACTGAGAGCCCTGTCCATCACTAAATGCCAGTTCTCATGCTCAGACTGGAATCTTCTATCGGCCGAAACACCTGAACCTTAGTGACATCATATTTCTTCATTCAACTCATGAACCTCTCTGGGATCTCTTAGAAAGGGACTCAGCCTCTAGGTAGACTCCGGAATTGGAGGACTGTAGGCTGAACGTCCTTCAGTTCTATGACCTGCTACCTGCTCTCAGCCTCTGCTCCTAGCTCTCCAAGGTCCATTTCTATGGGAAAGTCTTCTCTATGTTGTTCTCAGGGATCTGCTGTACTACCCAGGACCTGAGCCAGCTGTCCAAGCTGGGCACTATCCCTGAGTGCTATGATGTCATGGGTGACCTCATCTCACAAAGCTTTGGTAACATTTGTGGGAGCTCCTAGATTCATGCAAGATTGAAAATTTGTGCATTGCCTTTGCTGTCTGCTTTCAATGTCATAAGCACTGTTGTCTATAACTTGAAGATTAGACCACGTTCCAGTCTGCGTTAAGTAGGGAAAGAGTAGTTATGTGAACTGAGAAATGAAAATTTAGATTTAGTGCCTTATCTCAGGGACATCTTACATGTGGTATCAAGCGTTCTCTCTCTCTCTCTCTCTCTCTCTCTCTCTCTCTCTCTCGTCTCTCTCTCTGTCTCTCCCTCTCTCCCTTCCTCTCTCTATTAGGAAGATGATTTTGACCTTGAAATGTAGCTCGTTTGTAGAGAGATTACCTTAAATACTAAAAGTATTTGATTTCAAACCCATTACCATATAAATTGGGTCCTAAAAATACAGTTTTTAGCCCGGCACTGTGCAGGAAATAGCAAGAAGACCAGAATTTCTAGGTCATCATTGGCTAAGTATCAAGTTGATATTGAGCTTATTCTACATGACATCCTTTCTCAAAAATAAGCAAATACACTTTACATCTCCAAAAATGTCAGTAGAAATATAAAAGCACTTGTACAGAAGTTCAGATTAGCAGGTAAAACAATTGCTATGAAAAGCCAGGAGAACATGGGGACACATGTCTTACCGTCAGGAAGATTTCGACTGTCCACATTGTCTTCTGGCAAAATAAGGTATGTGAGGAATTTCTACAGAACTGTAAAGGTAAAGTCATGGTCAGAAACTGAAACCTAAACAGTCTGCCACTGGTATTCATGGTCAATTAATTGGCTTTGGGGTATCATGGTCAGCAAAGTCCTGGGACTGGAAGTGACCACTGGCACATTGAAGGGTGAAAGCCAAAGGAAGCAAAGAGTAGCTTCAGGGATTGAGGGAGGACTGAGCTCCTTCTTTCTCTCCTCTTTGCTCCCCTCTGGCTCCCTCCTGTTCTGTCTCTGTTTCTACATTGGCTTGGGGAAACGTTTTCATGTGGCCCAGCCTGACCTGGAATTGGCTGCCTGTCTGAGACTGGCCTTGAGCACTCCCCACCTGCCTTCATGCAGTCTTCGGGGACCATGGCAGCCCCCTGTGGCATGCAAAGCCTCCTGAATTGTTGTATATGAAAATCCTTAGGACTCAGTAATGGGTGTTACAGAAAAGGAAATGAGAAAACACAAAATTGACTGGTTTTGGAGTGGGGTGTGATGACCCAAAACTGTGATCCCAGAACTGGAGAGGTGGAGGCAGGAAGACCAAGAGTTTAGTGCCAAGACTGGCTGCATGCTTGCCACCAGGGACAATTGCCACACACCAGGGACTGAGCTTTTCCTACCAATCATGCTTGCTCAGGAGCTAACTAAACTATGTCTTACTCATGTTCCCAGAGCTGAAAATTAGACTTGCAATTGATACCTACATAT
>JALPQD010000267.1:843553-1133553 GCA_023101885.1 Typhlomys cinereus
GGTCCTCTTCAGAGGGGCTTGACTCCCAAGCCCTGTGGTTCATGGGGCAATCCTTAGTCCAGTGGAGAGTCCCACAGTCAGACATGGACCCATGGACGCTTTCTGGACTTGGGCAGTCACTTTGGAGATGCAAGGTTGGTAGCATTTATAGCATTTCTTCCTTCTTTTTCTGTCAGAAGGAATTTAGGGTGTCTGCTTGGGTGTGCCAGTTGGGATGCTATTTTATCCCCTTAGGCAAATACCAAGCTTTGATTTCCTTCTTTCCTAATTCTTCTTTTGGCTTCCTTTCACTTTCAAAAACATCTTCAGATTTGCCTGCGTCTTCCCTAAATCCTCTTCAGTTTGGGCCAAAATCTAGCAAGGAAAAGGGAACATGTATTGAGTTAACCCACATGCACCTGAAATCTCTTGAAGGAGACAGCCTAATGCTGGGGTCAGATTATGTGGATCCTGTTCAGTCTCAGGGCAGAGGTTTGGCTGAGATGGAAGGTCCTGGATATATGAAATGAAATTCCTGTTTCTCCTTAGTTTTGAGGGCTTCTCCATTGGGAAACAATTTTTTCCCAATTTCCATATTAGATGCTTTATTAACATAAAGTTTAAATACTTTCTCATTTTCCTTGTGATTTCTTTGTTAACACAGCACCAGCAGTGATCTCTCTTCTCTGCTGCTCACTACTGTTGGAACAAGTGGGATTGTCCCTTTCTGGGCATTCCTGTGAATTTGGTGTGACTCCTGGTGTTGTGAACCATCATGCCAAACTGGACTAAGAACTGTAACTATACAATTGTGAGCAAGCTTGCTAAGGATATTGGCATCATTTGGTATATTTAGCCAGACGTATTGTCTTGAAAATGGGGTTTGTCCCCCTCTGCGCATTTTGTATGGTCAGTTCCCTTATTCCCTGGACACTGGGGTGTGATTGAGGTCCAAACACATGGGGTTTTATTTGTTTCTGTTGATTTTAGAAAGGAATCTCTCTGAGTATAAAACATATCAGCTCATGGAATCAAAGAAATTCGGTTATTTGAGACACATGCTCAAAAGTAACACACACTATGGTAGAATGAGGTGCTTTAAGTTTGCAGCCACCATCTTTGTCATAGATACTGTGATGGCTTTGAATGAGCATCACCATTAGACCTATGGAGTGTTCTCATGCTCTCAGGTCATCAGGCTGTGGAGAGTGATTGAGTCCTCTGGAGTTCTGGCTGCTCTTATGGGCATGGACCCACCATTTGCTTGCATCCTGCCCTCCTTTCATATGGCCTCAGTCTCAGAGAAGTACTGGATTCTGTAGGCTGATGAAGGTTAACTGAGGAAGGTTCTACCCTTGTGGGAAATCCATCAGTAAGCAGGGGGAATCTCCTCTAGGAGCATATGTTCTCTGGGTTACTTCTGCTTTGGAAGTCATATCTCATTCACATGTTCTCAGAAATGAATCATTGATTGAATCAAACTTTGAATCAATGTAAGAGTACAGACATGTCTGTTTTCTCCAAGGAGGGAATTCACAGCCCATACATGCACTCATGAGCAAATGTTTCAAAAGACT
The DNA here is from genome assembly GCA_023101885.1 of Typhlomys cinereus. Lineage (NCBI taxonomy): Eukaryota > Metazoa > Chordata > Mammalia > Rodentia > Platacanthomyidae > Typhlomys > Typhlomys cinereus. The sequence continues at coordinate 845,110 of JALPQD010000267.1, forward strand.
TACAGGAGGCTCTCATCCAAAGTTGTGTTATTATACTTATGGGCAGATTAAATTGTATCGGTGGTGCTGTACATACATTTAGTGACTCCATTAGCAAAGACTGAGGTGCCAGTAGAACAATTCAGATCATAAAAGTGCACACAGGAGAGGAGTGCAGACAAAGAAACAATAAATGAAGGCAAATTCAGTGATATTACATTTAAGGTGTGTTTGTTCTTTCAGAAACACTATTTCAAATACCACAAAAGGAAAGAAATGGAGATGGCATAGGAGAGAATAGAAAGTTCTCATTACCACCCTTTTTTTAAACTAATTTTTAACATTTCATTTACTCACTAATTTTGAGAGAGGGAAGGGGAAGAGAGTATGTTAGAAGGCATTGTCTGGAGGAGCAAGTGTGACTTGGGAATCACCCAGGATCTTCTACTACCTTTTTGCTTTGCTCTGGGATTTCCCAGGCTCTACCTACCAGGACAAGAAGTACAGACCACCACTATTTCTGCCTGGTGTTTTTACGTGGGAACTAGGATTCAAACTCAGATCCTTCTGCTTGTGAAGCAGAATCTTAACCCCTGAGCCATCTCACCAGCCATCATTCCTTCTTGACTTTTCTGTTGTTCCTTTTCTTCAGTCCCTTGTGTCTCATGGTCCCTATAAAGTGGATCATCCTGGATCCCAAAGTCCTCCTGTCCTTCATATCCTACCTTTGCTCATTTGTCTGCATTGTATCTCTTTACCTACAGTGTGGTCTACCAGATGGTCAGCCAACAACAAAGCATGGAATCCTAGCCAGTGGATTGAGACTGTATCTAATTACAGATGACTGCAAAATAGTCTGATCTCTAAGTTGAAAGCAGACACTAGTAGCAAAGGAGACAGTCTTGGGATGCCTCACAATCCCGAGTATTTTCATGATCTAAGCATGAATTTCATGGGATCTCTCCCAGTGAGGCTCTAGTTCTTGTCTGAGATCTCAACACTGCTGCTGGGATATTCCCCACCTGGGCTATTACAACTTTCAGAGACCAGTGTGAGAGGTGGCCATTCCTATTTATTTCTTTATTTATTTTTTTTCCTCATACAAATGTAATAGGTACCCCTGTCCCCTCCCTCCCTCCACCCCTCCCTGGACCTCCAGCTCCCTCCCCCCTTTTCCCTTCCTTTCCCCCTCCCTCCCTTTCTTCCAGTGCCCCCCCCCATCTCTGAAGCATCCTTTAATGTGTATATCAAACTTTCCTCTGGTCCTCCTCTCTGATGAGGTGTAAGGACTCAGGGCATTTCCTAGAACTCTTCCTTGTGTTCCCCTTAAGTATAGGACACTATTGTGACTGTTAATCCCTTACTAGTAAGGATCCTAGTGCCTTTAGTCCATGCTAGACGTTGAGGGGTCAACGATATGTTGGTCACTGTGCAGATTGAACACTTTATATTTCAACATTGGGGCTATGTCCTAGGCATGTGGTACATATCTGTGACCCATCCAGGATCTGAGGAGTTAGAGGCAGGCACATTCCCAAGATGTCCAGAACATCCGGGTCTAAATACTGAGATCCAGATGAGTCAGAGTGACAGAATGAGACCCTGGGAAGCTTTCCCATGCGTAACGTGTTTCCTCTTCTACTCTAGCAGCATCTTAAATCACATGTTCTGTGTCCCCCAATCACACACTCAAACCTCACCTTTCACCTCCCAGGAATAGAAGAAAGCTTAAGATCATGACATAGATTAAGACCACAAGGTTAAGTTTCTATGCACTCAGACATTCTAGGTGACTGATGATTACCATGTCAGCAGAGTGATATGAACATCAGGGGAATGCTTACACCATAGCCACAGGAAAAATGAGAGAGGTCTCATTTCCAGCTTGCCAAACTTCCAGCTCTCTGTGTCCATCTTATTCACCTGCGCAGACAATGGTCCTGTTTACTAGGAGCATGTCCTGGTCTTGTGATAATCTGTTCCCTCATTACTAACAATTATTTATTTATTTGTATCTGCTTGCGTCTTCATCTTTGAGCCATGTCTGATGAGATGGACAGGGCTCCTGTCCTGAGCTATGTCCACAGCATGGTTTTTCTTATCTCCAAGCCTTCCTCCTGGTATCCGCCTTCGAAAGTAAAGGTGACCCAGAGCCAGGCTCCTGTAGCCGTGTCATCTCCTGCGCAGTCCTGCATATCCATGCGTCCTCTCCCCAAATGGAATAGCACTGAAGCAGGTGCTCCAGTCCCCAGCTCCACCCCCCACAGTGCTAACTCTGCCTTTGATGCCAAACTCTCTGTCCACACTTTGAGATCTGAACCCAATTGATTACCTTCCACACTGCCTGGGTCTCCACTGGCTAGGGTGAACTTCCCATGTCAGCAGCACATTTGCATCACCCCTGAAAGCCTGCAAGATGTGTAGGTCAGGGTTCTCCACCAAAGTCCCAAAAGAAAGGCAGAGGAAGGGGCAAGCTGCCCCAGGGCCAGCAGAATGTTAATGTGCCTGACAACTAAGGCCTGCTCAAGAGTGGTGGGAAGCTCCATGGACAGGAGCTCCAGAGCAGAGATGGTCAAGTTCTCGTTTCTCAGCAGCCTCTGTCCTGCTTGGTTCAGGAGTGTGGCTGGAGCTTTGATGTCCATTTCTGATGATCTTCAAAAGGAGTCTGGGGAACTTTTAGGAAAGAGCACATGTTCAGGCTGTTGTGAAGAAACCCTTCTTCCCCCCCACAGGATCCATCAGGGCAGAATCACTGCTCTAGCAAAGGTGGAGACCTCAGTTTTCCCCATTCCTCAGCCACTGGAGGGTCTCAAAGCCATGGTCACTAGCTGTTCAAAAGGAATGACTCATGCAACCATGTGGCCTCCTGGTCACTATTGCACCTTCTCATTCTGAGCACTTGTCCTCTGACTAGCAGTCCCCTGGGAAGGGGCTACCCAGGAAATTGTGACCCAATATTCATAGGACATGTGTACACTTCTGTCTCAAGCTCCATCACTCTCAAAAATATAAAATATAAATAATTTTGATTTCTGTTTCTTCAGATGAACTCATGAAGAAATGTACTTTTTGTTATATAATTTTCTTTTCTTTTTAGTTTATTTTTTCTCCTTTTACAAGATAATGATTATCCCAGCTTCTTTCCCTCCCCCTCCCTTCTATCCCTCCCTTCCTATACCATTTCCTCCCATTCTGTCACATCACTTCTGCCTGTCCCCTTCTATGGACTTCAGGGTTCACTTTGGCTTGTCTCTTCCCATGGAGGCTCAGGCCTCCAAATTGTGATGTTACCTCTTCTCCACCCCACCCATATGTGCTTTTGCCTTCACTCATCCAGCTTTAGACCTAGTGTTTCCACTGTGAGTTCCCATTCTATGGGTGTGATAACAGCTGCCTACAGAGCAGCTTGATGTACTCACTGTCTTCCTACCTATAGGCTTATTGGCTGTCTTCCCTGTTGATCTATTTCCTTCCCTTGTTTTAGGTTCTTGTTCTAATTTACAGGAATGGGTACTATTCTGACAAGCATGTCATGAGTCTAACCAGAAAGCTGTTGGATGGATTCTTGGTGCTCTACTCACTATTACACCGGTGGTCATCTGTTGCCATGGGAACAGATGTCAAGCTGTCCATGTGCATGATGAATGTTCTCTCCCAGTTTCTGCAGTATTCCTTGGTACTGTGTGAGCTATCCAGAAAGAGAAAGTTCTCAGACCAGTTCCACTTGATATATTTTGCCCATGTTCTATAATCCATTTGTGTTGCATCTTCAGAAATAGGGTCTTAGTGGCAGTTTTTGGAGGGCAACCAAGAGCAATTGCAAAAGCCCTTAGTGTTTGGAGGCCTGTGGAGAGTAGGAAAGTTTCAATGAGGAGGAAATGGAAGTGGACTTGGAAAGACTCTGAGAAAACATAATAAATGAGGAAGCCTATGTGCAATATTAAAATGAGGTGAAAACAACTATGTAACTGTGTGTAGTTAAGTGGGCCGCTGCATCGGCTTAGCTGTGGTGTGATAAACAGACATGTACCCCGATGACGTAATGTGGTTGTGCATTGGCATGATAATAAACAGTATTTAAGGGACAGGTGGAGAACCAGGACCTCAGTTTGGTAGAGACAGAGCATTCCGAGACTTTATCCAGTTGGCAGCTGAGCTCCCTGATGCAACTCCCGTCAAAGTACGTCCTGCTACCCTGAGTATGTGACCATTGACCGTCTGGCACCCCTCAGCTCTGGCATTGCATGGAAATGGCCCTTCATCCAGCTCCAGTTCCGGCTCGAGACCTGCGCCCTAGAATATGTCAATCAGTAATCCCCTGTGTGGTGTGGTTATTATGGGTGGTGTAGACCTCCAGAGAGGTAGAAGTCAGCAGCACAGGCCCCCCAGGTGTGCTCACAACAGTTGGCATAGTCTACAAGATGTTAGTTGAAAATAGCCTGTGGGGTAGAGAGGGAGAAGCAGGCGGGATCAGTCAAGGCTTGGCCGGCATGAGGAAAAGCACCACAAGGTGTGGAACCAACCATCTGAGTAAGCCCTCTGGGCCAAAAGGAGTTGTGATCTAAGCTGAGTGGGGGGAACCCTACCTAAACTCCATTGGACACGCTACAGGAGAATGACAGACAGGTCACATGCGAAGTACCTCCGGACAATACTGAAATGACCTGGTGGCTCAGTTGGCCAAATTGGGGAACACATAGAATTCCTAACTGTGGAGACACTCCGGACTTCTCTTTTAAAACTTACAAAATGAGGAACCCCAGTACGTGGGAACGTTCCTAAGTAAGACATTCAACAACAAAATGAAGCAGCACTATTATTTGTATACCGTCTTGGGACCAATTTAAATGAGATATTTTAGCACTGCTATGAAGTCATCCATGTAGTTCTAGTTTTAGAAACATCAAAGACACTAAAGAAAAAAAATCAGCATAGATTTCTGAGAGTGATGGAAAAAAAAATCAGATGGCATGTAGCAGAAAGCTTATAGGCCCAAGAAAGACAGTTTCTGCTGTAGAGTTAAAGCCAGAGACATATGTTGGCAGAAAGCTTAGTAAAGTTTTACACTCATCCTAAAAGCTTGCCTTAAATTAAGCTTAGTGCTTTACAGAGGAAAATGCAATGGCAATGGCAAACTTAATTAAACCAGGAAGAAGCAGAGACCAAAATGTCTGCTATTAAACAGACTAGCTCCATTGACAAATCAAAACTGGCTTTTCGTTTAGATCAGAGGAGTGGTCCTACATCCCTTTGGTCCCAAAAAGACCTATGTCACTTTGGTTTTAAGAATCCAGAAAGGAGAGGAGGACTAATTTAGACTGTTTTGCCCAAAGATTAAGATAGTTTACATTTTTTAGACAGGCCTTAGAACATGACCTTGGACATTTATAGCTACCAGAGGAAAAAGGTCTCCAGTATGAAAATTAATTCTTGGTTTCTACACCAGACAAAGGCAGTGACTATTCTAGGCTAGGTAATAGATTTTCTTTACTAACTCTTGCTTGTACTTACAATACCATTGCTGGGCCTGTTTGGTTTATCCTATGTGCCTTCTGAATTAATGATTTAATCTTTGTGCAGATCTTGTAGACTTAATTTATCTCTTTTGTCTCCTTTACATGGACCTTGAAACAAAGTCATCTGTTGAAGACCTCTAGGCCATCCCAGCATTTCATAGATGAGAATATTAGACTGCACACACACTTCCTTCATCCCAGCTCAGCAGGAAGTAGCCAGAGTGGTCATTACTCCTCATCCCTTGAGCAGTCTGGGTCCTCAGAAGGTTAAGGGGTATAGTAAGTAGGTCTAGGACAGTCCATGTTGGGATAGTCTCTAAGGTCTATGGAGGTATTTAAAATTCCTAAAGGCCATCCCCGACTGCTAGGATCATTTTGAAGAAACACTCCTGCTGAAGAATTGACTCCAGTCCTCCCAGAGATAGGATAGAAGAATATGGAGATGAGCTCTCCATATCAAACAAACAATAAACCTATGGGCAGGAAGAATATTCTGCTTCAGGCCCATGATTGGGCCTCAGGAAGACCTAAAATAAAAAGGGGGAGAATGTGGGACCTGACCATTCTTTACTTGTTCACTTGTCTTCCCTGAGTGGGACCTGAACATATTTGTCTCCATTTTGTACTTGTTCACTTTCCCTCCTTATGAAACATTGGACTGTTTGAAACATAGACTGTTTGACCCAATTTGTGTATGTGACCATAACCATGACCAGTCAGCTCCAAATTAGGATCACTTAACATTCTGGGTGTCCCCATAAACTGGAATAGCAGCCTTTACAGTAATATTTCAGCAACTTTTTCAAGGACACTTTGTGGTCAGAGCAGGTGGAAGCCAGTCACTAACTGCTCAAGGAATTCCAAAGGACATGAGTAATTCAAGGGGTTCTAGAAACAGTTTATGGGGGTCAGAGCTGACTAATCCATATGTCAACAATATTTTTGCTTCAATCTATCCAATCATGTGTCTGCTGGGTTAAAAGCCCTTTACCCTAGAAATAGCACTAATTCCAGTTCATTTGGGGTTGACATGAGGCTCAAGTGGATGTATAGGGAGAGTCAGTCGACCAGGATTCTGGGAAATGTCCAAAGGGTCCCTTCGGGTGAAGGCTTAGACCTGCTGTTGAGAATGGAAGAGTGGTCAATTGCCTTCTTGGTGTAAGGCTTAGACCTGCTGTTGAGAATGGAAGAGTGGTCAATTGCCTATTTGCTTCTGGAGAAAACTTTTCTTCTGTTTTTTGTACTTCTGACTGGCCACCAAAGGAAACCCGTAAACTTTCATTTGAAACTTTCGTTTCTTTCTTCTTTCTGTTTGTCCTTCCTTTTTATTGTGTGTTGTCTTTGATGCCACTGATGAATGAAATAGGACAGACTCAGATGACTCTTTTTTTAAAAATGTTTTTTATTATTTATTCAATTGTGCATGTGTGTGTATGTGTGTATGTGTAGAACAATGGGTGAATTCGGGAACCACCATGGACGCCTCCACCTCCTCCTTGTTTACTCTGCCCCGGGGACTCACAGGCTCCGCCCTACCAGGACTGGAAACACAGACCGCCCCCGCTTCTGCCAGGCATCTATACGTGGGGTCTAGGATCCGAACTCAGGACCTTCCACCTGCAAGGCAGAGGCTTAATCCCTGAGCCACCTCTCCAGCCCCTCATATGACTCTTTTATCACTTGTGACAGACCACTTCAGGGAGTTTAGGGAAAAAACTCAAAATCTAAATGTTGAAATAAAGAAACACCCTCTGTTCTGATGAATGGTTCACTTTCAAGGCCAGCAGATGTGTATTTTAAACTGTCTCTTGTTTAATTTATCCAATAACATCTCTATTTTAATTTATAAAGCAACTAAGGAAAATAAAGTCTCTGCCCCCTGGTACTGGAAGGGCAAAAAAAGAATTTCTTTGTGCTTTGCCTATGATGATCTCATTTTAAGAGTTACTTTAAGTGTTTTGACTTGTTTGGTTATCTGGATTTCCTGTAATATGTGTGTTTTATGTTTCAAAATAACAAAGCTCTGGCCACTTCAATTTTTATTTTTATTGTGCGCTTATATTCTTATTTTGTTTTTTGACTCTTTATTATTTGGCATGCTTAATTTAAATGCATATGCACACTTAAGAATAAATCAATTTGATAACATTAAAAGGCCTGAGTATGTACTGACTGAAATATCGTGTTTTATCTTGATTTTTATGAAGCTTCATAAAAGGTGATATTGTGTTTTTACTTAGGATCTGATAACATCATTTTTGTAATTCCTTTAAAAATGTGTTTTCCCATGTGTAATAGCAATATATTTAACAGCCTGAAAGGAAAACTGATTTCTGAGAAATTCATTGGAATTTCTTCCTTCTCCTGGTATGTATGAGTTCCCTTCCTTGGGACAAATCTGCTTTCTAATTCCCTGATCCCTAGTGTACTCCTGTGTTCTGCTACACTCTTGCTAACTTAATTCAGATATAATGATTTTTAAGATGAGGTCTGCTGTTATTGCCTCTTTTAAAGGACATTTCTTAAAGGGTAAACAACAGGAAACAATCAAGTAAGAAAAAAAAAGTATGGTACTTAGATGTGCAAGAGGTTTCAAAGAAGGTTTATAGGATGAGATATCTTACTTAGAAAGTAAAGAGTGTACATGAAGTTTATGAGTTGGTTACTTAAAAGAATGTTTAAAGTATGTTTGTGAAGGTTTGTGGAATGTTAGGTTTATGAGAAGATTGAAAATTAGAGATGATGGTTAAAGGAAATGTTATGCATTATGCTTCTTCCACATTATAAAAGAAAAAGCATTGAGCCTCAGAAATTAGAAATTAAGAATTAAGCTTCATGGAGTTCTTTCATATCATTGCTCCTCTCCATCAGTTAGGGGCTGAAATAATCATAATAGGACTTTGCATGACATGCCACAATTACCAACATGTCGTTGAACCCCAAGTCTAGCATGGATCACAGGCACTAGGATTCTTAGAGGCAAGGGATTAATAGCCACCAGTGTTTCTATACTAAAAGGGGAACACAAAAAAGAGCTCTAGGCAATGCCACTGAGTCCTTATACCTTAACAGAGAAGAGGACCCAGAGGGAAATTTGCTATGCACACTAAAGGATGCTCCAAGAATGGGTGGGGGGAACACTGGTAGAAAGAGAGGAAGGGAGAGAAAGAAAGAGAAAAAGGGGGAGGGAGTGAGGGGATGCAGGTAGGGGTGGAGGGAGGGAAGGGAATGGGGTACTTATCAACTTTGTATGAGTGGAAGAAATAAATATAATAAAAAAATTAATTCTTGGGAAAAGAAAATATAAAATCATGTGTTCCTTTCCATGGTAAATGCTGATGTTAAGTTACATGGTCTATATGTTTACACAATAATAGTACAGGAGGGTGCTATGAATAGATGAAGAATATGAAATTAGAAAGAAGACAGGAGGTGTTGAAGTCAGTGCAGAGGGCACAAACACAGAAGATATGAGAGAGAGAAGTGGGTTGGGAAGGTAGACACAAACAAATGTTCTACAGAGATGGGAAAGTGACTTATCAGAACAAGGTCAAGTAGAAAATTTTACAATGAAATCCAATACTGTGTGTGGCTATTAAAATTTTGGAAATAATAAGAATAAAATAATTAATATTTGAAATCTTTGAAAAACAAAAGAATTAAGCTTCATGTATTCAAATGTATTTCAATTGTCTATTTTGATTAAACAGGAATTTGGTTACTCATAAAATCCCAACTTCTCAAGGGCAACAGGAAGCTCTTCCGTGGGGTCACAAGAGGACAGTTACTGTCACTTTTCTGGCCCTAGGGAGGGTCTGAGACTAGAGCCTGCAACAGTCCTGGCAGGGCCTCCTCACTCCAGTGAGGTGGGTTCCAGAGAGAAGGGCTCTGCTCAGAGGAAAAGCCGAGGCTGCGCTCAACAGATGCCGCTTGGAACAGACTCAAGGCCAGCTAGGGTGTTTTTCTGAGGATCCAGGTTACATATGGAGACTAATGTCCAGCTGCCCCTTACAGACCCCACCATAGTGGAACCGTTGCTGGAGAGGGCCATGAAGGCCAAGGTTCCCACTATACTAATAAAAGCCATTGAGGATATAGATTTGGATCAGAAGTATGGGAAAATACTAGCTGGAAAAATAGTGCAAAAGTTCAGCAAGACAAATCCATTTACACTAGACTTAGACACCCCAGAACCTGAGGCTGAAGACCTGGGTAGAGAGCAACCAACAGGAGGGGAAAAAGATAAAGAGGATGCTCTTCTTCATTCCTGCTGTGGTCCATTACCAAGGTAATAAGACCCCAAGCACAGACACCCCTAGCACTGCAGTTTAATAATACAAGAATGCCAAATGCAGGACTCTGCACAGAGATGCAAGATTATACTAGAACAGAGATATAGCAAGTGAGAGCTGACTTCCAGCAGAAAGGGCTAGCAGATGGCAAATACCGGTTAAAGATATGGGAGAAGGGGGCTGATTCACTAAGACTTACTGGACAGGAGATGAAACAAATGGTGGGGATAATAGAGACCCCACATTTTCAAGCATCTAACTGACTACAGAGCAACACCCCCAGACAGAGACCAACCACTCCGTAGGAATGCTAGGAGGAGCCTGGCAACAGGCATTTTCCATACTAGACATGGCCCAGGTAGAGAATATTAGGTCATGAAGTAACCCAGAGGAAGGCATCAAGCTGTGCAGGAAATTAGGGCTTCTGCAGAAATTATATAACCATGCAGCACCACCCCGTGGGATGCGCCATTTATACTATCTATTCGGAAAATTATTCTAAAAGGCGCCCCCAGTGGAATGAAAATAATACTGCAAACTGCGTTCCCTTTATTCCAGACAATAAAAGATGTAATCCATTATTTAAGAAAACGAAAGGAGACAGTAGCACCAGCACTGGAAGAAGTGAAGGAGAGACTAGCACAGGATGGCTGGACCATAAAGTCAGACAAAGTAAAAGGACCAGCAAAAGAAGCAAAGTTCTTAGGTGTACATTGGTCTACACAAGGCCCCAACATCCCTGACGATATAGTTGATAAGATCGAGGTGATAGCAGAACCTAAAAATAAGAAAGAGGCACAAAGAATAATCGGTCTGTTTCGATACTGGAGGAAGCACATACCCTATGTCAGGACAATTTTAGAGCCATTATACAGAATAACATGGAAAGCAGAGGATTTTTTGTGGAGAAAAGAAGAACAAGAAGCATTAGTAGCAATGAAGGAAGCAATCAGGATGCACAGAAGGCTCTACGCCCCTAGAGAAGGAGAAAAACTGATAGTGGAAATATTGTTCCACGGGAGACATGGAAATTGGGCCACATACACAGGAACAGTAACAAGACCCCTGGGATTCTTTGCTAAGAAATTCCAGTGGGCACAGAATGCATACTCAGTGTTCAAGAAAACACTGTGGACAGCATATGAAGTGATAAAAATGATGTCACTTCTGGCACTACATCACCCAGTCGAACTAAGAACCATGAACCCACTCCTACCCTGGCAGAAGGCCAAGGAGGAGACCATCATGCCAGAAAGCCTAGGTGCCAAGGTTATCCACTGGAGTTGGTATTTGCAATCCAAACTGGGGGATTCCATGTCAGTAATAAAGGGGGCCATGTCTTCCCTAACCCAACAGGCAATACAGAGATGGACCAACCACCTACCGCCCCCACCAAAGTTTGCCTCCACCCCGAAAAAGATACTTCTGGTGGTATGGGGACCAACAAGTTGGACCCCAGGATTGGAGAATGCATGGTTCACGGATGGGTCAACCACATCCGGGGGAAATCCATCAGATGGAAGGCAGCAGCACTGAGACCCCAAGTGGGAAAGTGGTGACAGAGGAAGGCACCTCAAAATCTGCACAACATGCAAAGGTTAGAGAAGGACTATTAACATTACAGCAGTCACTAAAAGGAAAACAGAAACAATGCTATATATTTACTGATTCCTGGGTATTGGCAAATGGACTGGCTTGTTGGTCAGGAAAGTGGAAAGAAAATAATTGGAAGTTAAGTGGCAAGGAGATATGGAGTAAAGAGGCCTTGGAAGAGATTGCAAAGAAAGCAAAGGAAATAGTCATCAAAGTGACTCATGTGAATGCACAAACAAAAAAGGAAGGAGGAAATGAGGAATAAAATAGAAAGTTATATGAACTATCTTAAATTATGACACTAGAATTAAAAAAGGAATGGGTACCAGAACAGATAGGGGATATGAAAATGAAACTTAGGAAGTTATAAAAAATAAAGCAGGATACTTAAAGACAATGGGAAGTACAGAGCCCACTAATCTCGCAGACGCACCAAGGATTAGGCCATCCAGGCACCCATATGTTTTATGAATCGTTTAGAGATAGGAACATAAGGACGACATGGCAGCAGATAAAAAAAAATGCATTACAAGGATGTCAAGAATGGTTACGTTCACAGACTTTTCGTTCCTGATCATCTACAACTGAGGGGGTGTGATCTCACCAGAAGGGGAGGGCATATCGTCTGGAAGATAATAAGTAACCATTTTTTAAATTGGTGATTGACCCCTCCCTCACTGTGATTTCCTACTTTTATTGCATCTACCTTTGAATATACTCTTATAACAAGACTCTAACAGTTTTTTATCTCTGTCCAGGGTGTGACATCCAATACCCATCAGGATGGAGTGAAGGGCATTGCAGGAGCAGCAAAACCACAAAGAAAATCAACAAACCATAATCCAGAACTTCAGAGACTCTATATCAACCACCTAGAACTAGGCCAGCCTAATCTCTCCCCATCCTAAAGCTCAGGGAAATTTGTGGAAGAGGGGGCGATAAGAGTGTAAAAGCACAAGGATGGGAAGAGCAATGATATGCAAGATACTCCACACAAGTTAGGGCCGAAGCAATCATAATTGGACTTTACATGCCTTGCACAATGTCCAACACACTATTGTCCTCACAAAGTCTTGCATTTGCTAAAAGCACCAAGATCCTTGGAGGCAAGGGATTGACAGCCAAAATAGTGTTCCTATGCTTAAGGGGAACACAGGAAAGGGTTCAGGGAAATGCCTCTTGGTCCTTGTATGTCATCGGAGAGGAGGACCCAGAGGACAGTCAGGCATGCACATTAAAGGATTCTCCGGGGATTGGGGGAGGGGAGGCACTGGGGGGTAGGGAGGGAGGGGTGAGGGGAGGGTGAGCAGAGGGGTGGGGAGAAAGGAGGGAGGGAGGGAACTGGTGTACCTATTAAGTTTGTATGAGCAGAGATAATAAAAAATGTTAAAAATATATATAGGAAAAATGTATTTTTAAATGATTATTGAAAACTAATAATGAGAAACAATATATCTAAATGTCAATATATAGAAATAATTAATTGCTTGCAGTGTAATTCTTCAATGACTTATGTAATTGTCAGTGTAATTCTTCGATGACTTATGTAATTATTAAAATAATTTTAAGATAACATATATGTTAAAAATAAACTAGGAAGGGAAGGGAAGATAGGACAGGTAGGAGGTGGGAAGGAGTGGAAATGAGTTGAACAAGGACATAAATTTATTTTATCTGTATATGAAAAATTCTCAATAAAAACAATGTATTAAGCATTAAATGTTGCCAAATTTAAAAAGATTAAATAAATACACAGATTAAATAAAAATACCCCAGAGGATTTGTACAATACTTAGGGGATTATGACTTAATTTTTTTATTTTACATATATATTATATATTATTCTATTTAGAAATACAGAGAAAAGGGGCGCCCAAAGATAATGTCAATAATTTAATTGGAAATATTTTTATGTTTTCTTAGAAACTATCCTCTGGTTATTAAAATTATAAAAGGAAATCTAAGAATTCAAGTAACTTTACATTGTGATATTGAAAATTATTTTAGTCATATCTCATTTTTTGTTACCTTTACTGATCCCCCATCATTTCTGTGAAAATGTAACTTTGTTTTTAAGCAATGGAAGAGTATATTAGCGCTCTACCTAAATAATTTATACATAAAATTCTGTGAAAGGCTTGATGCTCATTCTTTCAACAAAATAATAAACAATATGAATTAGTGTATTCTTGTAAGAAAATTAAAACTCATATTTCTCTAAATAACATAAATTGCTTTTTTTCCATTTAAAAAAAAAACCTGAATTTTGGCAGGAAAAAAAAAAAAGAATGTAAAAGGAAAGGACAGTTTAGAAGAAAGCCAGAGAAAAATGAAAAGAGAGGATTCAACTTGGTTGTGCAGATGGACTTCATAGGACCACTAACCAAATTTAAAGGGAGATATGCCTGCACTGTTTTAATGAATCTCAGAAAGAATGGAGCGAGTTTCAGGAGAGGATGAAGAAATACACAGATTATAACAATGACACATTATGAATAATAGATAAGGAACTAACACAGCACATACTCACCATGATAAGATCCAGTGAAGATTTGGTGAAAGTTAGACACAAAATACAAGACAGATACATTGATTATGGAACACAATTGATCAATGATCAATGTCATAGGTATTCAGTACTCCTACTAAAAATAGCATGTTTGCCTGACCTAAATCCATTTCACTGGTTCAGGGGACTGATAGAGTATGCAGTGTTAGCTTTGGTAATCTTGGTACTAATATGCAACAGCCCAAAAATATTACAAGCTACAATAAAACATTGTTTCAGGGCACTAACCTTCAGAGCAGTAAGAGAGGAAGGAAAAAGAAGATATTATAAATAGAGAATAGTGTCAAAGAGAGTAGGGAACTATAACCCAAAAAGATTATATGTTTCAGAATGTTGAGAGGAAGACACATGGGAATCTGCATGACACCACAGATATACCCAGCAGGACCAATTTCTTCATGGACGTGTGGATATTAAAGATGGAGGACGATGAATCAAAAATAGTGACATGATTGATGGACATAATGACTCCACACACTGCCCATTTTGCACCAATAGATTTAAGATGTGGTTAGGAATACAGAACAAAAAGGAACCTGCTGGATACACACTGATGCTACTGAGACACCTATTCTACCACCAACCACAAATAAGAAAAAATGTGAGACATAAAAAACCATTAGAAATCAATGCCATACAGGGAAGAGCACTGCTGGTGCTGATGGCATCAGGCGGAAGACCAACCTTCATTTGGATGTACACACAACTAATAAAAGATGAGCCTCAAAATGTGATTCAACTAACAAGGTATTATTGGAATACCTTGGATGTAACAAGCCCCCCCCCCCCGAAACAGCAGACAACAGAAATAGAGTACCAACATTAGAATACTTCGCAATAAGGAAAACAATAATGAATTTCACCAGGAATGCATGCTGACAATTGGTCAGACTGTCACTCAACACAGTGAAGGAAGAAACACTGCCGACTGGGGCAGACATCATGGACTGGGGTGATTCCCATGGAACCTGAGAGGTTTCCCGGGAATCAGGGGATGGACTGTGGAGAGCATGAGGAAAGTTTCAGTGAGGAGGAAATGGATATGGACTTGGAAGATTAGTAGAAGACATAATAAATGAGGAAGCCTATGTGTAACATTAAAATGAGGTGAAAACAACTATGTGTAACTATGTGTGATAGATAGTGGGTCACTGCGTCAGCCTAGCTGTGGTGTGATAAACAGACATGTACCCCGCTGATGTAATGTGGTTGTGCATTGGCATGATAATAAACAGTATGTATTTATTTATTTATTTATTTATTTATTTATTTATTTATTTATTATGTTTATTCAATTGTGCATGTGTCCGTGTGTGTGTGTGTGTGTGTGTGTGTGTGTGTGTGTGTGTGTGTGTGTGTAGAACCATAGGCAAATTCAGGAACCACCTCCACCTCGTCCTTGTTTACTCTGCCTTGGGATTCACAGGCTCCGCCCTACCAGGACCGGAAATGCATGCCGCCCCCACTTCCACCCGGAGTCTATACGTGGGGTCTAGGATCCGAACTTGGGACCTTCCATCTGCAAGGCAGAGGCTTAACCCCTGAGCCACTTCTCCAGCCCCAATAAACAGTATTTAAGGGTCAGGTGGAGAACCAGGATCTCAGTTCAGTAGAGACAGAGCATCCCAAGACTCTGTCCAGTTGGCAGCCAAACTCCCTGATGCAGCTCCTGCCAAAGCACACTCTGCTACCCTGAGTATGTGACCATTGATCTTCCAGCAGCCCTCAGCTCTGGCAGTGCATAGAAACGGCCCTTCATCCAGCTCCGGTCCTGGCCATCATTTTTGCAGGAAATATCACATTCTTGTTACTTCTAGTATAATTTTGTCCCTGTGTTCTAAGTGGATCAGCACAAGGCTCCTGCCCCTGCCCCCTGTTTTTCCTCACCCTATGCTCCTCTGCATAGGGAGTGCTCATTCTTATTCCTTTCTTTAAAAGATTTTTTTTGAAATATTATGAGCATAAGATGTTCCTTTAAGGTTGCTTGCCACAATTTTTGTTTTTTTCCATAAGCCCCTCTGTTGAAAAATGAACTTGCAAAGTGGGATACTGAGTCACACCTATGATACAATCAATTAGAAGCAAGGTGGTAGTTGTAAACTACCTTGAGTTCTGAGCCAGAAATTCTGAGTTTCAGGCTTTAGCTGTCCCTAAAATATAGAAACATGGCTGTGGAAGCAGCTCACTTGGAAGAGTGCTTGCCTAACTTCTGGGAGACCTTGGTTGCCTCCTCTAGCACCTCATCAAAACCTAAAAAATAGACATGGCTTCCGATGTCTGTAATCCCATCATTTGAGAGGGGAGGTGGAGGCCTGAGGGTCAGGCGTTCAAGGTCATCCTCCACTACACTACAGTTGTATTTGGCCCGGTTTGATCTCAGAAGTCCATGGCTTCGAGGAAAGGGAACTTGTAAGGTAGCAGATCAGAAGCAGGTCACTTGCCTGCCAGAATAGAGCTTCTGGGTTTTACCCAAGAGCTGACAGAAACAGGAGGGTAAATCCATTGAAAACAAATACACAAACAAAAATTTTGGTTCAATGAAATGTCTCAACAGGTATAGGAACCTCTGTCATATCTGGCAACAGAAGTTCAATGTATATAACTTGCATGGTGAAAGGAGAGAAAAAAAAACTCACAAGAGTTGTCCTCTGAGGTCAGTGAGGGTGTCTTTGAAAGCTCTAAAATTGACATTCTATAAATAGAAAAGGAGAAAAAAAATAAAGGGAACAGAATCAAAGCAGATTGTAAATGTTTCCAGGTACAGCTAATCAAAGGTCCACCCCAGGGCAAGATCAAGGCCTGGGCATGGTCTGAAAGCAAGAATCACTCCTGTCCTCAGTTCAGTCTCTGAGACTCCATCAGTCCAAGCAATGTTTCCTCCACCAGGACTCCAGAGATAGAAAAGTGGCCCAGCGTTGGAGTGTGCTGATCTGTGTACAGGCTCATCCTGCTGATGGCTCAAGGCAGGGAGTGTTTGAAGTTCAGTCCCTTTGGATTCCTAACAACCCAATCCTCAGGGGCACGAGGGGTCAGCAAGATGCTCACACCTCCCTAGGTCATCAGAGCCCTGTCTCTGCACATGTAGGTCATTCCTGGACTCTTCAGCTCCAGCATGACACCTTGAGGGCAGATGGCTAGTGACAGACAGCACATAAACTCCTGGCTTTAGCTCACTAGCTCGATGCCACCGGACACCCAGCTGTCTTCTGGCCTCATCATGGCAATGATCCCATGAAAGGCAGAGCTGGTGCAGTGGCAGACCATGTCTCTGTCACCCTTCATGTGCATGTGGACATCACAGCCCTGGAGGACAAGATGCTGTCTAGATTCTGGTAGAATTGCTCAGTGGATGGTGATCCCTGGGTGTAGGAGGCAAGGTACCGGAAGAGTTAAGGCACATACTGGATTGCTCTACCTTTGGTTGATTTTTTCTGGGATTTCACAGGCTTGGCAAACCAGGACTTGAAATGCTGGCTACAACTATTTCCCACTGGTATTTTATGTAGGTTTGGGGATCTGAACACAGGTGATAATGCTTGTAAGACTAGTCTTCACACCTGATCCATCTCTCCAGCCTCAGAAATGCTTGTTTTCAAGCTCTAGCACACTTAGGCAGAAAAACCTTTTCTATTACATCCAATTCAGGAATATGGACAAATCTAGGAAGTTGGCAATGCTGCTAATGGTGGTAATACAGATGAGCTCAGCTGACACAGATCATTGGAAAAAATGAAGACAGAAAGAAAAGTGAAGAAAAGAGAAGAAAAACAAAGAAAAGAAAAAAGAAGAGAAGAGAAAAGAAAAAAGAAGAGAAGAGAAAAAAGAAAAGAAAAGAAAAGAAAAGAAAAGAAAAGAAAAGAAAAGAAAAGAAAAGAAAAGAAAAGAAAAGAAAAGAAAAGAAAAGAAAAGAAAAGAATAAAGCCAGGATTCCATGTGCCCTTGCTGTGGACAGACTCGGTGGGCCAGGGCTCCTTGTGTTCACAATGTGGATGGCCTCATGTGGGCTGGGGCTTTGTGTGCTCACACCATGAGCTTAGGAATTCTCACAGGAAGATGGAAAAACAGCTCTTCTTCAGCTTTATTAGGGCTCTTCATCATGTGCAACTGGAAACTCAACCATGACATCTACCTATATCTGAAATACATTTTCTGTTTTTTCACATATGACTTTGTATTATAGAACAACTAAAGACATGGGGACATAAAAGTGGGAGTTGGACATGCTATAGAATGCCCAGGTGGTGATGGAGGAAGCCATGGCATGATTAAAAGGCCATCTGTGTAGTGCTGTGGTTAGATCCCAGTGTGAACTTGACCATCACAGGCTGTAGGGGGCACAGCTGTGAAGAATCAATGGTTGAACAGGTGCCTGAGGAAGTCTGCAGGTACTTGCTTAACTGGTATGGGAAGCCCATCCCACACTGTACCTGGCTCCTGTGCTGATCCTCCAGAGGGAACTGTCCATGCCCCTCCTTTTTTTGTGACAGCTCCTTTAATGGCTCTACAAGGCTCTCTATTTCTAACTCTTTGTTCTCAGAATTGGCCTTGAGCCTGGGGTGTTGTAACACTCAGTGGCACAGCACTCGCCCACTGTATCCAAGTCATCAACTCCTAGCACAGCCCCTGAAATATGAAACAAACTTTTAAAACTCTCAACAATGTTTTTCACATGCAGAGTTCTAATCTGCAACTTCTTGAGTATCTTAGAGGAATATACTCTTTCCCAGACTTATACACATAATGCTTCTGTCTGAGATTGGGGTCCATTGGATTTTATCCTTTGCTCTCTACAAATTCAAGATGTCTCAAAGTTATTAGAAGTATGTAAGATAAAACCATAACAAAGATGTTAGAAAGACATTCATAGCACAGAAGTGGGTTCTCAAATTATGTGGCATTTTGGAAGTGCAGCTAAATATATTATACCCTTTCTCATGCATGACTTGCAATTTAGGGAAAATTATTCCAGTGATCATTTAAAAGTGAAATTTCAAAGCCTTTTATTGGGACAAAAACATTTTAAAAAATTTCCCTATGGCTCTGGAAAGGTGGCTTAGAGGTTGAGACTCTACCTCAAAAGCAGAAGGTCCCAAGTTCAAATTTCAGGTGTCACTAAAAAATGCCAGGTGGAACTCGAAGTGGCCTGCAGTTCTTCTGACACTGGTGTGATCTTCCACAGGGATCCTTGATTCACATTCACATAAACACATACACACAGAAACATACACACACACACACAAACATGTAAAAAAATCATTAAAAATTCAATATCCATACCGTAAGAAGTTTGTTTATATCTGAAGAAGACCTAATACCCTCAGAAAAGGTGAGATATGCTTATTTCTTCTATTATTCATTTATTTATCTAAATGTGCACTCATACACAGTGGGGACCACATCCCAGCCAAGGATGAACAATCTGCTTCTATGAAGTCTGAAGATCATTTTAGGATGACATTTCTCTTTTTCGACCAACAATTACTTTTTTTATGTTTTCTGAAATTTTATCTGAAATAATCCTTTTTTATTTTTATTCATTTATTTTTTGAGACAGAGTCTTATGTAGCCCATGTTACTCTTTTTTTAATTTTATTTTTGCATGTGTGTCTCTCTGTGTGCATTTGCCAGAGGGCACTCTGTGTGTCCATGGAGGCCCAAGGGTGACTTTGAGAATGAACTTGGAAAGTGCTGTCTCTCTTTGCTTTGCTCTAGAGTTTCCTGGGCTCATCCTCCATGGCTAGAAGTGCATCTTGTAGCCACCACTGGCAAGAACATGACTATGTCAAGGTATCATTCACAACAAAGAAATCCATGGGTTAGGGTGATGGCTCAGGAATTCAAATCATTGCCTCCCAAGGAAAAAAACTTAAGTTTGGGGCTGGAGAGATGGCTCAGAGGTAAGACTCTTCTCACAATCAGAAGCTCCTAAGTTTGGCTCCCAAGGCCCATGTAAAAATACCAAGAGTGATCAGTGGCGGTCTGTACTTTGGGCCAAGGTGGGAGAAGGGAAAAGGAAATAGACACATTCCAGGATTATTCTGGAAGTCACCTTGGACTTCCACAGTGACACACAGTTCTCTCTCTCTCTCTCTCTCTCTCTCTCTCTCTCTCTCTCTCTCTCTTTCTCTCTTACACATCACACACACACACACACACACACACACACACACACACACACACACGCACACACACAAATAAATAAATAAACCAAAGGGCTGGGGGAGGGAGAAGAGAAGGATAAAAAAAATACTGAGTTTGGATGCTCAAATGTCATGTAAAAATATCAGGATTATATATACAACAGAAGCCTGTATTTCATTTTCTGTAGAGTGAAGTCTGGAAAAACCCAAAAATAAGCAATAAGAATAATTCCTGATGTCAGGAGGTGGAGGTGGTCCATGGTGGTTCCCAAATTCGTCCATGGTTCTACACACACACACACACACACACGCATACATGCACAATTGAATAAATAATAAATTAAAAAAATGATTAAAAAAAGAATAATTCCTGATGTGATACTAGGCCTCCACAGGCAAATACACTCAAATGCACACACACACAAATACTGACACACACACACAAGTGCAAACTAAAATATTTCCCAAGTGGAAATATTTTTTTACAGGAATTCTTTTGATACTCAGGGGGAAAAAAGATTATTCAATCTGTTGTTAAAGCAAAGAACCTGCCAGAAGGAGCACATGTGCCTGTTGCACTTAAGGAGACAGGAAACAGCTTTCAGAAGCCAAGTTCTTTTCTTCCTCCAAGAATGGTCTGGATGTGTTCCTGCTGTTAGGTCTGCACGCAGGTGCCTTTGCAACTTGGCTGACCCTGGCAGACCTTCCAAAAACAGATGGTGCTGGTCAAACAGCAACAGTGTTCAAGCAACTCTCAGGGAAGTTGGGTGATCCCAGAGCTGAGGAGGGAACCTCCCAGTGCCCCCGGTGGACACAGCCTGTCACTGCATGCTGCCCCCCTCCCCCATAACAAGGAGGTCTCGGTTTAATGCCAGACTAGGCTATGGAGGGGCACCCTGCCACAACCAAACAAGAAACTACCAAGGGTGGAGCACTACCTACTGCCAGCATAGCAGGGCAGAGGCAATAGGATGGCCACAACTTGGAGAGCAGTCTACACCAAGTGTCTCATGTTAACTGAATGTGTGTGGTCAGAGTCTCAAAAAGCAAAAGTAACAAGTGACAGCATTTTTAACATTAACAAAATAAAAGTCCCTAGGAATTTTGAAGCCAGGTACTTGGGATGCAGCTGAGTTGAGAGGTGCTTGAGTAACATGCAGGAGCCCCTGGGGTAACTTTAAGTCCAGCACCACATGGAGCAGTCATGGTACCTGAAGTTTGCTGTCCCAGCACTCAAGAGGGGCAGGCAGGGATCACTAGGTCAGGGCCTTCCTTAAATATATAAGCAGGTTGAGACAGCCTTCATTACATGAGACCCCGTCTCAAGCACCAGCCCAAATGAATACACAACACAAAAGTCCAAATATATTCAAATGCCATGAGCAAGGCACAATGAAGGCATTTGAACTGATCCTGTCATCCCAGCACTGGGAGGCTGAGGCAGGGTGTGGTCATACACACTGATCATGGCAGCATTGAGGAGACAGAGACAGGAGAATGGTAATTCTCTCCAGCAGGGGCTACACAGCCAGTCCCAGACTCTGCAGGCAACAGACAAAACCCTGACCCCAAACTTCTAGCAAAGAAAGCCACAGCCACCTCAGGAACAACAACAAAACCTCTACAAACTGTCTCAGAAAACCATCTTTAAGATGCAGGCAGAGTTAGATTGTGGAGTTGAAAGGAGACTTCAGACAGCTGACTTGAGAAGACAAAATCAGCACTCACAGGTCACGGCCAGAGAGAAGGTTCCATGTATAAAGCTCCTGCTCGAGAACCTCGATACCCGAGTTTCATCCTTGGAGAAACACAAGTGGACAGAGAGCTGATTTCCAAAACTCGTCCTATTAGTGCCACCTGGCACACTTGGCATGGGGGAACCTTCGCTCCTCTTTCTTTGCTTTCTCTCCTCTGTTTTCTCTATCTTGTCCTCTCTATCATTCTCTCTGAGGCACCTCTCTCCTTCTCATTGTCTCTCTCCCCCACCCTTAACTGAGTACATCAAATATTTTTTCAGAAAGCAAGCACATGCTTCCCCAGCCACACTGCTGCCTCTCTGCCAACTTCCCAGTCAGTCTTCTTGATTCCCTTCTGAGAAGCTTTTGCTTGCCTGTGTGCTGCTCACCTGTGATCCCTGCACTGGGGAAGCTGAGGCAGGAGGATCACCTGAGTTCCAGGCAACCTTTCCTACATTGCAAGTTCTATGCTGTATGAGTCAGAGTTCTCTGAAGAAACAGAATCTATAGAATGAAATATATATATATAATGCAATATATATACACATATATATATGCTTATTAAAATAACTAACAAAAAATAGCGTCCTTCAAAGTAGCTGCCTGCAGCTACCTTCAGCTGCCTCACTCTTGACTAGAATGTTCCATAAAGCCAAACGATCCAAAAAAAAATAATCTCAACCCCTTGCTTTTATGCAGGAGTCTCTGTCTCAAGCAAGCCTAGATGCCATGGGACCCTGAACTGCCCTTCTGTTTTCTATGAGATGAGCATGGCACTCTTGGTGAGGGTGCTTTGGATGTAGCCAAAGACTCACCCAGGGGTGAGAACTTCCAGTGCTGGCTGGTTTTGGTTTTGGAGAAAGAGTCCCATGTAGTCATCCACTTGGCAGGCTGCTTGCATGAAGGACAGAAGAAATCTTTCACTGTCTCACTTTTAGAGTATGATCTTCACACCATCACAATCTTTTGTAAGTGATTTCAAGTTCACCTGACAGTTAACCCTTTTACACAGCTAGAGCTGATTCAATTTCATATTTTTATTTTTTTAATATTTATTTTTTTCTTTTGGGCTGTGTGTGTGTATACATGTGTCTGTGTGTATTTACTGTGTGTGCCCATAGAGGCCCAAGGTGATTTCAGGAGTGATCCTGGATTTCTTGGCTTGGTTTTCATGTTCCCTAGGCTCCATTTACCAGAGTTGTAAGTCAAGACCACTGCCATTTCTACCTTTGCTTTTACATGGGATCTGCGAGCTGAACTCACACACAAATACATCCACACCAGCCCCCACAGATATGGCTTCTATATACAAAAATGCAGCAATAGAATTCATTTACAAGGATATCAGGCTCTTCTTGTGTTTCTCCCTTTTAATCTTCTCCTTATTTCACTGTCAAGATCACTGTAAGCTCTGCTATCTTGGCTCTTATAGAAATGTCACATGGTGTTAGGGTCAAACATCTCTGAACCCAAGAAAAATCTGTGTCCTCATATAGTCATCTTTATTACTACAACAGATCAAAGATAGGTCTGTGTGGAACTATTGTTTACACTGGAAGATCAGTCAGCAGCCAAGATGACCTGGGAGGAGGACCAGGCTGGGGTGCTCAATGGGTGTCCCATTTCACTCAGAGCAGCAGCCTGTCTTCTAAGTCATGGAGGAAATGATATGGAACGAATCAAAGAGAAAGGAGCCAGAGAAAAAAGTCAGGTATCTGGGGGAATCAATGTCTTCCTGGATGGCATCTCCACAAAGTATAGCTCCTCCAGGGTCTCCTGCCAGACACGTGCCAAGGAGAGTAATGTCAACAAAGTATCTGTGATTCTACTATTCTTGCCTGGAGGGTCATGAGGATTTGTGTTCTTAATTCATTCCAAACCCACCGTGAGTTCTAGACTTGCTGGCATAGTATCAGAGCCTACATTCTCTCCTTTCCTCCTGAAACCACAGGTCTCTCCACACAAGGAAGACGAGAGAGCTTGAGGAGGTTGAACCAACATACTCTGAACAGCAGCCATGTCTCCAGAGATGGCTCAGTCGGTATGGGGCTGCTCACAAACTGGAAACCTACTCAGTGGAAAGACAGAAGTGACCTCTTTTTTTTAATTAATTAATTAATTTTTTCTGCTCATACAAACTTGATAGGTACCCCATTCCCCTCCTTCCCTCCACCCTTCCCTGAATACACTTGCTTCCTCCCCCCTTTTCTATTCCTTTCCCCCCTCCCTCCCTTTCTCCCATTGTCCCCTCCCATCCCTAGAGCATCCTTTAGTGTGCATGTCAAATTTCCCTCTGGGTCCTCCTCTCTGATAAGGTATAAAGGACTCAGTAGCATTGCCTATAGCTCTTTTTGGTTCCTCTTTAGTATAGGAATGCTTTTATGGCTGTTAATCCCCTACCTCTACGGATTTTAGTGCCTGTGATACATGCTAGACTTTGAGGGGTTCAATGATATGTTGATCATTGCACAGGTCATGCAAAGTCCTATTATGATTACTTCGGCCCTTACTTGTGTGGAGTATCTTGCATATCATTGTTCCTCCCCATCTTTAAGCTCTTAAAATCTCACCACCCCCTCTTCCACAAAATTCACTGAGCTTTAGGATGGGGAGAGATTAAGCTGGCCTGATTCCAGGTGGTTGATATAGAGGATGTGATGTTCTGAATTATGGGTTGTTTTTTTTTTTTTTTCAGTTTTGCTGCTCCTGCATCGCCCTTAACTCCATCCTGGGTATTGGATCCCTGGCCAGAGATAAAAGGCTATTAAAATAGAGTCTTATTATAAGAGTAGATTCAAAGGTAGATGGAATAAGATTAGGAGACTGCAGTGAGAAGGGGGAGATCAGTCTCTCATTTGCAAAATGCTTACCTTCTATCTGCAAGACTGTATGCCCTCCCGTTCTGGTGAGATCATACCCATCAGTTGGCACGTGACCAGGAAGGAAAGTCTGTGAGCTTAACCAGATATCTCATTACTTACTTTCAGTCCTTGATGGTAGCCTATTTTCTTTGTTGTACATGATCCCCTCTCTCCTTGTTTCTGGTGGGGCCCTCCTTCCCTTTGTCTCCTGTTTATGATCTTTGCAATTACTGTAGGTATTACAGAGATTTATCTTTGAATTTGTCTCTAAGACGGCTTGGTACTAGGATCCATCTATTAGGGAATACATACGGCGGTTAAATTTCTGTGTCTGGGATACTTCACTCAATATAATTGTTTCTAATTCCATCCATTTCCCAGCAAATTGCATTAATTCATCATTTTTGATGGCTGAGTAGTATTCCATTGTATAAATGTACCACATTTTCCTTATCCACTCATCCACTGTTGGGCATTTTTGTTGATTCCATGACTTTGCTATTGTAAACAGTGCTGCTATGAACATGGCCGTGCTTGTGTTATGGAGGTGAATTTTTGCTGTATGGGGCATTATTCCCAAAAGTGGAGTAGCTGGGTCATATTGAGGCAGGATTAGAGCAGCCATGCTGGGATGGGTCTCTCAAGGTCTTTGGAATTCTAAAAGCCATTCCCCCACTGCTGGAATCACCCTGAGGGAACACTCCTGCTGAGGAACTGACTCCAATCCTCCCAGAGAAAAGATGGCCAACTTCCCCATGAAGTGATTATGGAGATGAGCTCTCCATATCAAACAACTTGATCTCTAGCCCACATGGGCCCAAGAGCAACTGGGTTGGACCCCAATGGGAATTAACCAATGGGAAAAAGCCAGTTTCCCTGGGCTTGTCTAGGTGTATAAATATTTATACCTAGCCCTGGCAATCATCTTTGGTGATCTAGCCCCTCATGGCCTTCTAGTGTCATGAGTCCGTTTCCAGCTGCCTACTTCTCTTGGAGGCTCTCTAGTCCCTCATGACACTCCAGTGCCATGAGTCTGTTTCTTGTTCCTTGCTCCTCATGAATTCCATGCCTAGGCGCTGTGAGTTCTCATGGGCTCCCTGCCCCTCATGGCACTCGCCATGAGCTCTGTTTTATTTCTGCTTCTCATGGAAGCGCCCTAGCTCCTCATGGCATCCCACATCTGGAGTCTGTGAGTTCCACCTTTCTCTTACTAATAAACTCTACCTTAATTCTCTAACACATGTCCTGGTTTCAATCTTCTACTTCCGGAACACAAGAACCCTACAACATTGGGATGGCCAAAAACCATTTTCCCTGCAACAATATGGCATTTCAATCTTTAACTTCTTTAAGAATCGCCATATGGCTGGCCAGAGAGGTTTGTATAAGCCTGCATTCCCACCAGCAGTTCCTTTCTCCTCACATCCTCACCAGCATTTGGTGTGTTTGTATTTTGGATTTTTCCTATCCTGATTGGGGTGAGACGCTATCCTCAGGGAGGTTTTGATTTGCATTTCCCTAATGACTAAGAATGCAGAGCATTTTTAAAGATATTTGTTTTAGTCATTTTAATTTTTCATCCCTGGTAACTTCTTTTAAGTTCCAAGGCCCATTTTTTAATTGGGCCATTTGTTTCCTTGGTGTTTAGTTTTCTAAGTTTCTTTGTGCACTCTGGATAATAGAGCTCTATCAGATATAATGGCTAGTGGGCTGGGAGGTGGCTCAGGAGTTAAGCCTCTGCCTTGCAGGCAGAAGGTCCTGAGTTCAGATCCTAGACCCCACGTATAGACACCGGGCGGAAGCGGGGGTGGCCTGCATTTCCAGTCCTGGTAGGGCAAAGCCTGTGAATTCCGGGGCAAAGTCAACAAGGAGGAGGTAGAGGTGTCCATGGTGGTTCCCAAATTCGTCCATGGTTCTACACACACACATACATACACACACATGCGCACACACACATATACGCACAATTGAATAAGTAATAAATAATAAAAAAATTTTTAAAAAAAAGATATATGGCTAGTGAAGATTTCTTCCATTCTGTGGGTTGCCTTTGTGCTGGAGTTACCAGTCTCTTTATCTGAACAGAAGCTCTTTAATTTCACAAAATCCCATCTGTTGATGTTGGTTGTAGTGACTGTGCTATTGGATTTCCTTTTAGGAACTGTGGGCCTAGTCCAATGAGCTCAGGAAATTATCCTACCCTTTCAACTAAGGTTTTTATAGTCTCTGGCCTCATATTGAGATCCTTGATCCATTTGGAATTAAGTCTTATACATGGTAACAATTTAATCTTCTGCATGTGGAGATCCAGTTTTACCAGCACCATTTGTTGAAGATGCTGTTCTTTTTACATTGGATTTTTTGGGCCCCTTTGTCAAAGATCAAATGGCAGTAATTGTGTGAGCTTATATCTGGGTCTCCAACCCTTATCCATTGATCTGTGTGTCTATTTTGGAGCCAGTACCAGGCTGTTTTTATTACTATGGATTTGTAGTATAGACTAAGATTTGGTATGGTGATACCTCCAGCAGTGTTTTTGTTACTCAGGATTATCTTTGCTATCCTGGGTCTTTTGTGCCTCCACATGAACGTTGAGATTGTTTGGTCACTTCTTTAAGGAATTGCTTTGGGATTTTAATTGTATAGCATTGAATCTGTATATTGCCTTTGGTAGGATGGTCATTTCAATATTGATTCTGCCAATGCAGGAACATAGGAGATCTTTCCACCTTGTGGTATCTTCTGTAATTTCTTTCTTTAGGATTTAAAGTTTTCATTGTAAAGGTCTCTTACTTCCTTGGTTAGGTTTATACCAAGATATTTCATTTTTTAGGGGCTATAGTAAATGGGATTGTTCTTCTCTCAGGGCTTTTTCACTTCTTTCATTCTGGGCATATAGGAAGGCCACAGATTCAATGACAACTCAGATCCAGTATCTAGTTGACCCTAAAATGTCCTGATTATTTCCTTTCCCCCAATGTACAGTAAGTCTAGTGAATGGCCATAGGTTCCTTTGTGGAAGGACAGGAGAAAGACTTTAAAGCTTTTTGCCATGATGCCAAGGTCCTTCCTTAAAGTGACCTAGCCTCCCCTTCATTCAAGGGATTCTGGATCTGTAAACTGGATCAAGTCTGGAAATTGATTGACAGTCTGTGATTCTCTGCTGCTATGAGTCAACGTAGCTTTTCCTTCATTTATTTTAGAATTTTTCTGCTTGTACATGTCAAATAAAAACTTTGTATGCTTCTTATGTATTTGACTTTTGGGGACACCATGGTTGATTAGCCAGTGCCAAAGGTCTAAGTGAGTCAGACCTTTATACATACTGCTCTGTCTATGCTGTATATTATGGTCAGTAAGCTTACTTTGCCACTGGTGATTTAAAGCTGCCACATGGCCCCAACTATTCCTAGATCGACCTACTCCATTGAAATTTAATTCTTCCAACTGGGTAGCAGCATCTCCCATTTTTAATGCTGGCACAAGGAGAAGATAATCGGTAGGAACCTTAATATTTGGTGGTGCTCCTCTCACCAATTTATTTAGTACATTTCTGGTAAAAGGCATGTTGTCTGCATTCTGCCATTGAGAATTTGATTTTAAAAAAGGAATCCAGTGGGGGCTGAAGAGGTGGCTCAGGGGGTTAAGCTTCTGCCTTGCAAGTGGAAGGTCCTGAGTTCAGATCCTAGACCCCACGTATAGAAAGCATAGAACCAGGGGCCCTGAGAGGTCTCAGCAGGGAAAAGAGTTTGTTGCCCTGAAAGCCTGACAATGGAAAGAGAATTGACACCTGACTGTGGTCCTCTAAAGTATCACCTGTGCACTCTATCATTCTGTCATGTGACCTTTCACACATTCAGTCATTAGAAATTACAACACAGAGCAATGACAAATACTTTTGTTTTCTTTCTTTAACTTCCCAGGATGTAAATAGAGCTAAATTCTTTGCCACACAACCACATATTCAAGTGTCTCCGCCATAAAATCTATTGTCATTGAGTTCTCAATGTTCTTTTCCTTGCACAACTTCTAGGTAGGAGGAGATAAAGAGGGATATTGGAAGGATAGGGAATTGAAAAAGGAAGAAGAAGAATAAGAATGGGAGGAAGGTAAGTAGAAGGAGTAAGATGCAGGAATAAGGGAAAGAAGAAAAATGAGGGAAGAAGAGGTAGAAAAAAGAATGGAAAAAAAGAAAGAAAGAAAGAAAGAAAGAAAGAAAGAAAGAAAGAAAGAAGAGAAAGAAAGAAAGAAAGAAGCACGGAGGAAGGAAGGAAAGGAAGGACAGGAAAGAAGGAAGGAAGGAAGAAGGAAGGAAGAAAGGACGAAAGAAAGAAAGGAAAGGAAAGAAAGAAAAAGAAAACATAAGAAGTAAACAGCTACTGTAAGTGTCAACTTGACAAGTAAACTTATAGAACATGATTAAAATGTAGTTCGGTGAATCCTGATTGTGTGATTGTGGTGTAGACCAGTCCCTGTGGTGGGATTAGTTCCTGTGCTGGTGGATAAGAGGGAAGGAACTGGTAGAAGGATGACAAACTTTGGTGTGTTTCAGTCAGACCAGCTGTCTGGCAAGGGTGTTTGCCACTTTCTTGGCATTGCTGTGAATTGTGTGGGTCCTGGTACTAGTATGAACTCTTATGCCAGACTGGACTAAAACTGTGGCTGGACA
Source organism: Typhlomys cinereus (assembly GCA_023101885.1). Classification (NCBI taxonomy): domain Eukaryota; kingdom Metazoa; phylum Chordata; class Mammalia; order Rodentia; family Platacanthomyidae; genus Typhlomys; species Typhlomys cinereus. The sequence continues at coordinate 874,465 of JALPQD010000267.1, forward strand.
ACTGCACACCACAATCCACAATGTAGGGAAATTTATGATCACTCCGGCTTGATCACTTCTAGCGCTTGACCCTGGTGGGGAAAATTACAGATGGCAGCATTCAGCCTGGGGCGTGCCATCCCAATATCGCCTACCCACACTGCCTGGGTCTCCCTCAGGGAGGATGAACTGCTCTGTCCGATCATGAACAACTCATCCCTCAAGACCTGCCAGATGTGCAGGTCACGATTCCCATCAGCAGATCCCTTAGAACAGACATTTCTCATAGAAATTGACCTTAGTGACTGGGAGCAGAGACTGAGAGCAGGCAGCAGCCACAGAGGTGAAGTCATTCAGTCTACAGTCCTCCAATTCCAGGGTCTGCAGAGAGGCTGCAACCCTTTCAACAGAACCCAGAGGGATTTTAGAGTTGTGTGAAGAATGTGATGTCATTGAGGATCAGGTGCTTCAGCTGATGGACATGTGGACACAAGGACAAGAAATTCAAGCCTGAGCAGAGAGCTGCACTGAGTGAACAGAGGGTCGTAAGTGACATCCCGAGTGCCTAGGAGAACCAAAGGGTTAGTTCAAGTGGTGGAAGGAAAGACAGGCTTTGTCTAGGAACAGAGAATTGGACCAAGGTCACAGACCAAGGACATGAGGGTCAAGCGCCAGTCACAACTGGAATGAGCTCACTCAAGTCAGCTAACTCCAGGCCCATGTTACCACCATTACTGCCAGACTAGCTCAGTCCTCAGCTCCGAAGCTCCGTTCCACAGGGCCCAGTAGAAAACCTGGTCACTGGCCTGAGCAGCCAATAAAAAGCCTCAAGGAGCAAGCCAGGGAGCATCCAACACACCCTGAAGGATGCAAACTACAGGGTCCATGGACCTCACCTCTCTGTGTCCTTCAGGGGCTCACAGAGACCCTTAACTTCACCCTTTACTTTAGCTTCCATCCTGATCTATTGAGAGTAAGGCTGCTATGAATATGGGTGGCAGGTCCCACTGGAGACTTGCACCATTTGCATGTGACCAATAGTACACAAGGGTTCCAAAGATTTTAATTCAAATCTCCCTCACGCTGGGTGGTCAACGGGCTCACACTGTTAAACTATAAATCCCCAGAGTTCCTTAAGCAGCTCAGTCTCAGATCCGTCACAAGCATCATGAGAGGGAAGCAGCATCTGCATGGAGAGGGCTGGCGGGACCCATGAAGGGCACCCGGTATTGCCAAGGATGGCATCAAGGTGGTCATGGGGGGCTTCATGAAGGCACACACAAGCAGAAAAGAGCAGTCACTGAGAAACCTCTACCTTTTTGAAACACACAAATGCGCTTATGCATGGGCACACCCACGTGGACTCACATGCACACTTACACTCAGCATGCACACAGTAACATGCACATATGCACATACATATTCACATATTCCTGCATACACTCACATGCAATATGCACACACATTCATATGTACTCATACACACATATACTCACTTGAATGTGCATGCATGCCCATACACATGCTCCCAGGCATACATATACTCATACACATGTCTATGCAACACACACTTATGCACACACACACACTCATGCCCAACACTTATGCACAGATACATATGCACACACATACACAGTGCATGCATAAGCATATACATTCATGTGAAAACACATACAATGCAAAATACATGCACACTGTTCCCAAGAGTGCACAAACATTGGCAGCAAGCTTTTGACACTCTAACATTGGGGTTTGCATACACTCAGCATGCTGAGAGTTCAGCAATGTGAATGTCTTTTGGTCTGTTGGTAGACCCACAATCATGTGACTCTCAGGTGCTAGAGATGTGTTAGAATCAGTGGACAGTGACTTGGAAGTGGTTTGGAAATGGTGTCCCTCCTCGTTTTTTCATATTTTGCCTGTCTGCTGGGGATGATGGGGATGCATGTGGCTGCCTACATTTCAATTCTTTATATTGCTGCCCCTGCCCTGAGCCTTGTAGGCCATAGGTTGGTTTGCTCGCATTCCTCACCCTGGCCCCCACTTGAGGGTCATTCATGGTAGCATGAACTCAGAACCCGTGGCTCCAAACATCTAGGCCATCGTCCACACTGCTCCCTTTGGCTCTTTGGGAGGCGACAACATCTGTAAGGTTCTGAAAAATCATGCTCCTTTCCTGACCTTCTCCAGCCATTCCTACCACTGCTCCTGGAATAGAAGATGGAAGGAGTGAGGAAAGGAAGCAAGAGGTGCTGTATCGTGCTTTCCTTGCTTTCCAGACCTTTCTAATGAGACCTATTGTGTCTACTCCTCTGTTCCTGAGTTTTTCAATCCAACCACTAGGGAGATCACAGAGAACCTAAAGGAGCCTTTCAGACAGGACAAGACAGCCCACCCTCCCCCCGAAAGGAATCAAAAGATTGATTGTCTGATCTGGAGCTTGGCTACTGGAACAAGTTCAGTGAAGGGGAGGAATGTGTGTGCTGGGAGGGGTAAGAAGGTTGGGGGGAAGGAGCTGTGGAGAGCCCCTTTGAAACCGCTACTGAGATCACTCCACCCACAGCTTCCTGGTTTCGAGGATGATGGTGATAATGGCATGGCTGGGAGTGGAATAGAAATCCTGTCTCAGATCTGTCTTTCCCTACTTCCATCCCAGCCTGCAGGGAGGGGTTGCCAGTGGCAGAGCTAACGTTCGCCAATCTAGGAACACTTTGGTTTGTCATGACACCCGGGAGACCAGAGACACTGTCACATACTTACCGTGCACAGTACAGCCTTCCACGACAAAGAGCTACTGATTCAAATAGTGCAAAGTGCTGAGATGGTAGATCCTCAGGCGACATTCATTTCTGGATGTGCAGAATCCGGGGAACAACGCTCCTGCATTCAGACAAGGGGCTTTTGTTTTCGTTGTCATGGCTCGTGCTCCTCACGCAGCCACTTCTAACTGAAGCCGTTGAGACTCTACCTTGTCTTCTAGATCTGACCTTACCTTGCAAATCTCCGCTGGCCTTCTGGTAGGTGGCTTTCTTGACGTATCTTTTCAGAGGCTTTGAGGCGTGTGTTTTCTCTTCCACCTAATCTTGATTGTCCTATCAGCTTTGTCCTTTCTTCTTCATCTTCCTCTTCACACTAGGACAACAAAGCCACACTCCCAGCCGAGCAGAGACACAATGATCTCTGCAACTCTTCCCGTCCCCACGCGGGGACGGGAAGAGAATCGAGAAGCTGCTCTGGTAATCTGCCCCAACATCCAGCTAAGAACAGTCATCTCAAGTGATGACAAGCATAAACCCGCAGACAATGTGTCCCCAAACTGTGAATAAGGCTGGAGGTTTCTCGTCTTGTGCACGCCATCCCCCGAGTCCTCAATGGCCTCCCTTTAACACTCTGATGTTCGAGGCTGTTATGAGTGTCGAAAGGTTGAACATTCTGAGACTAACAAACTTGAAGACTCTAAGAGTCAGGTAGAATTTATTATGAATGTCTTCAAACAGGGCAGATTTGTACAGTCATGATTTGCATTAATAATGAAAACAGTGGGCTAGGGAGATGACTCAGGGGTTAATGCTTTTGGATCTGAGTTTGAATTCCCAGATCTCGTGTTTAAAAGAAAAAGGCAGCTAGAGCAGCATGTCATGCTTTGAATGTGACCTGTCCCCCACAGGTCCAAGCGTTTGCAGCCTTAGTTGATGTTAATTTTGAAGAAGTCGGGGCAACTCTGAGAGGCGGAGCCTTGCTGCAGGAAAGGATGTCACAGGGGGTGGGTCTTGAGGTTGGAAGCCGTGCCTTGCTTCTGCCAGCAGTGTGTTCTTGAGTCTGCAGCTGGCCCTTTCAACTTCCTGATGCTGGATGAGACCGAAGCCACCTCCAGCTTCTATTGCTTGCAATGCCTTTCATGCCCTAAAAAAACTGTTTTTCCCCTCTGGAGCTGTGAGCCAAAATAAATCCCTTTGCTCCCATTAAGTTGCTTGGGTCTGAGTGTTGTCTCCCGACAGCAGAAAGAGTAACTATATGTGGCGCCTACAATTCCGACCCTGGAAGGCAAGGCCTGGGAAACCCTACAGCAAAGTTATAAGAAGGTCGGGCAATCCAGGATGATTCCCAATGTCACCCTTTGATCTTCACAGGCACACACACTAAAGTGCCCTCTCGTACACACACACACACACACACACACACACACACACACACACACACACACGCATCATGCAAAATAAACCCTAAAGCAGTGAATTAAAAACATTTCATCATGAGGCCGGCAACTCCTTATTTGTGAGGGCGCCCACATCTGTCTTCAGCATGATCCTATAAATGCTCCATTCGTTCCATGACATGAACCAATGAAGAGACACCAAACAGTTGGCAGAATCACAGGCGGTGCATGTGTAGAAGGCGGTGGTTGCCACTTCCCAGCAGCAGCCAGGGCCTGAGGAAGCCGTGTGTGCACAGCCTGTGATGGTCACAGGAGCTGTAGAGAACTTGGTGAGCAGAGGTCCCTTCTCCACACTGTTTTACTCGCACAGGCTCTGTGGAGACAGGAGATCATTGGCCTGAAGAGTCATGTTCCTATGGCTGTCTTCTGGTTATTCCTGGGGTCATGGCTATTGCTGTGGAAAGTCTTAATAAAAAAATATTAGAACAGGGACAGCACCCAGAGAAGACATATGGGACTAATTGGAGGGTGTCATCTGCAAGTCATATTTATGCACCTGGACAAGCAGGGAAACTGGCTTTTTCCCATTGGTTAACTCCCACTGGGGCCCAACCCAGTTGCTCCTGGGCCCATGTAGGCTAGAGGTCAAGTTGTTTGATGTGGAGAGCTCAGCTCCATAATCCCTTCATAGGGGTTGGCCATCTTATCTCCGGGAGGATTGGAGTCAGTTCCTCAGCAGGAGTGTTCCTTCAGGGTGATTCCAGCAGTGGGGGATGACCTTCAGGAATTCCAAAGACCTTCAAAGACCTTGACAGACTCATCCCAGATGGTTGCTCTAATCCTGCCTCGATACTACCCAAATCTAGCTGAATGAACCAACAAATTGAATGGGGTTATTTACTGTAGTATGGCTGAGGAGTACTTACAGAGCACGGGTAGGGAATGGGTTATTCGAAGGAATGTGAAGGAGAGACTACAGGAGTATGGGTGAGGGGTTATCACAGGTCCATGACTGAAGGATTACTATGGGAACATGGTGAATTTTCTGTATCACAAAAAAAGCCCACCCCAGTGTGGGTGCTGCATCCTTAGGGCTCTGGGCATAAGATAATCAGCTCTACTGAAGAGTTTCCCTCTCTGCTGCTTACATCTGCTTACATCTCCCTGGAGAGAAGCCTCATGATGCTGTGGGGTCACTCTTCTTTGGTCTGTAGTATCCAGGTTCTTGCATTCAGGAATCATCGAAGATTGAAATCAGAACATGCATTGAGGATTAAGGCAGGGTATGTTAGAGGAAAGAACAGAATTCATGGACTCTAGATGTGCAGTAACATGAGCGGCAAGGGCATTCTAGAGGACTCATGGACTCTAGGCATGGTATCCATGAGGGGCAAGGAGCTGGAAAAGAACTCACTGGACTCCAGACATGGAGTGCCATGAGGGGCAGGCGCCAAAGATGGTTGCCAGGGTCAACCTTAGACAAGCCCAGAAAAGTGGCTTTTCCCCATCTGTTAGCTCCAATTTCTGAAAACCTAAATGGAGCTCTTGGTCCTCTACATCTCATCAGTTTATTCATATTGAGGCCCAACTTACTTGATCTTGTGCCTGACTTCTTGGTAGGGTTTATCTGTAATGGAAAACTAATCTCCATATTCTTTCTCATACTGAGGTTGGGGGAAGTTGAGAAGGGTGTGTCCCTTCAGGGTAATCCCAGAAGTAGGAAATGACCTTCCAAGATCTTCAGAGACTGTCCCAGCATGACTGCTCTAAAACTGCCTAAATGAGACTTGGGAGTTTAATGAACTTCCCAAGTAATACAGCCCTTCCCCATTATGTCTCCAGAAAGGACATTCAGAGGAAATAGCTAGAGGACTGCCCTTATCAGTGACCTTTGTCTGCAGCCAGCACTAGGTGAAGCACTAGCCTTGGCCCCAAGCTACAACCATTAAGCCAGAATTTCTTATAGCTAGACCTAGAAGTTGCTATTTCTTTTACATCACTGAGTTGATATCTTAGTTTTAGATAAGTAAGATTTTAGCCTGTAAGATCTATTTTTCTGTCTGTTGAGTCTCCATAACCTAAGGTACAGCCCTTGCTAGGGGCTCAATAGAAATGTGGGACTAGAATTTTCAAATGACACTGCCCATCCTGGGGATGGAAACCAAAAGGAAAATGGTTTCTTTTGTGTGTTTTACTGAGCATTGGGGCCTCAGACGGCTCAGATTTCATTATAATATCCCACATTTCCCTTTCTACAGGTTTGAATGCTTCCTTGTTTCCTGACCAATGTGAGCACGCAGTCCTTCCAAGAACCAGACGTTTTCTTTCATATTCTTTTCCTTTTAATAGTGACAAGACAAGTGTATTTTCCAACTAATTTGAGTGTATTGGAAAATAAAAATCAATCTTTATGTGTTATTCCATAACTCTCATACTTCCCAGTTCACGCGAAGATTCAAGAGCATCAGAAACATCATGCATTATTCCAGTTTCTGCTGCTGCAACAAAATAAATGTGCCTGGGTTCTTCACAAAGACAGCGTGTTGTCTAGACAGCACTCTGGGCTCAACCTGGGCTGGGAGCTTGTGATAGCTGGTGTCATGGTGTGAGAACAAGTGGGGTAGAGCCAAGGAAGCCAAGACCAGGTCGGAGTCAGGCTCCCTGAGAGCTCACTGGAGTGAGTGGGCACTACTAGTAGAAACAAGGTAATGAACCAAAGACAATCCATCTTGTAAACTGGGCTCATCCCATAAGGTCTAGAAAGAAAAATTTCAGATTGGTTGTTTACAAGAAGACTTTTGGGTTTATCTAAAGATCTTGAGATAATGACTATTCTGGGAATTGCCCTCAACAAACACTTGAGGATCTTCCTGTTATCTTATCTGTAACATTCCATTTGGCTGATACCTGAGGGGACTTTCTATGTGATTTTTCTATAAAAACCCGTTTGAGAAATGGCTTACTTCTGCATCTCTGGATTCCTCCCAGGTATGTGCTCACTGGCCAGTGATGCCTACTGGCCAGTGAATAAGTCAACGTTCCATTTGGCATTACTTGGCATCTGGCATTCGTTTCTGGTCCATATCCTACAACACTAGGGTCTCACAAGAACAACTTGATCCCTTCCTGTGATCTAATCACCTCCCAAGAGATGATCCTGAAAGGCTCTTCTAGTCTCAACACCACCAAGATGAGAACCATCTGCCAGCACATAAACACTTTGGGGGCACACTTCAAGCACATTTAACAAGTCATACTGTGACAGTAAACTGCAGATGCAACTTTGCAATTGAAGGCTGAGCCTTTGGCCACATCCATGCAGAATTATGTAATTAAGGTAAACCCTTAACAAGTCTGTGAGAAACTATCTACTTTGATGTGGGGAGACCCAGCCCATAGTGTGTGGGCAAGAGAAGATGGAGAGAGTTGGTTCAACACTTTGGCCTATGGCCAGACTAGCAAGCAAGAAATTATGTTCTTTTCTCAGTTCTTTCTGTGGCTATGGCGCGTCTTGTTTCCTCGCCTCCTGATGTTGGCATCAGCTCACCTGCCAAGCTGATAAACGATCATTGTAAGCTGGAATAAGTTCCTTTGTTTCCTGTTTGTCTGGGGTCACAGTGTTCATATCAGTGACAAAAGCAAAGTGGAACACACACTGTAACCACGGTGGCGGGGTGATGTACTGGGAATCTGCTGTACTGCAAGCAAGGTGCAAGGAATTTTGCATGAATTACTTTTGAACTATTCAGAATGATTGTGGAGCAGTAGAGGAAACAGCCTTCTGCAAGGACAAAGGTCTTTCAGGTGCTGCCTGTTGAGGCAGGATTAGAGAGCCATGCTGGGATGGGTCTCTCAAGGTCTTTGGAATTCCTGAAGGTCATCCCCCACCGCTGGAATCACCCTGAGGGACACTCCTCCTGAGGAACTGACTCCAGTCCTCCCAGAGATAAGATGGCCACTTCCCAATGTAGGGATTATGGAGATGAGCTCTTCACATCTAACAACTTGACCTCTAGCCCATGTGGGCCTAAGAGCAACTGGGTTGGGCCCCAGTGGGAGTTAACCAATGAGAAAAGTCAGTCTCCCAGGCTTGTCTAGGTGTATAAATATGCCTGGCCCTGGCAGCCATTTTTGGGGCCCTAGCAGCCATCTTTGGCGCCTTTACCCCTCATGGCACTTAGTGCCATGAGTCTATTTCTTGTTCCTTACTCCTCATGGATTCCATGCCTAGGCACCCTGAGTTCTCTAGGGCGTCCTAACCCCTCATGGAACTCCACGTCTGGAGTCCATGAGTTCCAACCTTTCTCTCCTCTAATAAACTCTACCTTAATCCTCTACATGTGTTCTGGTTTCAATCTTCGACTCCGGAACACAAGAACCCTACAACGCTGGGATGGTAGATTACTGTCCTTGCATCACTGTGAAGGTAGAATCTCCCTGGGACTGAAGCCCAGCCATTATGGCAAATCATCTTGCTGGATTTGTTCATGATTTAAAATCCTTGATCCTTTGCTGTTAAGTTTCAAGCTTATGATTCAAAATGGGGAATGTAAGAGCTTTTTTTCTGTATACTGTATTTTTTTAAATTTGTGCAGTGAGGCCAAATCTTCACATGTTAACTTTCAAAATTGTGTAATTTTTAAGAAGGAAGGACCTGAAACTTAAGTACCGTTCACTTTTCTTTTGGGGTTTACTGGTCAATATTGAAATTTTGACTTCATTTAGTTAATTTCTAGGAGATTTTATCTTCTATGTTTTTATGTTGTTTTGATTTGCTATTGGTTTCAAATGAAACTACAAATCTGACACACTATATTGTGAATTCTTTGTTTATTCTTTTTATCCTTTCTGTTTGAATGTCATTTTAAAATTTTTTTTCCCTTTGTTTTTGTTCCTTGTTCGTCTCCTCTCCCTATGTGGAAGCTTTCTTTAATGTAATCTCTCATGTCAATCAATATGCTGATCAACTCAACCAAGTTAAACACATAATTTAAAGTGCTGAAAAGTGCCCAGGAAAAGAAAATTTAAGGGCTTAATGTGTTTAATGTCTATGGCAAAAGTTGATAACTATGTGCACTTTTGGATTTGACTGTCTTATCCTGTGTGAATTTGGTATTTCATTGGATTTGTTTTATGCTGTGTTGCAAAACTGAAATATTCTATGATGAAATGTCATGTTTGCCACATGAACGGTCATAGATTCTTACCTAAGAAGTTTGGAAGGTTTTTCTATAGCATAGGTATAGGAGAAGTCATGAGTAGGGTTTCAGGTAGTAATATTAACTATCTGTTGTGCATATGTGTGCACCTAGGCATGTTGTAACAAGACATCTTAAGCAATAATGTTAATTTTTTTCAGTGTTAGTATTTTTAGCTGAAATCTGTATTTTATTTCCTTTCTAAAACTTAATTTATACTACATGCTCAAATTCTTCCTTTTGTAAAATTTCACCAAGATAAATGGATCACTTTCAAGTGAAGGTCTTGTCTACTACTTGGACATATGAGCTATGATGATCTTCTGGAACTGCCTTCTGTGGCACCAGCAGGTCTCCAGGAAGGTCAAACAAAGCTCAAGTGGCCTCTCGATTTGGACATCTGAGCTTTGATGTCTCTGAAGGCCTTTTGCTTCATGGTGAATCTTCCCTTCTCTTGGTGGAGCACCATCTTTAATTTCCATGTCCTTATGTCTTGAGGAGATTGATGCTGATTGAAAAATCCAATTGTCTGGCTTAAAAAAAAACTTGTTTTTGTTGTGGTGTTAAAAAAAAAAAAAAGATAAAAGACATGTGATGAGGAAACTGAAAATCCAAATTCAAAAGTAGAGCAACAGGCTTAGGGAGGCTGGCACTCCACATCACGGTGTAGTGTAACTAGATGCAAGACTCAGCAGACCCAGTCGGGAGCCTGAGAACAGAGACCCTGCTCTTCCACAGCAGAGCCGCTCGCGGTATTGTCTTCAGGAATGGGGTCCCGGAGGAGGCTGCTGGGGAACAGCTGAAGCAGGGAGCTGTGGGTTTCCCTGGTTGGGGCTGCCTTGGGCAGAACATAACACAGCAACGCGTGGAGCCTGTGTCCCCTCCGTCCCTACAACTTCTCCCGGACCATCTCACACCTCCCTACCGCCCAAGTCGCAAGGACAACAGGAAGCAGATGACAAAACACTTGTCCCTGGGCCTGCCGGGCTGCCTGCTGGGCCACCACAGGTCTCCAGGAAAGGTCAAACAAAGCTCAAGCGCCCCTGGATTTGGACATCTGAGCTTGGACGTCGCAAGGAACTAGTTAGTCCCTTTGAAAGTGAGGGAAGTTTAATTATTTTGGATATCTGGCCAAGTCCAGGATGTAAGTATGTTTTCTTTCTTTTGTGCGAGTCAAGCAAGCAAGGGGAAAAGCGTGAGTCTGGAGGGGGGAGCAAAGGAGGGGTGATGCTGTTTTGGTGCGCCCAATAAGTAACAGAGAAATGGGAAGGAATCCTGCCTCAATTGCCAGTCAGAGAGCTGAGCAGGCCACGGGTGCACCTGAGGGGCAGCGCAGCGCCGCTGTTTACTATGACTCTTCCCTATGGACAAGTGGAAAGAGCTAAAGAAAGTAGACTAACGCATTAGTGAGATCAAGGAGTGGTCAGTTTCTAGAATCCTGTTCTTTTGACCCACAGGAAACATAATGGAATTTTGTTTTCATGATTTGTGAGGCTAAAAATTGTTGCCAAACAGGTTGAGTTCAAAGTTTCCTTCCAAGAGGAAATGGTAACAAGAACAGAAGAAATTCACCAGCACCGATCCAACTGTCTGAAAGTCACTGGCAACCCTGTAGGGTCTTCAAGAAGCTCCACCCACTGCGGATCTCTGACTGAATATCTGCTGGAGGAGATCTTTGCACTTTCCCTCGAGCAGTTCAAAACCTGAACAACAGAATATACTGGTGCCCTGTTTTCCAGTCCACATTCCTTTGCGCGTGCCTTCTCCCTTTAATTCTCTGCAGATATCAAGGCTACCATGACGAGATAAAGATCAGGAAAAGAGCTGCAGGGTCACAGGAGATGGGATGTAGAGGGAAGATGCTCTGAGACTGTTGATTCAAATGGGATTAACCATACTTCAAAGAGGTCATCAGATCCAGGTCTGGTTAAACAAGAGAGTCTACTGGGTACCAGCCTCTGATGGGAATGCAAACAGGGCAACGTTTCCTTGGGGGCTCACCAGAGTGACGAGAAAGTGGGAGAAACGGGTAGAACATGGGGAAGTATTCAGATGAGGACAGGAGAGGCCGAGCCACATTCAGGGGGGAGTGCTCTGTGCAGAACAGATCTGACGTTCACAGATTTGGGACATGGTTCATGAGGGCAGTGGGTAGAGATGTTCCCTGGATAGCTCTACCCGCTAAGTTTTAGACAACTATCAGACAAATCCTATTTACTTACCTACATGTCCTTGTGTCAGTTACTGAATTGGAACAGAGGTTGTTGCTAGAGTAACCAGACTAGTGCCATGGATACAGGGAAGGTAGACACCGGTTTTCAGAAGTCTTTGCTGGAACTTGGATGCCATGCCTACTTTCCACCAACAAGCAGTTAGGTTTGCAGTGTTACTGGCAGAATTGTCTAGTGTCTGTGTCTATACCATAGGGTGCTAGGCGAACCCCCTGTCAGCAGCTTGGCGGGTACCAGGAGGGAGAACAGTAGTCACCTTCCTCTATTATGGAAAGAGTACCGTCCTACTTCCCAGTCCATATGAAGCGTAGATGCACGCGTCATCAATTACACAGGTGCTCTGGAGAAATCAGTTTCCCTAGTGTCTAAACTAGTTTTCCCTAGTTCTGGGAGTGTGATTTAGAAACATAACAGATGCTGGAGGTTGTGGAATCTGCTTTCTAATCAATGGCATTTATTCCCTCCAGTTTGAGTGTGGATAAGTTTGCAAGCTTTGGAAGAGGAAACACCAAAATAGATATCTGTATGCAAAGCAATGAATTTAAATTATTACAGTCATTAAGCAGACGGCTTTTACCTGTGTCTATGACCATGACAATACTTTCTAGTTCTATTTTTAGTGACTAAATTTATTCCAGAATTCATGTAGAAGCTGTTATTCAAATCCTATAACACACTAGCCTCACGAGCAAAACTTCAACAGTGATTAAGCCTCAGATCAATCCATCAAATCTTGATTAACTTGCCAAACCATTGATATCAAGTGTGTTGCTTATTCTGACCAGCCCCTGACACCTAATAAGCACAAATAAATATGTGGCCATCTCACATACTCTTGAATGCAGGCAATGGAGTATGTGAGTGTACTTTCATGCAATAGTCTCATCAATTCCTCCAAGTCTTGTAATAAATACTGTGCCCCCATTTCCTTAACTGAGTTACTCATTATTTCTACAGCAAAGGGATGAGTTCTAAGGAGCAATACCAAAAGCACCACTCCTCCTTCCTTCTTCCTCCCTTCCTCCCTTCCTTCTGGAGTTTGGCAAGCAGTGCATTCTCTCCATAAGACTTGGCTTCAGAGGCCTCAATAGTCAAGGTCAGTAATGAGAGCAACAAGAACTTTATAGGTCAGGTGCTACACACGTCATAGGAAGAAAGAGGCAGAAGAGAACTCTCCACAAGTTTTCCTCAGTGTGAGACTAGAAACGGAATGTCATCCTTTGCTGTCTATTAACATGCCATTAGTTTTTCTGACACATCAACGAAAGTCCAAGGATCTAGTATTTTCCTAGAATTATTCTAAGGAAGATATATTACCTTCATTTTGGCAAGCAAGCAAGATTTCCAGCACCTTCATGAAATCCATAGCGATGCCTTCAGGAGAGGTAGCTTACATTCTCCAGGCCTGGAATGACTTTATGGCAACATCAGCCAGGACAAAGCTTCTAGTCCTTTCCTCACATCTCTTCTTTCCCATTATCTCTTCAGCAGACCTAGGCCAGAGCCTGGCAAGCAAAGTAAGAAATAGAACAGAGACAAGACCCAGCTCCTTGCCATCATGGGATGCTGGCTAATGCCAAGGGTGGGAGTTCTAGGTCCATCCACTGTGTTCCACCATTGTCCATATTGAGCATTGTCAAGTCCTGATCAAGTTTGTTTTTACATCTTAAGGTGCTGGTGGGATCTTTTCTGTAACAGAGCAGTGGCCAGAGAGCCAAAGAGGCCTGCTGTTCACCGAGGAGCAGGAAAGGGCTGCTCTTAAAGCTCACTGAGTATTTTCAGGCGGTTTTTATGACTGCACATCCAACTTTCAATGCACCACAACGTACACGCTTCCCTTGTCTTTCAACTCCACCGATGTTGATTTCACAATGAAGATGGCACAGATTCAGCTTGAAAGGCTGGAGCAGATTTGAAATGGCCCAGTGGAGGTCACGGTTTACTCCGGGGAGGTAGGCCGACCCTTCGTCACCGGAACCTTGTTCCCTTGCTTGACTCTATCCAGGTGACCCTAAGGCTGTCCACTCTTTCCTGAACATAAAGGGGCATCTTGCCAGATAACTTAGCTTGACTTTTGCTCCGAATCTACATCTACATGAAACCCGACCTCTTGTTCCCCTCATTCAGCTGCCTACCTCTGTGGAGGTGGATGGGAAACAGAGATTCTGCCCTCCTGTATGTCAAAGGAGGTTTGTTTATCTTGCTTGTAAAGTCAATAGATCTGTGAGTTCCTGCCAAGAACTGCATTCTGGAACAAGAAAGCCAGGCTGATAAAAGCCATTGTTCTGAACAATATGCTAATGGCGCACCTGTAACTCCTCTTCCCTGGGAGCCACCTGTCAGGCAGCTGCCTGGGCTTCCAGGGCAGGGGGTTAGGCTGCAGGTGATGGTCCTATGAGCTCAGGTGTCTCTTGGGAGATGCCTCTGTCCTGGGTGGTGCATGGCCCCAGGACTGACCTGTTGGGAAGGGTGCCAGTTGCATTTCCAAGCAGAGCAACGATAGGATTGCAGGATCCTCCTACAGGTAGTCAGGACTTGAGCTTGCTCAGGGCAGCCACTGCTTCCACATTCTTGGGTCTCAGGAGGTAGTGGATGGAAACACTTTGGAGCTTTAAGACTGAAGCAGCATCCCGCAGCGCCTTGGCAGTTCCATTGAGATAACCTCTGGAATTAGCTTCTCCGTCATCCCAAGAGGAGTTATGGGACGGGAAGGGACTTGGTAGGACTTGATATGATCTGATAAGAACAGTGAAGTTCTGTACGCATTTTTGTCAAGAAGTGCAAGCTACAGGGCTCAGAGGACAGCTCTCTGCTGGTTGTTTGGCAAGCGGATTAGCGTGTAAGAGAGCTCGAGGTTTGGGTTTCAGGCTTCCTGTCCGGGTCAGCTCCTTTCATGTCTTATTCCCCAGGCAAGGCGCATGCCCGCGGCTCACCACTGGTAAACACAACATGTCTCCAGATAATTATATGAAGAAAAGAAGAGACTGGAACTGACGGGATCTGTCTGAATAGCACACCCCTTTCCCTCGTGTGTCTGCTACCCAGAGAACTGCAGGGAAGGAAGTGGAGGGCTGATTAAGGCTGAGGGATGGGGTAAGACAATGCCACAGAGACAGATGTTTTTTGGTAAAAGACAAATGTCAAAAGCCCAGAGGAAAAGTCTTGTCATCACATTGGGCAGTCAAAGAGCATCACTGCCCATGAGAATGAGACCTTTGAGGCCAAACCGAAGGCCCATCTGCCAAGGCAGGCATATTCCCACAGGACAGCTGCCGTCATGTCTTCCATAGTCTCCAGCACCTTAGTCAGTATGACAGAGAGAGAGTGAGAAAAAGCAGACCCCTCCTCCCCCCTCCACACACATCAAGAATAGAAATTTTCACCAAATACATTTGACTGACAAAGACTAGGACATTTTATTGGTAGTTCCAGATCCTTCTATTCCCATGACTGTTTCCCTCCTCCTTGCCCCTTGTACTACTACCACATTGTCATCAGAATACCTGTTTACCTGTTGTTTGTGTTTACAAAATGAAGTTGTTTATTGTTCCTAGACTGAGGTCTACCAGTGGAGTAGGTACCTGAGATTTTTTCAATACCATGGTCTCCAAGTGACTAGTCTTGTTCTTGGTTGGTCTCAGGTATTTTGTCTCAGATATGTCCAAAGAAAAAATCACTACCAGAAACATGCAGGTTCTCTTCCAAGGGTGTCGGACTTTTGACTTAGTCCTTGATGGCATGGCAAAGTGTTAGCCAGAAGAGACCCTTTCATATTTAACAAGTAAAATAGATTGGCACCAGTCAAGAGACCCTTTTAAGAGGTACAGAGACAAAGACAGCAGGCACTGCTTTGAGGGGGCTCCAGCCAGTGGCACCCAGAACACACTGCTTCTCTCCTTACTGTCACTGCCAGCAGGTCAATAATGATTTTTATTTTGCTCTTTTGTTGTTGCTGTTTTCATGAAAGAGAACTCTACAAACCCAGAGATTGTAATAGTTTATTTATGTCCCAACATATATTTAATGTTTTTTTCAATGACGTTTCCTTAAAAATTTTTTTCATGAATATCCTATTAGTTTTTCTCTGAAGATCCCAAGATTTCAGTTCTTATATATTGTAATTTCTCTGAACTGTAGTAAACTTCCAGATCCCTGGGGTTCAGACTCATGTCAGACTTGCTAATTTAAAAAAACTTCTAAGTCTGAGCCTAAGCTCAACTTCTTAACACTTTTTAACATTTTGCATTTCACATGCAGTCATGATATGGATCCCAGACATGAATCTCAGCTTCAGCTCAACCCCTTCACAGGGTCAGAGTGCACTCCCAGGAGAACACCCCTTCCAGCAATTTCTGAGAAGTTGGAAGAAATAACCAAAACCACTTCACTGCAGATTCTTCATGAGGCCAGAAGTCTGTGTACGACTCAAAACCACGACGCTGTACTCTTGACAAGACAACTGAAAGCGTCCTGAAGAGAGGTCATGAACTGTCCAATGGCAGCAGGATTCAGACAGCAAATTGCGTAGGCATCGATGCTCACAACAGCCACATCAACGATGGCCAACAGAGGGAAGCGCAGGTGTCCGTATGCATGTGGATGGCTCCACACGACAGGTTCTGACACATGCCACAACATGAATTTACCTGAGGATATTATAAGAAGAGAAATAAGCCAGTCACACCACAACAGATTCTCATGATTCCACCTAAATGAGCTATGTAGAGAGCAACATTCATAGAAAGATGAGGTAAACGTTGATGGCAGGGGCCGGGGGAACAGTGTCTCCATTTGAGAAGACATGAAGTTCTGGAGACAGACGCCAATGATAGCTGTGCAGCGATGCCAGGGAACTTCGCCCCCATATGGTAGCTTTCGTGACATACACAGACACAACATTTTCAAAAGGCACAAAGCCTTCTGACAGAGCATTCATGCTTAGTCATGGTGCCTACGAAACAATGGCTTTTGGTCCACAAAAGACAAACCTGTATTGAGTCCTTGTGGCAATTTGCATGTTGAATGTCTCCAGAGGCTCCCGTGCTCAACATTCTGTCCCCGGGCTGTGGTGCTATGGGACGGTAGAATCTTTAGTGGGCCTAGCAGAGGGACGTTAGGTTAATGGGGGAGTGCCTGGCAGGGGCGCTGGGCCCGGCGTCCTTCCTTTCTTTTTGCTCCTGCCTTCTTGACACAAGCAGACTTTCTGTGCTCTGCCTTATCATGAGTCTACAAGCAATAGTCCAATTGACCATGCACAGAAACCTCCAAAACCATATGCCAAAAGATAACCCTTTCCTTCCTTTGAGTTTCCTCAGGCATTTATCACAGTAATGGAAAGCTGATTAACACAGTCCTGAATGCCATGTCCATGGTAATGTATCTTGCAGTGCTTAAATTAGATAATTTATTCCGAGGAACTGCTGAACTGTTAACGCATCTTGCGATATGCTTTGTTCAGGAAAATATTTAAGTGATGAATGAGATGGTTATGGACTATAAAATTAGTTTTTCTAGTTTCTTTTAGTTTCTCTTTAAGAAGACTATTTAGACAGCAGCTTTTAAGAATGAGGCTCTATGATTAGTACACGTCATTCCTTTAAGCACTGCCCTTGTCTTAGTGGAGGCAGGCTTTGAAGGCATGAGGTTTTAGACCAGGGTAGCTCATAAGGATGACTGCACTGTTGTCTTCCTTTTCTGGCCTCTTCACTGCGCTAGTCTAACACTCCCATCCTGCTCTGTCTATCCCAATGAAGGCAGTTTATCTAAGAGCATCAAAACCTTCATGGCTTTCTATGTCCAGGCCTAATATGCCATCCCTCCTCGCATGGTCCTGCTTTAGGGAAGCGGTCACAGTTCCATTCTACAGCAATGCCAGTATATTTGACACTATTGATTCATGCACTTAAAAGTAAGTATGGTGGTAAATTTTTCTATATGTGTTTATCATAGTGAAAATGCCTTCAAAAAACAAAACAAAACAAAAAAGAGAAATCTTGGGTTGGCAAGATGGCATAGAGGGTAAAGGCATTTGTTACACAGTCTGGCAACCTGAGTTCTATTCTTAGAGCCTACATGGTAGAGAAAGGAAACTTACTTTCCAAAGTTGTCCTCTGATTTCTGCACTTACATTGAAGCACATGTGTTTCTGCTCTTTCACACACAAGCAATATATATATTTTTAAAAATTGTTAAAAATGAAAAAGATAGAAAAGGAGGAACCATAAAAAGAAAGCAACACAATGTCATGAAGAGCAGAGAATTCCAGGCCCGAGAGCCAGGCCAGCAGGAGGGACCCCACTCTCCAGGGCTGGCCAGTGGGAGTGAATGTTTCGATGGTGGGTGAAAGGCATGCCACTATCAGGTGGGTCTCCCTGTCCTGCACGCACTGCTTGGGCATGTGCCTGCCTGTGGAAATGGCAGGACCTGGGGCCGGGGAAAGGGCGACCCATGACTGATTACTTGGTAGCCATAGGAGCTGCTTCTCTATGGAAAACACAGTCCACAACTCACAATGGCTGCCTGTAAATGCAGATTTGACCAAAGCTCACATGTACAATGCGTTTCCCATAATACTTTCCTGTACGCATACCTACAACTAACAAAATGAGGTTAGCTAATAATGAAACAGAAAAATTGTAATGATACAGTGCTTCCTTTTTCCTAATTTGATCTGAAGTCAAAGGATTTTTGCCTTTTTTTTTTTTTAAACAGGAAATACTTTAACATGTCTTTGGCTTATCTCATTTTCCAATACAATCACTTTTGCTTTACTCTTGGAACCTTGATGAGGGGGTTGTTTGAACATCAGCACTGTGGTACCCAGACAGGCTGGGCACCCAATGGCCACTAAGCGTTGAAGAGTGAATACCATACCCAGCATGGTGGGTCTGCTGGGCCTTGGTGAGTCACGTCCCGGGCAGAAGTGCATGGCACGGGGCTTCCACGTGCTGCTCAGGATGATGTACAGTTTATAACATCAACTGCTTCTTCTTTAGAATGCTGTTCATGGTTGATTATTTAGAAAAGCTCCAATATGTTTCAAATATTACAAAACTAGTCCCTGATATGTATCTATAAAAGTTGGCCCTATTCTGAGGATGTTTAACATATCATTAATGTGGTTCATTGGTACCACAACTAGATTTTCTGTTGTTGCTCAAGCAGCTTGGTTTTCTGAGAGTCTCTCTTGTGGCAAAAGGTGTTAGAGTCTGCCGTGTCCAAGTCAACAGTCCAGAGAGACACAACCTCAGTGGCAACTCCAATTTGTCTTTTTTTATTTTACTGCTCCCAAAATATGACTAGCAGGAAAAAAAATACATTTTAAGGATGTTATTGTAGTTACTTTACTTCTGCTGATCCATTCACCACAAAATGGCTTCCAGGGGAGCAAGGGATTTTATCCTTGGCTTATGATAGTCTGGTTACACTTCTCACTGCACTAAGCAGGAGCGTCTACACAGCACCAGGGGCCAAGGGAACTGGCCACACCATATCCAAGTATACTTAAGAATGTCCAAACTTTCTTAACAAGCTCCCTCCACTTTATTCACCTGCTCAGAGGATGGTTCCACCCCCCATGGCTGAGTCTCCCCCCATGAATTAGGCAATCTCCTACAGGCTTGCTTACAGCTTAACAACTAGTTCTTTATAAATGTGCCCAGAGCAGAAGCCTTCAATTGTCAAGTTGACACCTGCATCTAACTATGATAGAGATTTATTTGAATGACGTAACAAATCTTAAGTACTTTTTATTTATCAAGTAAAAATGACCCTTCAGGATGTTAGAAGAGCTATAGCACGTATCAGTTTTGGAGTTAAATGAAGAAATCTAGAAGAATGAATAGCATATTTCTGTCTTCCCGTCCACAGATATGGTAGAAATTCCCCTTTGGAACCATCCACTCATGAGCCTAGTCCATTTCCACGAGGCTCTTTCTAAGCTTTGGCAGAGCAGAGGCATCACAGTGTGTTCCTGTGTCCTTGAAATGTCCCTAGCAGAGTCTAGTCTCCAGCTTCACCAGCTACATGATTTCACTGTACACACAGTAAGTGCCTGAGGAGCATCCGCTCCCAGGTGAAATCCACACGAGCCCATTCGGGAACGTAAAACACAAGTCACTGATCCTGGGGCTTTTCTATCTGTTGCTTCAGGCCGTGAAGTCTGGTAAGACCACAAGGAAGGGAGACCCAGGATGGGCCTGATCTCCTCGGAGGAGAGGGTGAAGATGCCCTAAAGACATACGAGACAAGGAAGAGCAACCAAGCCAAAGTTCCCTGAGCGGATGTTTCCAGGACCCAGTTTAGCTGGCATTCCTCATCCTCATGGAGGCTTCCGGTCAGCTTTTCCTCTAAACTTGAAAGCAAAATCAGAATTACAGCAGACAGATGGGAAAGAAAGCTCTTGCCTCTTAGCATTTCCATTGAAGGCCAGGCCGGTTTTTCAGATCACACGCCACTCTTTCCGAGTGAATTCTAAACCATCTCCCATTTTTAAATTTATCTGGTCCTTTTCACCAATGCCCTCTCCATGCCAGTCACAGAGGTGTTGTTATACATTCAGGAAAGCAAAATGAAGCTATGAGCCAAACCGGCATCCCTGAGGCTTGGGCCCACACCTGGAGGAGGAGGGGGTCCGCAGCCCTCACCGGTTCCCAAGTCCTCTGCCTGGCTTCAGGTCAGGGAGTGGAGTTCTGGGTGGTGGCCGTGCATCAGACACAACTGGCAGGGAATTCATCTTGGTCTCCGGATGGAGCAATCTTGGGAATTCAAAACCTTCTTGCTCACAGTGGTCTAACTAAATAGTAGCAGCACCTCGGCATGTGGG
This sequence comes from Typhlomys cinereus, assembly GCA_023101885.1. Taxonomy (NCBI): domain Eukaryota; kingdom Metazoa; phylum Chordata; class Mammalia; order Rodentia; family Platacanthomyidae; genus Typhlomys; species Typhlomys cinereus. The sequence continues at coordinate 894,853 of JALPQD010000267.1, forward strand.
AGGGATGAATCAAGGCCCCAGCAGCTTTACCTGCAGAACCTTCTCTGCCTTTGTTCCTTGCCCACACCCTGGGCCAGGTTCCATGGGATTTTTTTTTCTTCCTGGAGGCAGGGTTATGTACACACGCGCACTGTTGGTGAAATGCCAATAAGCTGACTTCTGGGTACATTGTAACCCCTTCTTTGGATACGGAAAGACCATGAATTCAGGGATCTAAGAACTAGACCAATCAGACAATCCTTGGTGACCTGGTTGACCTGGCCAGGCCTCTAGACTGCAAGAAATGAGACAGTGGCACTCACTTTGCATGTTTGAGTATACGTGAAAGCATTTTACCGTCATCCACAAATGTGGAGTCTGTTAGGAAGAGAGGAGGGCTGCTAATAGCTGTGGAAAGGTTTGGATAACAAGGTCAAATTTATGGGTTTCAGGTTTCCTTCCATTGGGTACAATCAAGTGGCTCATTTTTCCAAAGTCTCCATGAGGACGAGGCTTCCGCCCGTCTCAGAACACTCATAGACGCAGACACAGACACATTTATAAATGTTGGGCCAGAAACATTTTAAAACCAGAGAACAGTGTCCCTCCATAGCTGCTGTTCTCTGGTTCTAGGACTTTCTAGGTCCCGACACTCACCCGGTGTGGTCACAGCTGGCTCGCACGTCGTGGTCACCAACACATGGTCTTTTTGTTACTGAACACTGTCTTTTTTACTGATGTCTATATATGTTCACACACAGTGAGATTAGATATAGTCCCCAAGTTTAGATGGTATCCATTCAGTCCAGCACCAGTGTTAACACTGAGTTTTCATTTGCTCCTAGAGACAGCACCCCAGTGCAGCTCAAGCAATGGCACGGGAACACTTCAAGACCCAGAACGAGGCTTGGGTTCTCACGTTTGTTCCTTGATGAGAGCCTTCGTCTGAGTCCAACCCAGGCACTGGCACGTGGCGTGCAGGCCTCTCGGAGAGGAACTCCAAAGGGCGGGGCTGCCTGTCCACATCATCTGTTGCTCACTTTGAAAAGTGAGTTTTGCATGTAGAGAATCCTTATTCGCTCTTCCCGATAAGCTCATTAAGTACTGTATAGCAATGCTTACACGAAATCAGGCTGTGTTCAAGATCCGTGTGTGCGTGCGTGTGCGTGTGTGTGTGTGTGTGTGTGTGTGTGTGTGTTCAGAGAGGCCCTCCACTTGAGGGAACTGAACTCTCTTGGTCCATCACCCCAGGGCCACAGGACAAGAGAAATCACGGCCACTCTCCCTCCCTTGTCCACTGTTGGTATCACACACAGGTGGTGAAAGTCCTTGCAACCTCCTTTTATCTGTTATTTAAATTTTTTATTGCTTTGGAATTTTATACAAAAATACAGTGAATTTATGCTCTTTTCACCCCTCATTACTCTATGCTACCCCCTCCTTTCTTTTCCTACTGCAGACCGTCTTCTTAACCGGCTTTCTCCCATTGTCCTATCCTTTTTCATGTGTAGCCCGCCAAGTTTCATCTGGGCCGCGTACACTAACCTAAGGACTTAGTAGAGCATGGCGAGTGTATCAGTGATTATACCATCGAGGAAAGTACTCACCCCCTCACACCAGATCATTGACCTTTGACAGTACTCACTTCTGCCCTAAATCATTGACCCTTGATAGTCTCTCAAAGAGGTGTGGGGGTCTCTTAAGATCTTGCCTTTTCCATGTTGACTGTTGATAGGCCACGTGGTGAGGAGGGAGGGGCTGGTGTATGTTTTGGGGTGGGGGGAGAGATACCTGGAAGGACCGTGACAATGCCACCAACCTTTTTTCTGCCATTGAGACCTCGGACCACGTCATGTCTGTCTCTGTGATCCCTGAACTCGGTGACTGGCACATTTGGGAGGCAGTGACACTGCTGTAGCAGCCCCTCGTAGAGGACTGTAGGATTGGGGTCTTTTCTTTCTCTTTCATCTCCTGGTCCAGAGGTAAGTGGTTTGCTCTGTTACTCGCTTCTTCCCAGATGTGGCGCTACAAGCCCACAGCGATGGGGCCCGTTGAGCAGATCATGGGCAGAACCTTCAAACTTGCCAGCCAAAGTAAACCTCTCTCTCTTTCATTATAAAGTCGCCCTCTTTCCCCTGTAGTTGATTATAATCCTTACTCCTCATCAGTTGGAGCATTGGGGTAGAGGAAAAACTGGACTGGCATTTAAAAATAAATATGCCACACCAATGCAATTAGTTGAAAAACTACATTCAGTGAAAACTTCCCTTGGGGGTCTGTGAGATGGCCCAGTGGAGAAGTCACTTAATCACAAATATGGTGTCATGGTATGAATGCAAGTTGTCCCCGCAGGTTCATGCATTTGCGACCTTAGCTGATGCTGTTTGGGATGTTGTAGCAACGTTAGGAGATGGAGCCTTGCTACAGGAAGGCATAGCACAGGGAGGCTTGGAGTTTGGATGCTCTGCCTACTTCATCTAGACATTTGCTCTTGCAATTTGCTGCTTGCTCTTTCTCACTTTCCATGGTAACTACAGTGACCTGAGCCTCTTTCAGCATCTGCTGCTAGCCGGGCCTTTCCCACCATTATGAATTCTATCCCCTCTGAAACTGTAAGTCAAATAAGTCTCCATATTTCTCCCTTAAGCTGTTGTATGAGTGGTCTCACTGCAACAGGAGTAGTAACTGTGACATCTGGTAACCTGAAGCCCACATGGTGGAAACAGAGAACTGACTTCCGAAAGTTGTGCCCTGACCTTCCGCCATTCTCCAAGGCGTGCATGTGTGTTGCCCAAGCTTACCTCTTTGAAGGAAAGCAGCGCAATCAGTCCTTGTACTTCCAGAGGAAATTCTATGCAATTTCTCCTTCCCTTGATAAATAAATAGTGCTCACTCTTCCAATTCATGCTCTTTTAAAACACCATATCAGGGCATTGGCATTGATTGGCATCAGTATGTGGTAAGCTTCCTCATTTATTTTAACTGCTTAGTAGTCCACTGCTGTCACCTTCATTTATCTTGTACTGTGTATTTGTGGTCTTTATGGTACCACAACACAAAGTGAATTTTAAAGGCAAGGCTTTGTATAAGGATGTCTAGCTGTCTTCTTTGGCATAGATGTAGGATACTGACCCATGCATATTAATCATAGGCCTAGCCTGTCATTGTGACTCCTGGGACAGAGGACGTTATCACAGTTTCATTAGTTCATTGTATTTAAAAGTTGTGCTAAAAATCTGTGTGGCCTAAAATTTAGTATCTCAACATTTTCTAATCATTTAGTTTGGTGTCACCAGTAGGTGACCAAATGCTCGAACATATGAGACTGTAGGAACATTTCACATTCAAACAACACTCATGTGATTTATTGCCAAGGTTACTTTGAATTTCTATGAATCTAATCTCTTTTTCTTTTGTAATATCTATTAGGCATAGTTTTTTATTGCAAAATTCTGGGAGTTATTTCAAATGAGCTAGTTATTTCCATGATATAATATTTCCTTAAAAAATTCATTGGTTTTTGAAAACACAGTTCTTAATATATGAGGAAACATACTTTCAGCTGAGAAGATCTCTCCACTAGTTGAAATGTTTTCACAACGTGCTAATGTTTACAGTCTTTGTGCACTGTTACTCTCATTCATAAGCTGAAGGATTCAATATCCATTTCACAGTGACCTATTGTGCCCAGGTTTCCATGTTGCCTTATTGTACTACATAAAATAAATGTAAATTCTGAATAATTTGATGGAGAGAACTATGAGATTTCTAAAAATGACATTTGACATTCTAAAAATGTCAAACATGACTAGATGCTATAGCAATTATGCCCCATTCATATGTTGATTCCTTAGCTGTACTTGATGAAAGTCTTTAAGGAAATAACTAAAGATAAATGGTCCATAGCCCAACAGGACTAGCGATATCTCTTTCTTCCCACACATACAGAAAAGGCTATGTGAGGACAAAGAATGAGGGTGAGAATCAAGAATAGCTATTCCTTGCCAATACACAATGGTCAAGTCTCCAAAACTGTGAAAAAACAAATGTCCATTGTATTTGGTGTCTTCATTCTGTGACATTTTGTTATGCATCTAAGTTGACTAATACACTAGGAATCTGTGACACTAGAAGTCACTAGATTAGCAGACACTAGATATCTTGCTGCAATTAATAGAGATGTTAATTGACGGAGGAACTTGTTCTTTCCTGTGTGTGCGTAGGTGCAGGTGTGTGTGTGTGTGTGTGTGTGTATGTGTGTGTGTGTGTAGAAAAGGGTACTTTCTGTTCCTGTGGAAGCCCGAGAATGACAGCAGAATGCTCTACCTTCTTATTGCTTTGTTCTGAGATTTCCCAGATTCCATCTTCCAGGGCCTGGAGCGCAGACCACCAGACATCTCTACCTGACGTTTTCACGTGGGATCTGGAATCTGAACTCCGGTACTTCTGCTTTCAAGGAAAAGGCCTGACCCCTGAGCCATCTCTTCAGTTTTGAGGAACTTGTTCTTAATTCCTTCTTAACTAGGAACTTGTTCTTAATTCCTTCTTAACTAGGAATTTGTATATTAATGAATGCAAATAATTGATATTTATCTGAATTGTTCAGCTTGGCATAGATTTGTTACTCTGGCATGTCAAACAAAAGGAGTCTTAATTTCAAAACTAATTTATAATTTAACATATGTGTGTGTTTGTGTATGTGTATATATACATGTATATCAAATAATTTGACTTATATATCAACTTCTATATGTATATGCTAATTACTTATATGTATCAGGACTTTCCATTTTGTAAAACTAAAATAAACAAGCTGGAGGCTAGAGTTGACATTAAAGTTTACCTTTTACTTAGCTGGCAAGATGACTGAGTGGGTAAAGGCACTTGCATGGAAGCCCAGTGACCTGAGTTTGATGCGATAACCTACATGGTGGAAGAAGAAAACCAATTTCTGAAAGTTGTCCTTTGGCTTCATATATGCACCATGACATGCTCTCTCTCTCTCTCTCTCTCTCTCTCTCTCTCTCTCTTCTCTCTCCTTTGTCTCTCCATCTCTTCATTTCTCTCCCCTTCAAATAGAATCATTGAAAAATCTTGATTTCAAATTTTGTAGTCATCAAGAGATTCTTTGCTCCTCATTTACTTCCTCTGTGAGTACGTTGCAATAGGACTTTAAAGTAGGGCTGTAATAATCGATTACAGCCCCTCAGTGACCTAGGAAGACATTAGAGCACTTTCTTTTTCTCTGAGCATCTTTCCACCCTCCATTTCTAGACATCTGATTGCAGTTATTTTTAGTCTGTGAAAAGTTAACAATGTTTATGTTCCCTGTGTAGCTATAATTTTCTCAGTTTTTAAACTTCTTTTCCTCATTTCTTGATTATTTACTACCAGAATTTCTGTTACATTTTTTAAGTTGACAGATTTGATTTGATCTTCCTAAATAAATATATTTCATTTGCCCTGTAATTATACATCCTATCTGCAAGGACTCTTTCATTTTGCCACTTCAACAAACAACCCAGAATATAAACAAAGTCTTTTGTCTCCCACGGAACAACCCAGAAACATGTCTGACTTCAAATGAAATCCATGCACGCCCTGAGCAGAGCGATTGCGAAGCTGAGCTCTGCATCCGAGGAGTAGCCTTAACTCTCAGGCAAGTCTTCCCCGGTGGTCCCCAGAGGCCGACTAACTTGGGGCTGACACTTTTTTCATTTGCTTCCAGGAGGAAAAACCTGCCTTTCCAAGAGGCTTACGAAGGGTTGGAGCGGACTCCTGTGGTCCCCGTGGATCAAATGTGGGTCCTGCCCTTGAACGCGCCTCCCAGAGACTTCGGAATGCCAGCGGCCTTGAGTCGGTCAGGATCCACGGCTCCCAAGAGAACAGGTTTCCTTCCACTGAGCCCACCTGTGTGGAAGGCGTGGAGAGGGAGAGTGTGCAGAGTGGTGGTAGCAGGGGTGTGAGTGTGTGTGTGCGTGTGTGTGCGTGTGTGCGTGTGTGTGCGTGTGTGTGCGTGTGTGTGTACATGTGTGTGCGTGTGTGCGCGTGTGTGCGCATGTGTGTGCATGTGTGTGCATGTATGTGTACGTGTGTACATGTGTGTGCATGTGTGTGCGTGTGTGTACATGTGTGCATGTGTGTGTGCGTGTGTGTACGTGTGTGCGCGTGTGTGCATGTGTGTACGTGTGTGCGTGTGCGTGTGTGTGCGTGTGTGTACGTGTGTGCGTGTGTGTACATGTGTGTGCGTGTGTGTACATGTGTGTGCATGTGTGCATGTGTGTGCGTCTGTGCATGTGTGCATGTGTGTGCGTGTGTGTGCGTGCGTGTGTGCGTGTGCGTGTGTGTGTGCGTGTGTGTACATGTGTGTGCGTGTGTGTGCATGTGTGCATGTGTGTGCGTCTGCATGTGTGCATGTGTGTGTGCATGTGTGCGTGTGTGCATGTGCGTGCATGTGTGTGCATGTGTGTGCGTGTGTGTGAGTGCGTGTGTGCGTGTGTATGCGTGTGTGTGAGAAAAGAGCTGTTCTCAGTGGGTCAGACACACTCTAGTGGAATTTTTGTAGTAGAACTGGAGTTCTTTCCTTCTCCATTCAGGGTGGAGTTTATTGGTGAGCTTTCATGTGTTCTCCACTTTTAAGACTTTCAGAGGTGACAAGTGAGTAAAATCTCTCTAATTCCTAGAGCAGCAAACTTATTTACCAGCTGTAGGATTCCATTCATTTCTCTCAGCTAACATTCTTTGCGCATCCACCATGTGCTGGGCTTGCTTGTAGCCGACAGCTTCTACAGGCATCAACAGGGACCCAGTATCTTCCTCTCGGGGAACGTAGGCTCATGTACTAGATGAAATGGGAGGGTTTTTTCTCTTCAAAATAGCTAAAACTCACTGATTGACTCTAGGTAATACTCTTTCTTTATGATTTGGTTTTGAGCCTCAATGAGTGCTGGGATTACAGGCATACACTGCCACATCTGGCTACTACTTTAGAAATAAGCAGGATTGTGGAGGGCACTATTTCAGTAGTGAGAGGAATCTGAGGCAAGGAACTCTCTGGAAAGACTCAACCTATATCCAGCGTGCCTGCCTTTTGTTTCCTAAGGCTCAAGGCTCAAGGCCCAAAACAAAGTCCACATCACGCTTCCTTATTTCCTAAACCTTCCAGCTTTGCCCAGCATGTGCCCAATGCCTGCAACTCCCTGTGGCCTTGGAAGGCGCTCTCTTCTCTTCTTCTGCTCTTCTTTCTCCACATCCTCTTTATTTCCTATCTCATGTACATGTTCCCCCAGCTAGTCGGGAAAACAAGAACCTAGGACCCCATGAGCACACATACATGCTTGGCCAGAGTGGTTAATGCTGGTGAGCGCAGAGCTTCACCCAGTATCCACCCAAGGCTCCTTCTCTGCTTCACAACATTCGTATTTACTTCTCGGGCTCTGGTGCTCTTTGTGACAAAACACTGGTAGTTCTTGCTGAACTCAGCTCTCCGGAGGTCAGCCTGTGTCTAGTAATGTCTACATTCCATCTCGCAGCTCCTTCATTTCATTGGTACGCATCTCCTTGAGCAGACCCATAGTTATTTCTGTCCTGCCGAGGATCTGGACCTCATCCACGTCTGTCATCTGACCAGGTCACTGGACAGCAGCAGGTGCAGGGCCCCTTAGTCTTTGCTCCCAAGTGCTGGTCCCTCTACACCTTGGTCCAGGGAGCTATTCTGACCTGGTGACTTCTTTTCCTCAGCTGGAAATCTCTTCAAGGGCAGGTGTGACACCTGCCTTTCATCCTTTCTTAGTGTCAAGCGTTTCATCCTTAGAAAAGAGGTAACAAAGACAGGTGTGGCAGGGATAACAGATGCCAGAATCAAAACCGGGGGACTTTGAAAGCCAGAATGCTAACCAAGCCTGGGACTTAGGGAGAGGGGCAGCTTTTGTGGACCTCCATCTCAGAACTTTGAAGGTAGTTTTCATGCTTTTTGTCTTTGTTCACATGTTGTTTGTTTCGCTGTGATGTTTTAGTACAGATTTCTTTTGAAAACCCCAGGTTTTCTCAGCTGTGCCCAAGGAACAAAGAACTGGGTTTTGCTGTTTTGTCTGCTCTTGTACAGGTGCTCAAGACAGGAAGTGCCTGCCCTGCCCAGGTCAGGTGGTGCTAGCAGGGAAGGAGGAGACTAGGGCATGCTCTACCCAGCCAGGGGCCTTGCGAGCCTTCTTCCAAAGAACACCCACTTCAGGTGTCTTCCTTGAGCTTTTCTAACTGCTCCACAAAGAGTTACTTACTGCTTGCATTATTGGTAACCATGAGAAATTCGTAAGGAAATGTACCACAGAAAGTTTGCCAGTTCATCCTATGAAGGGACCCAAGTGAACTGTTAACTCTATCCCATCTGCCACTGTGGTCATCCTAAAGTTAGGGGTCGAGCGAAGCCCAGCAAGGCAGGAATTGTTCCTGCCTGTTTGGCCTTGGCTTCCACATTTGAAAAGGAAGAAGAGACACTGATTTGCCCTGACTGTGATGATGACTGTTGGCGTCCTCGGTGTAGTTTGGATCTTCAATGACTCCTCAATGCCTGTTGCTGAGAGCTCGGTCCCGAGCCTGTGGTGATACTGGGAAATGGTGTTGCCCTCTGGAGGTGGACCCTGGGACCTCAACCCTTCTTCTCTGTCTTTGCTTGGATGCTGCCATGAGGGGAATAGCTTCCACTCACTCTTCCGCCGTGATGCGACTATCAAAGCTTTAAGCTTAGGAGCATCAACTATACCTTCAACAGTTCCGTAGTATTCTTCCCCACAGTGTGCATGTCAAAAAGTCCAAAGCAGCAAGATTAAGGGACTATGGCTTGAAACCTCTGAAGCGTGAGTCAGAATAAATCTTACCTCACTGGATGTTGATATTTCGCCATAGTAACAGGAAGCTGACCCCACATTGTGGAGAGGCCACAACCACATCATTTGAAAGCCGGTGCTGCAGTCGATGGTCCAGAGGGTGTGGTTCTGCAGTGCTGCATTTGTGCTGTTGGAACCAGAGGGTTTGCTAGTATGAAATGGTAGAGAAGGACATTCAACAACATATGGTGAGACAACGTTGAAGCCAGTGCACAGAGCATGTTTATGGTGGCTGTCCCTCTGTCGTCATGGAGAATTCCTTTCATTTGTGGAGATGCTTCTTGCTAACTTGCAAGGCATTTGAAAGTGCAGCACTGGACAGGGGATATCACTGGATCACAGTGCATGGATTCACAATGCTGCACTTTTACATGTTAGTTTAGAATGTGTTGCTTCTATCTGCCGTGTAAGGCTGGCGTCATCTTGTTTTTACTGTCCTGGATGCATCATTTTCCTTATTTTGTGGCTTGAAATCATGGGCTGCAGTGTAGACCTGTGTATTTATGTGCATATGTACATATGTTTGTGTACACTTGTATAAGTGTATGCATGTGTATGTGTGGATGTGTTTAGAAGTTGGTAGAGATGTGTACCCATGCTTGTACACACACACATAAGTTCTTGAATATATGAATACATGTGCATGCTAGAATCTGTGTGAGTTTGTATGCATGAGAGTATGCCCAAGTACATATACATATGTGTACAACTTCAGGTGCTCTGCATACATGTACATGTGTATCTCTATGAATCAACACATTGTGAATTTGTGGTGTGTGTATATATACAAATTTGTAAATATGCATAGGAGCAGGTATGTGTGCCTGTATTCACATGATTCAGTATGTAATGTGTGCATGGACATGGATATAAACCAGTATGGATGACCAATTTTATATGCATCTATGTATGCACATGTATCCATGTGTGTCAGTTAATGTATATTGCACATGTAATATGTTTGCATATAGTAGTTAATATACATATGTTTTCTGCATGTGTCCATTTTTACACATGAAGGTTGGATATGTCTGTTTGCATATGCTTGTGTTCTTGTGTGTGCGTGTGTGTGCATTCTCATATGCATGTGCACATTTATGTGTCAGACAATGTATGTATGTGTATGTGTTATATGCATGCACACTTGAGTTTGTACATGCGAGTATATGCATGTACACATGCATGTGGTTGCATTTGTGTACATATTTATACATGCATGTGAGCTGGTGTATATATTCACATTTGTATGTACTTGTATATGAGAGTGAATGTGCACATGTGTTCCCATGTGCATTTGTGTGTACATGGTTGAGCTTCCATTTGTGTATGTTAGATGCTGTCTGCACACTGAACGGTCAGGAAGGACAGAGGTTGGTGGGTGGAAGAACCCATGGCTCTCTCTAGCACACATTCCAGAATGCCACTCTGATGTGACAGGTGGGGAGCATGTGTGTCACAGCACAGCAATCAGGACACACCACTCTTCAGATCTTCTTGGCATGCCAGATCACTCTGGTCTGGTAGTTACTTCAACTATGACTGAGGTGACAGGTGAAACCGAGGCAATAGGGAACTGTGCAAAGACACCAGCAGTAGCTGATACGGTGGCCAACACGAAGCATTTGCAGTGACGGGCAGTCACACCACCAGGCAACGCTTGGCATGAGAGGCTTTTTTCTTAGGGCTGGAAAACCTTGTTTGGTTTTTCTTAATTTAAAGCATGTTTCCTATTTATCATGGTTGGCTTTTGAAAGTGCTATGAGCTTATAAAAAAAGGTGAAAATAACAAAATTGGACTTTAAGAAATTGAAAATGGATAGACAAAAATCAAATTAAATAAACACAACTAGTTAATTAAACAATAACATGATTGATTTACCAATTTAACTCTAAAGAAGCCTCAGAAATACCTTTTGTCAGAAAAGACCTACAACGTAGAGTTATGTTGAAAACAATGATTGCCAGCTGGAAGATTTGTTATGAAAAAAATAATAAAGCATGAAAATCCAGGGTCAGTCTTGGGACAGTACATTTTCAACTAGTCACAAGTAGTTGTTTGGTTTGGTTTATCATATATTTATGTTCTCTGTGCAAGTCATCTGGTGCACAGCTCATGACACGTAGTATATTAAACAGGTCATTTAAAGCATGTTAAAGTGGAAACTTCCTGTGCTTTTCATTAATGTTCCTCATCCAAGAATCAAACCACAGCGTCCCATAAAAGCATCAGTCCATCTTTGCCCCTGCATAAAGCATGGTGAAGACACGCCCCTCTGCAGCAGATTCCCGGCACTCCTGACTCTAACTTGGTGGACTTGGCTCTGTAGCTATTCATGTTTGTTGTTATAAAGACTGTGTGTTCCCTAAAGCTCCAAAAAGTCATGATTGTTGAGTAAGAGGGAACAGCAATTAGGGTCAGTGTGCTGTGGGGATTGGGGGGTGCCAGGCGTGTGAGCTTGTTGAGCATCCCACGTCCCCACGTTGTCAGCATGACATGCGGACCAGTGAAAGTAAGTTCAAACTTTTCCAAACAGAGCAAAACTTAATTTCTCACGCCTCATGGTTTTCTCATTATAGTTACAGTAGCAGAGCTGTCACATGCAAAGGCTCCAGTTTCCTGAAAGAAATCGAGCAGAAGCGACGCTTCGATGCCACACATGCCATCTTCCATTTCTCAAGTCCTGGCACCTCAGAGGTGGCTTTTGGCCCATGGCTGAGTGAATTCCCAGCTCTTCACAAGACACAGGTCCTGTAGGGCAGAACCCCTCAGACATCTAGACTACTTTCTCCACATTCAATATGTCTCGCCCTCCCTTAGATCACAATTTACAGTCAAATGGCTGCCCTCACAGGTCTCTCCACTTTTTCTCCCACAAAATTCTTTGTAGCTTACTCTTTGATCCAGTCACCCTCTACAACCACAGTAGATATACTCCAGGGTCCTCTGTAGCTATACCACCTACAGATACTTAAGTCTTTATATAAAGTAGACCCAACACACATCCTCTTATGTGCTCCTAATCATTGCTAGATTTCTTATGATGCATAATCCTGCAGAAATCAATGTTTGCTTAGGAGTGATGATAAGGAAAAACCTCGGATGCATTTTTCTTTCAAATTTATTCAATCTTCAATTAGCTGCAACTGCAGCTAGAATCTGTGCAAGTAGGAGGTCAACTGCAGCCCCCACTGTTTCTTGGAAGATGAAGATGAACACGAATGGAATGCAGAGTGCCTGAGGAAAGGTGGCAGCGTGCAGCCTGGGGACTGGATCACGCTGGTGGATAGAGCGTGCAATACCATCCTCACCAAGGAGGCAGTTCAGCTGCCGGGAAGGGCTGTGGGGGATGAAGCTGAGACCAATGCAGCACATACAGTTGGCAAATGTGGGAGATCAATAGCTGCACAGCTGCAGAATTTATATGTCCTGCAGGAGAAAAAGCAGCCACAGTTGTGCAATAAAGATGCTGGGAAACTCCAGAGATAGTTCAGAGACCCTCATCATCTGTCCTGAGCAGGAAGAGGTTGCACAGCACTGGGGGCTTGCAAGCTTGCCAAGTTTAAAGAGGGTGAATGCTCAATTATCAGGACAGGACTTTAGAAGGGACTGCTCTAGCGGCAAGGTTGCAGGGGGGGAGGCGGGGAAGGGGTATTTCTGAAGATGGTGACTTTCAAGACTTCACAGGTAGATGTGGCCTACCTTTTTGTGATAAAAAACACAGACTCCTCTTTGCCTCAGGCAACAGCTCTTCCTTTTCTAAGAGCCAAGACAAGGTGGTTAGATTGGCAGTGTGACCAAGCGGTAGGCAGACCAGTCGGCAGATGCACACACGGAAGCCTGGAGATTTGTCTGGGGTTGGATATGGGGTGTTTGGTCAAAGGAAACTTAAGGTGGAGTACGTGAAGCAATAATGAGAGGTAAGAAGGGACTGAGGATACTGTCCAACGGTAGAACACTTGCTCCACTTGCCGGAGAACCCGGTCATTCATAGGTCTGGCTTGTACCTGGTTCACAATGGGTCTCTGGTCTGTGGTTCCCCGCCAGCTGCTTGTCCTTCAGTCCCTCAATAGATGGTTGGACATCAGTCAGCAATAGTGGAGTTGGATTGCCGCGTAAGAGCTATCATAGCGAGAAATGCCAAATGGAAAATCTGAGCTTTCCCCACCCTAAGCTACACCCTGATCTTCAGCCAAGAGTGTAAATTAAAAAGAAACTTGAATCTCAACTGGCAGTGGAACAGAAGGCGCAGAGAAGGCCCCCGTGAAGGTCCGCAGGGCTCAGCTCTGGTCAGTTCCACAGGTCCCGGGAACTGGAGCCTAGCCTCGCTCTGAGCAGTAGACACCTTGAGAGCAGATTTGTCATGTGGCTGGATCCCTGGAGACGGATCGACTGGCCTAGGATGCTAAATCCCCAGGTATCCAGTACAGGGCGGCAGAGGAACTGGCTTCGACCCACAGGACAAGCTGGGCTGCTTTTCCAAAGGAGAACAGGGTGGTCTATTTCAAGGGCCTCCTTCCCCCTTTGCTGAGGTGTGCCAGTGGATGCTTTTGCTGCCTGGGTGGGAAAACTCAGAGGTCGGGATCCCGACCCTTCATCTTTCTGGATAAGCTGCCAATGAGATCTGCTCAGGCATAATCCGAGAGATTTGGAACAGACAGAGAAGCACAGGGTGGAGTTGGAGCCCTAAGCCAGTGCTAGCAGCAGTGACACAGTCTACCCACTTGCCTCCCTCTGCCAAGTGTTGCTGTGTGAATTGTCTGTGGGCTGCATGAACCACACTACCCAAAGGTACACTGTGCCAAGAATGCCACACACCTCCACTCTGGGGTTCAATTGGACAAGGGCCCCTGCTTTACCAACTTTATGTTCATGCCAAGTGTATTAGTCAGGGTTTTCTGAAGAAACAAAATATGTAGAATGTAATATATATATATAAATAAATGTATTGGAATAACTCATAATAAAAATAGTGTCCTTCAAAGTGCCTGCAGTTGCTTCGCTCTTGACCTGAATGTTCCACAAAGCCAAAAGATCCCAAAAAGGTCTTAATGTCTCTGGAAGGTCGAAGACGCTGGGCTCCGACGTCAATGATGAACAGCGAACAGCAACAAGGCCTAGAGACCAGGCTCCAAAGGCAGCAGGAACAGCGATAACATGATGGAAAAAGTGAAGCTCTAAGTCAGCCAAGGACGGAGGCAGCAGCAGCAGCAACAAAGAAGGTCATAATGCTCTAAACGTGCACAATGTTCAGTGGACTGCACAGCAAGTGGACACAAGATAAGGGACGAGCCTGTCCCTCCTCCTTGCACCTCCTATTATCTGGTCCACTACTGGAAAGTACCACCCCTATGGGCTGGGTTCTCCACAGCAATCAGTCAAGTACCTGTAGACTTGTTCAGGGGCCATTCCAACCACTAACCTTCCACAGCTGCACCCCAAATAGTCTGCAACTGTCAAGTTGACACCAAAATGCAACCGTAACACCAAGTCAAGCTTCCCTCAGACTTATCAGCCAGTGCTGAGGAGGCCAAGTGACGGCTAGCCCCTGCCTGAGACAAGGGTTCTCCACCTCTGCCTGCTGTGCCAAGCCTTCCTCTGGCTCCAGGCTGACCAGGATGGTCCAGGGCCACCTCCCTCCTCTTTTCATGCTATCTCAGAAGGACTCAGACTCCTCCCAGATCCAACCCCATCTTACTCTTCCAAACAGCTGAAGTCTAGTCATTCACATACTGGACCTTGACTTGACCTGCAAGTAAACAGCCAGAAGTGAAGAATCCAGGTTCTGCTGGAGAGACTTTAACTCATTGCACCAGAGTCTCAGTTCAGCTACTTGCAATGGGGAACTGAGTGACATCCTAAATTGTTCAGGCCAAAAGAATATGGGCATTAAAGTGATGAATGATTTGAAGAGAGATTTCCTTCACAGATTCAAAAATAAATGACACATACCAATTTTCTAAAGACAATGGAATTTCCAGGAAGAACACAGCAGTGTCTGCCTCCAGGGAAACTGGTTTTCTAGAGGCATAGGAACCAGGGACTTTAAATGCAAAATGTGTCATATGCTACAAGGACCTATTTCAAAGTGAGCATCAGACCATGGCTAAAGAGTTGCTGGGTAGATATCCTTGTAGAGTGTGTGTGTGTGTGTGTGTGTGTGTGTGTGTGTGTGTGTGTGTTTGAATGTATGTATGTACGTTTATAGGAACATACACGTACATATGTGTATAAAAGTTGCAGTGGCCTATGTGTAAAGTGCTGCGCTTGTGTTTATTCATGTGTATATGTAGGTACATGGGAATATGTTTGTGTGTGTGTGTGTAGGTTGCAGTCCTTATTGTATAAGGTTATGGTCTAGCCATTTACTTGTGATAGTTCTCGTGTCAGGCACATTGTGTAAGATCTCCTTGCACCTTCCTGACTTTATTTTTGACATGTTTTGCATGTGAGTTGTCTCCCATAGGTGTATATGTTTGCATCCTCAGCCGATGTTAATGTCTAGGAAGGTCGTGGCACCTTTAGGAGATAGAGACTTGCTGGAGAAAATCAAGTGATGGGGGATGGGCTTTGAGTTTTGGTAGCCTGGTCTTGCTTCCCCTCGATGGCTGTGGTGACCTGAACAAGCCTCTAACTTCTCAGTAACAACTTCACTCACCCTTCTTCTCCCAGTGGATTCTCTGGGTGCTTGAAGAAAGAGACTGACAGGTATGGCCCTGGAGTCCAGCAACACACTCGGCATGCAAAATGGATCTGACAAATGAATGAGACTGAGACTGGCATAGCTTTGCCTCTAAGATGCAGCTCAGGTAAAGCACTGACAAAGTTTTCATTTCAGTTTTATTCTTCACTTGTGAAGTGACTACTGTTTGGTCTAAGCAATCTTGGAGTTCATTTTTAACTATAATGATGGACAACACTAAATAACACGTGTAAGTCATGAAAACTCGGAACCATGTATTCACACACATGGTAGTGAACTGCAAGGAGAAGGTAAGCTATTCCTCACATGGGACCTTCAGTGCTGACTTAACTTTGATTAGAACACCAGGATAGGAGCTACACTAGCTATGACCTGGACAGCAGAACTGTTTGATCTGAGATTCACATGTTCATGAATAGATCATCATGGAAGCCTAGACAGCTGCCTCAGCACAGAGGACCATAGCTGGCTGCACTGCATGATGTCAGTGTGGTCCCCACCAACAAGTAGGCAGATGCGCGCCTAAATGCGGGTGGCAGCATGATACACCCATACGACTATAGTTTCAGAAAATACAAATTTCTTAAATTAGTTGCACACTTTTCATGGTAATCCAAAGAGCAGATTTGTCCTTCCCTTTCTAAATGTGTTTGGAGTGGAATTTCTAGGGGAAAGCCAGGAAATAGATCACATACATTAGCCTGATGTATAAAATGTTTGTGTTTATTATTGGAGCCCATAACTGAAACAGGATGGGGTTCAGCTTTGCGTGTGCAGGTGGAAGCACTTAGTGGGAACTGTATCTGCTGCCACACAAGAATCCTTAAGGAAGGAGATGAGAACATTTCCAAAGAATAAAGAACTCTGTGGGTCTCACCTAAAAAAGTAAAGCAGGACCACTCCTAAAAGGGCAAGATTGATTTTCCTAGACCCTCCTTTTTGCTGAGGGCAAATGTGGGTGCCCTGCTGAAAATGTGGGTGCGTGGTGTCATAAGGCACCCCAGCTTCCATGCTTTCTGGGTCTATTTATTGGCAGATGGCTCTCTTGCCCTAACAGCAGTGAGTTTTAAACTCCTGTCCCAATACAACAATTACAGGAATCTGTTTGAAAGTTTTAAGAATAAAATAAAAATTAAAAACTATTATTGGTTCTGTTGTCATAGTTTTGACAAAGTTATACAATATTCTGTTAACATTGTTTTCTTCTAAACCAAGCAGATGTGCACTTTTCTATAGTTTTTATTCTTTCCAGGAATTGCTTGATTCTGAGACTTCTTTGCTTGTTAATCATTATGTTCAACTGATGATTTTTTTAACAGAAGAAACATTTGTAATTATATCATTCTTCTCATAACTTATCCACATTCAGCAACAATATGTAACATTATTGGTAGCAGTATTTGTTGTGTATTGAACATTAATCGTGTGAAAAATCATGTACAACTTTTTTCTGGGACTTTCCAATATTATTTCATTGTACTCTCACTACAACCTCTGGGGAGAGATATCCTCTATATTTTCCTTCTTTTTTCAGGTTGAGAAATCCAGTCTCAGAAAGGTTACGAGGACTTCCCAAGTCAAATAGCTAGTAAGGAAGAATCCTGGGCTCCGATTCTCATTCACTGCTATTGCTACAAACATTCAAGCTAGTAGTGACTCCGTTGACCATGCTTTTACCAGGCCCTGACTCCAGATGACGGCGAGGCGTCTTGTATTCCTCCTAACTGTCCAGATGAGCCTGCTTCACCACCAGTATCCGGCATTCTGCCTGACCTCATAAAGGTCCTCAGGGATTATGAACATTTGCTCATCTCCTCCCCTATAATTCAGTTCACAGAAATCAAAGTTTGCTTACCTGAGTACATTGCTTCTCAGGAACCTACCCCAAATTGTTGGTTGATTTGTTCTGCTTCGAATCTAAGATGACATGGTCATGTCTGCTTGGTGACTATTATCTGTTCTTCAAACCCTGGATTCCGTCATGTCTAGAGGCTCAACCAACCTCAGGCTGTGTGTTATGTAGCTGGACATGTAATAGTTGCATCTGTACTAAACAGATATGTTTTTTCTTTGGCATTATTCTCTAAGCAGTACAGAGGAACAGCACTGACATAGGATTCACAGTGCATTCAGTAACCCCAGAGGTAATGTGCATTTTCTGTGCCCTTTTTATCCTGGGAGTCCTGGAGCAATTCCTCCATGGATATAAAGGGAAGACTATTGACTCAGTATCTGTAACCTGCATGATGCTTGTCATTCTGGAAAGTTCCTAGTATATCGTAGGTCCAGCTTATTCTGGAAACCTGTTGGGCTACATGGAAACTGGAGCCAGCGGGAGTCCTGTCCGCACCACCTCACTAACAAGGTAGATGGAGTGATGTAAGAGTCGACTGGTGACACTTCAGAGCTAGGCTAGGTCCCACCCTCCTGACCGCGAGGCACAGGGAACAGTCATATTCACCATGTGTCCAGCAGCCTCGAGGTGCCCCCTACATTAAGTTGTAATCTGCAGCATAGCCTCACTCTATCACCATCCTCCCATCACAGGACAGACAGAGATGTGGACAGGGAGAAGTGTCCCTATAGTGATCCCTAAGTGTCCCTAAGTGAGGTTCCCTGTAATGATCTCAGGAGCTGGGATTCCTCTTCAGGCCAGCGGTTATTTGCTTCTGCTTCCCTGCAGTGTAGGTGCTTGAAACTGACAGCGTAACACAGAGCACAGGAACATAGTGTGGTAGGTACTCTCATTCAATGCTAACTACCCATCTCTGGTACCATAAAGTACCAATCAGGCGGATTAAAGTGGACGACACCCTCAGGACCCAGTGAGTGAGAAGTGGAGTCCCACTAGATCACTGCTGCATTCGTCTGCGATCCCCCCGCCGCCCGTCTGTGTGCACTGGGGGGACATTGCGCTGCACTCTCTGCGATCCAGGGTCTTCCTTAGCGCACTTCCTGGTCGGGGACCTCTTCATTGCCTCCTGCTCTTCGTCCTTCCAATGTCAGCTCATCAGAGTTCATTAGTCAAGCTCGAACTCCAGGACCATTTTTTCCTAAAACTTTTGTAAAACCTTTATAGGGCTTATTTTCATCCGTATGTGAATAATAATGTTCCTGAAGCCAGAAGCAACTTTCTGTCTTCTCAGAACTCGTGGCTGCTGCTTCTGTCACAGACCGTGTTCTACTGTTAGAATGACATGTAAACTATCTTAAGGATCCTCTAGATTCCTGGGGAGCCAGATACAGGTTTCCCTTCAGCTCTTGGCTACAGTCTGATGTGTGTGGTGCCAATGAATAAACCAAAGAGTGCACAAATACCTGGGTGAATGTACATGAATCCCTTGAAGATGTAATACATCCAAGATAGTTTTTCCTCCCAAGTCCTTTTGCAGAGACAACAACTGAAAATTCACACATGGGGACTTCTAGGACCTTTATTCAAAGGAGACTTGCAAAGTCGGTCACGGCCCGGCTGGTTTGCCCGGGTACTTTGATAGGAAGGGCTGTGGAGCAAGAGGATTTTATAGCAGAGCATAAACAGGCAGAGGAAAGCAAATGTGGCAACCATGGGCCCGTTTGTTTCCTTTATTTATGCTCTGTCTTCTATCCTCAAATTAATTTCTGTATCAGAGGCTCTGGAGGCAGTCTCTGTGCTGGCCTGTAATTACGTGTGTGAGTGTGGGGGTGCTGCTTTCTCTGATCCTAAGCTGAACAGTAAAAGATTTCATTAAGCAAGCAATCAGCACTAATACCCCTCTTTCAATGTGTCTCTTTGCTTTCAGTGGCTTAGTTACAACTCTTCATGGAAGGTACTGCTCACTGAAGTCAGACTGTCCTTGGCTGTTTATGAAGAAACTCAGAATATGGTCCAAGTGGGGACTATTCTAAACGCAGTACAGCAATTCTGGAATATGCTCCAAGAGCAGGAAGCTATAGCTGCGCAGCATGTCACTGTATTAGAAAGTCCTGTCTGCCATTCCCAACCACACTGGAGAAGCAGGTAAGGCAGAAGTCTCCAGAGGACTGGTGGCTGTCAGTTCCTCTTTGACTTCTAGGCAGTGGGTACTGTTATCTGGACAGTGCTGGAGTTACTCCTTGTAAGGGAAAGGGGGCGTTCTTAATCTAACCATCCGCTATAACAAGATGTCCACTGAGTGACTGATTAACATCATCATAAGTTTATTGCTCACAGTCTAGGAGTCCAAGATAAAGATGCCAGTAGGCTTAGGATTCTTCTTCTTGCCGTGACCACACGCGGAGAAAAGATGCATGGCGAGGACATTATCCTCATTTGTGACCTAAACACTTCCCACAAGTCTCTAAGACTATGCCATTGCTGACCGCCTTGTTTGTTAGCTTTGTTTCACTTCTGTAGCAAAGCACACAAAATAATCCACTTAAAAAGAGGAAAGGGTAACTTACATTCACAGTTCAGAGCCTTCCATCAGGCTCAGTGGCCCTTTGTTTTTGGGTATGTGGTCAGGAAGCACATCATGGGGGGGGTTGGTGGCCGAGGAGGCCACGCTCTCATTTCATCCAGGGAGCAGCGAAGAGAGAGAACGAGGGCCGCCACTTAACTTTTCCTAGGCCCTGCCTCCCAGAGGCTCAGCATTATTTATTTAGAACCATGAGTTAAAAACTAAGACATTATATACAGGTTTTCAAGAGGCACATTCAATGTACAGCAAGTTTCAACATAGACAGTTGGGGTGGTAGGAAACTGCGTTCGGATGTAAAAGGCCTGTCTGGCCCTGGCCTGCGCTAATTTACTATATTCTTATTCACATGTCTTTTCTGCTTACTTGCCTCTCAGGGTAGTTTTAGGAACTGGAAGCTCCAAGCAGACCTCAAAAGCATGGCCTATCCCCTTGTGAAATGTGTGTGTGTGTGTGTGTGTGTGTGTGTGTATGAATGTGTGAGTGTGCTTCTGTGTGCTTCTCTGTGTATGTGCGTCTGTATATGTGTGTGTGTATGAGACTGTGTGTCCGCGTGCGCATGTGTGTAGGTGCATGTGTGTGCATGTGTGTGTACATCATGTACACACAAACTTTTCTGAGAACATTCCAGATGAATGCTGAAGATTTTCATCTAAGTGGAAAGTACCAGAATATCCCTAAAATATGCCTAGAAAAATCTACAATGCATGCTTGGCAAAAGCAGGCAGATGAATAGATTCCTGGGGCTATCAGTAGATGGGTTTCCATAGATTTTCTATTTGTCAGAAATGTACGAAGGAAACAAACCCCAAGTCTGAGAATGCATATTATTATGAAAAAACAGAAAAGGAAGAAGGTAGAAAAGAAACGTGGATGGAAAGAAGAAAGAAAGGAAGGGAGGGAGGGAAGAGCGGGAGGGAGGGAAGAGTGGGAGGGAGGGAAGAAGGGAGGCGAGAGGGAAGAAGGGAGGAGGGAGGGAAGGAAGATAATTAAATTCACCAGGACTTAAGTATAAGGAAGTCATATTTCTTGCAAGTTTCTTAAAAATATCAGTTCATAACAGATACCTTGAGATGATATTTCTACAAATGACAAGAAGAATAGCATTTCACCAGGACTCCTTAATGATATTTCTACAAATGGCAAGAAGAAAAGCATTTCACCAGGACTCCTTGCCCCAAGTGACGTCAGCAGTGGGAAGTGAAGATGTGGAGTGAGCATTTATTACAGAATTCCAAGGCTCATGGAAAGTCTGCCCTGTAGAGTCAGGAAAATAATCCCTAGTAAATGTAAATTCACAAATGAAATGTTTGCATAAGATAAACTAAGAAAATCTGTTACAGTTTCACTCGGCCTAATGGTTAACTACATCAGAAGAAAAAAATCGTAAATATGGCATGATTTTATAAGCTTAAACAAAGTACATTTTCATATCATGACCATGGATTCTCAGAAGAGATTGGGCAAAGCCAAAACCTCAAAAGACAGAAATAGAAGGGGAAAATGGAAAGAAAAGGAAAGAAGGAAAAGGAGGGAAGGAGACAGGAGAGGAAGGGAGGAAAAGAAAGTGGTAGACAAAAGAAAAAAGAAGGGAAAAGGAGAGAAAGAAAAAACAGAAAAGGAAGAAGGGAGAAAAGAAACGTGGATGGAAAGAAGAAAGAAAGGAAGGGAGGGAGGGAAGAGCGGGAGGGAGGGAAGAAAAGAGGAGGGAGGGAAGGAAGATAATTAAATTCACCAGGACTTAAGTATGAGGAAGTCATATTTCTTGCAAGTTTCTTGAAAATATCAGTTCATAACAGATACCTTGAGATGATATTTCTACAAATGACAAGAAGAAATGACCAGTTAGAATCAATGGGCCTGAAACAGAGGGCAGAGGTCACAGCATTTGTTGAAGATGAGTCACCCGCAGCCAGAAGGTGTGGTTCTCGATGCAGAGATCTCTGTCTGTAGCAGAGAAAGGCGCCTTGCGAAAAGCCAGAGGACAGCCCTGAGTACTGAGGTGTCCCAGCCTTGAAGTTGCAGGTGAATTTCCTTTTTTTTTTTTTAATGAGGAGTTCCCTAAGAAAAGGTCATGTGACCTTCCACAGCTGGACCTTAACCCCTTGACAGCCTAGGCATGTGAATAAGCCCTCTCAACTTGCTTTTATGGACTGTCTGACAACTGTTCCTTGCTGAGAGTCTGAAATGACTTCAGTATAGGAGTCATTTCTTAGGGATACTGAATGGGCAGACATCGTTTTCAGGAAAAGTCTGCTGGAAAGGCCATCGAAGTGTACTTGGTCCCTATAAATTCATGTGCACTGCAGGCAGTCTACAGAATCATCCACACCTATCTATCCTTCAAAATAAGTAGATGGCATTGCTGTTAACAGAATATAGATCTTATAATTATTTCTTGATTCGCAGTATCCTTTCATTGAATATTGAACAGCCTGATCTGGAGGTGGCAGGTACAACCAACCATCTGTACAGAGGGGTCTGACCCTGGAGACCACGTGACTGTCATTCACTTGGCTCGGCAGAGTCAATTCAGGGTCCTTGGATATGGAGTCACTGCACTGACAGAAAGCTGCAGCCCACCTGTCAAGTGGCCCTGGAGAGGCCAGAGGAGCTGCACATGGGGACCACATGTAAGGTGGACAACTAGCTCTTCTTGTACTTGGGGAATTAATAAAAGAAAGGAGTTACACTGAGAGAAAATACTTGCACAAAAAGCAGTGTTTCTAAGGTTAAACTTGGAAGTAGGGTTGAACTACACTATTGGGGGGATAAAAATGAATCAAATAGATTTTTGTGTGTGCCACTCAATTCAATCACTCAAAAGAGTCTTTCAGGTGTCTGTGCATACATTTGAGGATGGAATGAATGGTCTTGTCTCTGGGAATATTAGTTCCAGGAGCTTCCTGCTGGAGTTTCTGGGATCCCTCAGGTATAAGATCATGTCATCTGCAAATAGGGATAGCTTGACTTCTTCCTTGCCGATTTGAATCCCTCTTATGTCCCTTTCTTGTCTTATGGCTTCAGCTAAGACTTCAAGTACAATATTGAATAGAAGTGGTGAGAGTGGACAGCCTTGTCTAGTTCCTGATCGAAGTGGGAATGCTTCCAATTGTTCCCCATTGAGCATAATCCTTGCTGTGGGCTTGTTGTATACAGCTTTTATTATATTGATAAAGGTTCCTTCCACTCCTACTGTCTCTAGCGTTTTGATCATAAAAGGCTGTTGGATCTTGTCAAAGGCTTTTTCTGCATCTATCGAGAGTATCATGTGGTCTTGGACTTTGGACTGGTTTACATGATGAATTACATTTATTGATTTGCGTATGTTGAACCAACCTTGTGTGCCGGGGATGAAGCCTACTTGGTCCCTGTGAATGATCTTTTTGATATGTTTTTGAATCCGATTTGCTAAGACTTTGTTGAGAATCTTTCCGTCTGTGTTTATCAGAGAGATCGGCCTATAGTTTTCTTTTTTAAGTGAATCTTTATTAGGTTTTGGGATTAAGACGATATTAGCTTCATAGAAGGAATTTGGTAGTGTTCCTTCCTTTGCTATTTGATGGAACAGTTTAAGGAGTATTGGTGTTATTAACTCTTTAAATGTCTAGTAGAATTCTGTGCTGAATCCATCTGGTCCAGGACATTTTTTGGGAAGATTTGAGATTACTTCTTCAATTTCCTTATATGTTATAGGGCTATTTAAATAATTCACAACTTCCTGATTCAATTTAGGTAAGTTGTGTTTACTTAGAAATTCATCCATCTCTTTTGTGTTGTCAAACTTCACTGAGTATAAGTTTTTGAAATATGATGTTATAATTGTCTGGATTTCTTGGGTATCAGTAGTGATAACTCCATGTTCATTTCTAATTTTGTTAATTTGGGTTTTCTCTCTCTTGCTTTTGGTTAATTTAGCTAGGGGTGTATCAATTTTATTGATTTTTTCAAAGAACCAGCTTTTTGACTGGTTGATTTTTTCTATCATTTTCTTAGTATTGATTTCAGATATTTCTCCCTTTATTTTGCTAATCTCCTCTCTTCTACTACTTTTGGGATCAGATTGCTCTAGTTTCTCTAAAGCCTTAAGCTGCATCGATAAGTTATTTATCTCTGATGTTTCCAATTTTTTTTGATGTAGGCATTAAGAGCTATGAACTTACCTCTTAGAACAGCTTTCATTGTGTCCCAGAGATTTTGGTAAGTTGTATTTTCATTATCGTTCACTTTCAGGAAATCTTGAATTTCCTTTTTAATTTCTTCCTGAATCCAGTTCTCATTCAGCATCTATTGTTAAGTTTCCAGGAGTTAGTGTATTTTCTCTTGTTTGTTGTGTTGTGAATGTCCAGCTTTAGGCCATGGTGGTCTGACAGGACACAGGTTAGAATTTCAACTTTTTTGTACATGTGTAGATTCGTTTTGTGGCCCAATATGTGATCTATTTTGGAGAAAGTTCCGTGTGCTGCTGAGAAAAATGTGTATTCTTTGGTGCGTGGGTGAAAAGTTCGATAGAGATCTGTGAGGTCCATTTCTTTCAGGGTTTGATTAAGGTCCAAAGTGTCTCTGTTAAGCTTTTGACCTGTTGATCTATCCCATGTTGAGAGGGCGGTGTTGAAGTCCCCAAGAATTATCGTTTGGGGGTTGATTTCTTGCTTTAGGCGCTGTAGGGTTTTCTTAATGAATGTGGAGGGGCCCGTATTGGATGCATAAATGTTCAGGATTGTGAAGTCTTCCTGGTGAATTGTACCTGTGACTAAAATGTAGTATCTATCTGTGTCTCTTATGATTTTCTTTGGTTTGAAGTTCACTTTGTCTGAAAGCATAATTGCTACTCCTACCTGTTTCCTGGTTCCATTAGCTTGCAAGATTTTGGACCAGCCTTTCATTCTTAGGATGTGCCTATCTTTTGTGGTGAGATGGGTTTCCTGAAGGCAGCAGATTGTTGGATTGTGGTTTTTAATCCAAGTTTGTAATCTGTGTCTCTTAATCGGCGAGTTAATACCATTGACATTTAATGTTATAATGGAGAAATTATTTTTAATTCTGGACTTTTTTTTTATGTTTAGTAGACTTTGTCAGCAGGGTGACAGGATACAAAATAAATGTGCAGAAATCAGAGGCCTTCCTATATGCCCAGAATGAAAGAAGTGAAAAAGCCTTGAGAGAAACAATCCCATTTACTGTAGCCCCTTAAAAAATGAAATACCTTGGTATAAACCTAACCAGGGAGGTAAAAGACCTTTACAATGAAAACTTTAAAACCCTGAAGAAAGAAATTGCTGAAGACATCAGAAGGTGGAAAGACCTCCCATGTTCCTGGATTGGCAGAATCAACATTGTAAAAATGACCATCCTACCAAAGGCAATATACAAATTCAATGCTATACCAATTAAAATCCCAAAGCAATTCTTTAAAGAAGTGGACCAAACAATCTCAAAATTCATATGGAGGCACAAAAGACCCAGGATAGCAAAGACAATCCTGAGTAACAAAAACACTGCTGGAGGTATTACCTTACCAAACCTTAGTCTAGATTACAAATCCATAGTTATAAAAACAGCCTGGTACTGGCTCCAAAATAGACACACAGATCAATGGATAAAGGTGAAGACCCAGATATAAGCCCACAAAAATACAGCCATTTGATCTTTGACAAAGGGGCCCAAAGAATCCAATGGAAAAAGGACAGCATCTTCAACAAATGGTGCTGGCAAAACTGGATCTCCACATGCAGAAGATTAAAGCTGGACCCGTACTTGTCACCATGTACAAGACTTAATTCCAAATGGATCAAGGACCTTGATATCAGGCCAGAGACTATAAAAATCATAGTGGAAAGGATAGGGAACTCCCTTGAGCTGACTGGGCTAGGCCAACATTTCCTAAACAGACATCCAATGGCACAGTCAGTGCTACCAACTCTCAACAGTTGGGATCTTGTGAAATTAAAGAGCTTCTGTTCAGATAAAGAGATTGTCACACGAACTCAAAGGCAACCCATAGAATGGGAGAAAATCTTCACTAACCACATATCTGATAGAGCTCTACTGTCCTGAGTGCACAAAGAACTTAGAAAATTAAACACCAAGGAAACCAATGGCCCAATTAAAAAATGGGCCCTGGAACTTAAAAGAAATTTTACCAGAGATGAAATTAAAATGTCTAACAAATATCTTAAAAAATGCTCCACTTCTTTAGCCATCAGGGAAATGCAAATCAAAACCTCCCTGAGATATCATCTCACTCTAGTCAGGATGGCAAAAATCCACAATACAAACAACAACAAGTGCTGGAGAGGATGTGGAGAGAGGGGAACTCTGCTACATTGCTGGTGGGAATGCAGGCTCATACAGCCATTCTGGCGAGCCATCTGGAGATTCTTAAAGAAATTAAAGATTGAAATGCCATATGACCCTGCTATTCCACTTTTGGGAATAACCCCCCATGCAGCAGAGGTTTGCCTTGATAGCACAAGCACAACCATGTTCATAGCAGCACCGTTTGTTTACAATAGCAAAGACATGGAATCAACCCAAATGTCCAACAGTTGACGAGTGGATAAGGAAAAGTGGTACATCTATACAATGGAGTACTACTCAGCCATCAAAAATGATGAATTACTGGAATTTGCTGGGAAATGGATGTCATTAGAAACAATTATATTAAGTGAAGTATCCCAAACCCAGAAAGTTAAGCGCCGTATGTACTCCCTAATAGGTGGCTCCTAGTACCAAACTCACCCAGCCCACATTGAGACACTCAAAGGTAAACCTATGTAATACAGTAATTGCAAGGATTGTGAGCAAGAGGGATGGGGTTGGAGGGCCACACAGACACAAGGAGAGAGGGGAGCATGTTACAGCAGAGAAAATCGGCCTCCAAGGAATGCAAGTAAGTAATGTGACACCTGGTTAAGTTCACAGACGTTCGTTCCTGATCATGTACAACCGAGGGGGTATGATCTCACCAGAAGGGGAGGGCATATAGTCTGGCAGATGAAAGGTGATCATTTTGCAAATGGGTGACTGACCCCTCTCTCACCGAGGTTTCCTGCTTTTATTACATCTACCCTTGAATGTGCTATTATAACAAGACTCCAGTTTAACAGTTTTTTGTCTCTGACCAGGGGGTGGCATACAGTGCCCATCAGAATGGAGTGAAGGGCATTGCAGGAGCAGTAAAACTGCAAAAGAAAATCAACAAACCACAATCCAGAACTTCAGAGACTCTATATCAACCACATAGAACTAATCCAGCCTAATCTCCTCCCATCCTGAAGCTCAGGGACATCTGCGGAAGAGGGGGTGGTAAGATTGTAAGAGCAAAAGGATGGGAGGAGCATGATCTGAAGATTCTCCACACTAGTTAGGGCTGAAGCAATCATAATAGGACTTTGCATGCCCTGCGCAATGTCCAACACACTATTGACCTCACAAAGTCTAGCATCGGCTAAAGGCACCAAGATCCTTGGAGGCAAGGGATTGACAGCCACAGTAGTGTTCCTATGCTTAAGGGGAACACGAGAAAGGGTTCAGGGAAATGCCACTGGGTCCTTGTACATCATCGGAGAGGAGGACCAAGAGGAGAGTTAGGCATACACAATAAAGGACTCTCTGGCAATTGGGGGGGAGGCACTGGGAGACGGGGAGGGACGGAAGGGGAGCAGGGGGTTCAGGGGGGGGGGGAGGGAACTGTTCTACCTATTAAGTTTGTATGAGCGGAAATAATAATAAAAATGTTAAAAATTTTTAAAAAAAGAAAATATTGAATATTGGAGGGATGAGGCTCTGTATGTGCTGTTGGCATCTATGGTCCGGGTGTGCAAGCCAAGCACACTGGCGTGAGAAGCAGAAGAGTCCAGAGAGGGGCTGCAGAGTGCTGGAAGTCGTTGCAGGGATTCAGTGGCCTGGGGCAGTCAGAGGACAGCAAACCTTGTGTGAGGCCCACTCCGTGGGAGCGACAAGCCCTGAAGGGGAGGGAAGCAATTGGGACCAGGATTCAAGGAAATGAAGGGAAATGAAGGTTGAGCTCAGCAGGGAGGGAGGGTGGAGGAGAGGAAAAGGGGAAAAGAAGAAGGGAGGAATGGGAGAAAAATAGGAAGGAAGGAAAGGGAATGAAAGGAAAATGGGAAGAGGAGCGGTGTGTGGCCAAGGGATCTCCGGCTGACTTGGCCTTTGTCACGGTTACTCTGTGTTGCTGGAAGACAGTGCTCAGACTCAAGCAAGTGAAAGGGGAAACAGGAAATTTATTTGGCTTATGGTTCCGGAGGGTCCACAGTCCATGAGCAGTAGCTGGAGGCTGCAAAGAAAGCAAGCAGCAAGCCTTAAGAAGCGACCACTAGGGGAAGAGGACGGGGCTGCCCGCCTCCAGGCTGCCTCCTGCGATGCACCTTCCTCCAGCAAGGTCCCGCCTCCTAAAGGTGCCACAACCTTCCCAAGCAGCTAAGGATTCAAACCCACGGGCCTGTGGTGACAAACTCACATTCGAACCATGACAGCCTCTGGCTGTCCCCCGCAACGCTCGAGGGAGAAATCAAATGGTGCCAGGCAGGTGGGCCACAGATAGAAAGGAGGGCAGACTCCTTCAGAGCCAGCCCAGACCTGGAAAAGCCTTTCAACCCCTTGGGACAGCAGCAGCTCCTGGGACTTCACTGACAGACAAGGAAGCTCTTCAGTCACCGGTGCCATTGCCCGAGGAGGCTCGGCCTCGACAGCCTGTACCCACAGCAGGTGCTGGCACTGCCCTGCGCAGCCAGCCTGGGCCTGGTCTTCCTGGGGCCAGAGCATTCACTTGCACATGAAGCAGAGTCCTTCCCAGGGAGACACTCTTCCACACTCCCTGCATCGTGAAAGACAGTGACACCTTGTCCCCACGATGGAGGGTTGCTTCTTTCTGCTTACCTACCTCCTGTTTGTCATGAACGATGCTGGCGAGGGGAGAGGTGCAGCAGGTGTCAAGGGGACAGCACAGGCAGAGGGATGTCACGTGTACCAAAGCAAGGCAGTCAAGGAGCCCACTGGCACTACGTGGTATCTCCACTGTTGGTCCTGGTAAACTGGCTGCTTATCCACAATCTAGCCGATCGCCAGACATTTGTCCCAGCATTTGTCAGCGATCTGCGGCTTGGTTGTTCATCTGTGCTCCAACTTTCATCCTTCAAGTCCTAATGGTGATTCTTGCTGATGCTCCCTGCTGGTGCATCTGCTGATGCATAAAGATAGACAGCTGATGATACTTAGCCGTGTATTTGCAGAGAAGTTCTTTGATGGTTTCCTCCCACCAAGGCCTGGGGTGAAGTTCCTATTCCTTCTTGTCGGGAAATCTGGGTATAGGTATGAGGGCAGCTGGATGTGGAGTATCTTCACCACCATTGTCTGAAGAAATGATAAGGAAACCAGCTGTCCTGTGCTTATGCATCAAGCTTGGTCTTTCTTCTCCATTTCCCAACAAATGCTCAGAGATGTTCCGCTGGCACAAGCAGTCAGCAGTAGGACACAATCCTTGCAACCAGTGACTATCACTGGTCCGTGAAGCTACTCTTCCATGCTTTTATCTTTAGCTTAGAATATACTCCTACCTCAAGAAGCCCGTGGCCAGAGAGACACGCAACACCAGCCCCAAGAGTATTAAAAGGCTGTGCCTAGGGCGTGACAGGACTTCAGAAGACTGTGTAAGCATCCTCTAATGACGACATAATCTGACTCATTGATGACATAACCTGATGCATTTCCCACAGCTTGTTAGGCAGCATACGTCTGCACGTGGGTCACGAGCTCCTGACTGGATGAGTAAGTAGCACGTGGATCAGTCAAACTTCAGATTGGACAAATGAAGAAGAGAAGTCAGGTGGCTACTGATGCAGGTGTGAATGCAAGGTGAAGGCTAGGAAAAGACACTTCACTCATTCATTCATTCATTCATAAATTCATCTTAACCTTGGAAGTAAACAGGCAAGTGGGAGGATGCTAGAAGGATCAGCAAGGCCATCTGCAAATGGGACAGCTAAAATCTTGTACACATGGGCTGGAGATTTGGCTTAGGGGTTAAGACTCTGTCTTGCAAGCAGAAGGTCTGAGTTTGGACCCCAGTCCCAGGTAAAAATGCCAGGGAGAAACGGAGGTGGCACTTCTAGTGGGTGGAGCCTGGGAAATCCCAGAGTGAAGCAAGAAGGAGGTAGAACCAACCGCCGAGTGATTCCTGAAGTTACCCTTGGTCCTCCACAGAGACACACAGTGCCCTGTGGCCCACACACACATACACACAGACACTAAATGAATGAATGAATGAATAAATAGAATGTTTTAAAAAATCTTGTATACATACAAGGAGAAAGGATGTCTTAGTAGATATCTTTGTTAACTTGACAATTGAGGGCCAGACCTTTGGGCACAGTTGTGAAGAATTAGTAGTTGAGCTGAGCCCTGGACAAGCCTGCAGGAAATTGTCTGACTGATGCCAAGCCCATGTGGTGGGACTAGGCCCTGGGCAGGTAAATAAAATGGAAGGAACTGATTGAAGAGACCAGTATCCTTTGGTATTCTTGGCAACGTGCTGGTTTGGCAAGTGAAGATTATCCCTTTCAGAGGTCCTGTGGATGTGGTGTGGACAGTTCCCTTAGTCCTCGATGTTGGTATGTGGACTCTTGCCAAGCTGGATAAGGACCTGTAACTGACAATCATAAGCCAGAATAAAACCCCTTGTTCCCTTAAGCCCTTTGGTCATGAATTTGTCAGCGTCAATGCAGAGTAAGTACTACAGAGGGCTAAAAGGAAGAAAGCTTTGGCACAACAAGGCGAGATGGGGGCTATGGAAGCTCACCCATGTGCAGGTCCCCAGCTTCCAAGAAGTAGCCAGCTTGCCACTTTGGCTTGGGTCCCAGCACATGTTCTGAGGGCACTAGGGGCCCTCTCAGGTGGGTAGGCAGGCAGCTTGCACTGCCTAGAAATGGATATCACAGAGCCCTAGTGTCTCCTGACCCTAACAAAATAGCAGGGAAAGCCAAGCTGCGGGCCATTCTTCAGCATCCCTTTGGAACATGGAAGAGCCTGAGCAGAGAGGTCATGGAAAGCCGGTAGGTACTTCTGGGGTCCTGGATCCATAGGCACCACTAGGAAAAATGCAAAAACTTTCAATAAGGTCTGAAGATTGGTTCACAGTGAAGATTGGCCTTGAGTGTCTCGCTGTATTTACAGGTGCTAACATTTAGAGAAAGTGGATGTGGGGCAAACAGGAATGCTTCCTCTTATTTTGTAAACATCTGTTTCTTCCCTAAGTTGCTTGAATCAGGATTTTCTCACAGCATACAAAGAATGACTGCAACCGTTATTTCCCTGCATAGAACATCTGATACTGGATTTAATACACACTTACAGAATGCCTTGCCTTAGTTTTTTCTAAAACTTTTCTTTTTCTGGTCACATCATATCCTTAACCCCACAGAGTATGCAAGCCAATCACTGAAACATGAATGTCGCAGCATAAAGTTATGAAACTCCGGTACACAGAAAATAAACGTGAGACTCAGTTTGTCTGGCTCATATCATATGCATTGTTTTATGCTGACTTGGAGCATGTGTTTACTTCCATAGCTGGAAAGCATGTGGGAACAAAGGCACATGGTCACCACATCTTACCACGTTCTGAAAGCTTGCTGACATGGATTGTGGGATGTAAAGTATGCTTGCTATACACTTGGAAGCAATGATCATTGTGGCTTATGG
This sequence comes from Typhlomys cinereus, assembly GCA_023101885.1. Taxonomy (NCBI): domain Eukaryota; kingdom Metazoa; phylum Chordata; class Mammalia; order Rodentia; family Platacanthomyidae; genus Typhlomys; species Typhlomys cinereus. The sequence continues at coordinate 926,572 of JALPQD010000267.1, forward strand.
AAACTCCGGCTCCATCTAATTCTCAAGAGGTGAATTCCAGTGAACCTTCTCTTGGGGAGAAGCCATTCTGCTTTGAAAGCGAGCTGAGGCCAGCGGCCACACTTACAAAGTCTGGTCTGAGCAGCCCTGAACCTCCCGTAGAGATGGTTCTCCAGATCCATTCACTCCTGTGACGTTTGTGGTGAGTTTATGTTTAGCTCCTGGTGAGGTTTATACTAGTGCGTTCCCTGACAGAGTGCGGTTGGGTACACATCAAAGGATTTTGCCAGGAGACGACTCTGCGGTGCTATCTCAGCATCACTAGCTCCCAGATTCCATAGCAAATCTCTTAAGAAGATGTCATTGCTCCTTTCTGATCTCTTGAAACCAGCAGCGGAGACTGCCTCGGAAGACTACATATTGCTCTTTTTGACCTCAGAAGAAATTCCTATATTTTCAAAACTTCAAGTGATCCCTCAACTACAGGATTTGAGGAAAATTGTAGTGATCCTTCTCAAGACTTTCTCCCCACAGGAAATGACAGAATGCCTGCATTGGCTAAAAGGCATTTGAGCCTCCAATTTCCTAGTTATTTTGAAGATTTTTGCATGCTACATTTCAGTACAGCAAAGACTCTGAATGGCCAATCAAGACATCCCGAAGCGACCTGTGGCCTTGGACCTGGCATAGGACCCAGTCCACGCTGGGCCTGCCCTCCATGCGAGAAGTCCTGGGCAGGTTGAGCCCTAGGTTAAGTCCCACAGGAGGGAGGTTATTCCTGGGGGCATCTTCCCTGCACTGGGGGGGGGGGGGGACACTTAAGCTCCTCTCCTGGTCGCCGTGGTCTCATGACAGAGACAGATGTCCCAATACAGGAAGGGGGGAATGAAAGCTGTTGCCTGTTTGGCAACAAAATACCCAGCTCAGAAAAGAAAATTTGCTTTCTAAATTGTTTATGACCACTTAGCAGAATAGTCACAATTAACTGACAAAAGTTTTTTGGCTCTATTTATTGACTTGGAGAAGATTCTATTTTTTAATTCACTTTTTTAGAAATCAGTGAACATACGAGCATTTCATTCAAACATCTTCTCATAAATTAAAAGATGGCAGAATATACAAAAGGAAAAATAGGGGCTGGAGAGGTGGCTCAGGGGTTAAGCCTCTGCCTTGCAGGCGGAAGGTCCTGAGTTCGGATCCTAGACCCCACGTATAGATGCCGCCGCCTGCGTTTCTGGTCCTGGTAGGGTGGAGCGTGTGAATCCTGGGCCAAATAAACAAGGAGAAGGTGGAGGTGGTCCATGGTTCCCGAGTTCGCCCGTGGTTCTACACACACACACACACACACACACACACACACACACACATACACGCGCGCACACACACACGCACGCACGCGCACAATTTAATAAAATAATAAAATTTAAAAAAGGAAAAATAGAAGAAAAAACAATCTTGGAGAAAAAATTAAAAATAGAAAGAAACTATAACTCCATCTACTAATTATTTTGTGATGTGTATTTTCACATATGCATGACTATAATGTCCACATTCAATTTAAGCCTGTGTATTGATACCACAGCTAGAGAGATAGAACATATCTAGCGATGCAGGTTGAAGGTCCTTCGCTCTCTGCTAACTGCTATCCTCAGTATTTTGATAATAATTTCCTTATTTCCAGGTAGGTAGATAGGTAAGCAAAAGATAGATAGATAGATCTTAGGAAAACAGATGATAAGTAGATAGACGATAAGTAGATAGATGATAGATAAAAGGTAAATAGGTATCTTAATAGGTAAATAAATATAGCTACAGAGAGAGATGATAGATAAATAGATTGATAGATGTTAGGAAATAACATATAGATTATAGATAGATGAGAAAAGTAAATGATGGATGATGTATAAAAGAGATAAACTGATATATGTTAGGTAAACATAATATGTCAATTATAAGCAGATGAGAGGAAAATAATGGATGATAAATTAGATAGATAACAGAGACATTAATACAAAGAATAGATGATGAGAGAATTATAGCAGAGATATACATAGGGAGGATAGATCATGAGCAGAGAGATGAGCAACATGAAGAAGAAAGATTAGAGATGACAAAAGTTAACCCCATACATAGTATAATTTGGGGGACTGGTTTATTTATATTTTATTTAACTGGAATTTCATGGTACACAAATTCCTGTGACTTGCTACTTTACTATATTATTATTGAAACCTGTTCCTTTCACACTGTATAGCAGTCCACATGGCTATGTCAGAATGTGCTGTGCATTGTACTTCTGTCAGATATCAGAAGCTCTATTTTCTTAGCCATGTTCCTTTTATGAGCTGCATGAAATTCCCAGCTGTTACATTGTTATTTCGACATGTTCACATGTTCAACTGTTTCTTGGTGTATGTGCCTAGTATTAAATATGTAAGTGTACAGGACATACACAGCATGTCGATATTAACTGAGTCATGATGGATCTTTTCCAAGTCATGATGGATCTGCCATAGTCTACATTCTCACCCACAGGAGAACTTGTGTTCTCACACAACCTCACCAGCACTTGGTTGCCCCAAATTTTTTATTCTGCAAATCTGGTGGAAGTAAAATGGACGACTGCTGAGTTTTTTGATCTGCCCTATTCATTACCAATGAGACAGTATACCTGCCTATATGAATACGAGCTGTTTATGCTTCCTCTTTTAGCATAACACAAGGCATTAGGTTTTCATCATCAACAACTAAATTGCTATATTTAAAAATAAATGAAAGAAGGAGCCTAGCTGGGTGGGGACAGATGATGGGGTTAAAGTGAACATATTGTTTCTTACAGAAGTTGACAGTGGAAGGAAGGAGGCTGTGGAGCTGTTCTTAAGAAGCAGGAAGGTTAAATTTTTATTTTTGATAGAAAGGGCTTGAAAATGTGCACAGCTAGAAAAGGAGTCAGGGGACAGTAAAACATGTAATGCCAGATTTATTCCAGAGTGGTGCCAGGTGACAGCCCAGAACAGGAAGAAGCTGATGGGCTCCCAAGAGAACCAACTCTTCAGGAACACAGGTGTGACACTGCTGCTGTAGGTTAGATCTGCAGGGCCTCCTCAAGCTCCCGTGTGAAAGGCTCAGCATACAATTTAGTGGGACTTTGAAAAGTGGGCCTTCTGCGAGAGTTTTAGGTTAATGGGATGTATCCTTCAAAAGATATGATGAAACCCTGGTCTCCTCCATTTTCTCCTTTTGCTTCCTAACCCTGAGATGAGAGGGTTTGCCCACCATGCTTTCCTGACTTCATGTGCTTCTCTCCAGATCCCAAAGAAGCCGGTCCAATCAATAAAAGCGATAAACTGAAGCAAACTTTCTCTCTCTGAAAGTTGATCATCACAGGTGTTTGTCACACTAGTGGGAAGCAGCAGCGATACTCCCTGCCCCCCCAAGCACTTGATAAGAAAGACAGGGGCAGATGCAAGGAAGGAACATGCAGTTGCTGAGGGTTTCCAGCCAGAAATGTCTGTTTTGCATGATCATTTAGAAGCGCATGGGAAGAATACGGCAGAATCAATTAAAACTTTTGAAGTGAGTACATTCCAGGAAGTAATGCATGCGGCAGATTTATAGGGCCGGGTAGAAGAATGGCTGGCTCGAATCCTGTCCTCAATACCCAGGCACTGAGCACCACTTCCAGCCAGGCAGCACAGGGTGTGCTCTTCACAGCTTCACCACAGATTTAGAGCTGTCTGAAGATCACTTCCACAGCTTCTAGCAGCATTCTGGAGTCACTGGACGTGCGACTGGCATGGGATGGCAGTGTTTAAGTCTCCACTGTGATGACAGTGGTCAAATCTACTCAACGCTCTAAACAGTAAAGCAATGAAACCCTAGGACACAGTGACATGCCACTGGAATGATGACATGCTGCTGGAAGAGTGACATCCTGCTGGAATAGTGACATGCTGCTGGAATAGTGACATCCTGCTGGAATAGTGACATGCCTCTGAAATAGTGACATCCTGCTGGAATAGTGACATTCCTCTGGAATAGTGACATCCTGCTGGAATAGTGACATGTTGCTGGAATAGTGACATCCTGCTGGAATAGTGACATCCTGCTGGAATAGTGACATTCCTCTGGAATAGTGACATCCTGCTGGAATAGTGACATCCTGCTGGAATGGTGACATCCTGCTGGAATAGTGACATCCTGCTGGAATAGTGACATGTTGCTGGAATAGTGACATTCCTCTGGAATAGTGACATGTTGCTGGAATAGTGACATCCTGCTGGAATAGTGACATCCTGCTGGAATAGTGACATCCTGCTGGAATAGTGACATCCTGCTGGAATAGTGACATTCCTCTGGAATAGTGACATCCTGCTGGAATAGTGACATCCTGCTGGAATGGTGACATCCTGCTGGAATAGTGACATGTTGCTGGAATAGTGACATCCTGCTGGAATAGTGACATCCTGCTGGAATAGTGACATCCTGCTGGAATAGTGACATGCCTCTGAAATAGTGACATGCTGCTGGAATAGTGACATCCTGCTGGAAGAGTGACATCCTGCTGGAATAGTGACATGCCTCTGAAATAGTGACATCCTGCTGGAATAGTGACATTCCTCTGGAATAGTGACATGTTGCTGGAATGGTGACATCCTGCTGGAATAGTGACATGCCTCTGAAATAGTGACATCCTGCTGGAATGGTGACATCCTGCTGGAAGAATAACATGCCACTGGAATGGTGACATCCTGCTGGAATGATGACATGGCGCTGGAATAGTGACATGTTGCTGGAATAGTGACATCCTGCTGGAATAGTGACATCCTGCTGGAATAGTGACATCCTGCTGGAATGGTGACATGCCGCTGGAATGGTGACATGCTGCTGGAATGGTGACATGCCGCTGGAATGGTGACATCCTGCTGGAATAGTGACATCCTGCTGGAATGAGGACATGCCGCTGGAATAGTGACATCCTGCTGGAATAGTGACATGCCGCTGGAATGGTGACATGCTGCTGGAATGGTGACATGCCGCTGGAATGGTGACATCCTGCTGGAATGGTGACATGCCGCTGGAATGGTGACATGCTGCTGGAATGGTGACATGCCGCTGGAATAGTGACATCCTGCCGGAATAGTGACATCCTGCCGGAATAGTGACATCCTGCTGGAATAGTGATATGTTGCTGGAATAGTGACATGTCGCTGGAATAGTGACATCCTGCTGGAATAGTGACATCCTGCCGGAATAGTGACATCCTGCTGGAATAGTGACATGTTGCTGGAATAGTGACATGTTGCTGGAATAGTGACATGTTGCTGGAATAGTGACATGTTGCTGGAATAGTGACATGTTGCTGGAATAGTGACATGCCGCTGGAATGGACACACTCACGAGCCTTGCTGCTGCTCTGTAGCATGCAGAACTGTATTCTACTGCAGGTGGGAGATGAACAGCACATGCAACCTCAGATACAGATTGTGTCTACATAGGAAACTGTAACTCAAACACAAGAAGGTAAGCATTGCCGACCTATTAATATCATCTGAAATACTGTCTGCATATGTTAAAGAGATTGCTGTCATTATCATCTTGTCTACCACCCTGTCGTTAAACAACTCAAAGCTGTTCAACAGAGCCCAGTTAATTAGATTTCATTTTACTGCCTCACCTGCCCCCAAATTGCAGCTTCATGAGCCACGCTACCATGAAAGTTAGCCTAAGGCTTCCGGGAAGAGGCACTGAATCATGCATTTTTACTGTTAGAACATGTTTTGTGTGCTTAAAAGCCACCAAAATATTGAATCAAGTAAGTTACTAAGGAGACTATAGCTTGGTAAGAGCCAGACGAACTCATAGAAAGGGAGATCAAGATATGTAAAGACGACATCAAAGGCCCGTTCCTTTCTCCTGGGGATGCACATGGCGTCTGCTCACAGGCAAGAACTTGGAGGAGGGAGGGAAATGCCAAGACCTGTGTGCGCCTCCAAGTCGCTCTACCTCATTGTTTTGCTTTGCAGTTTACAGGTTCTGCCTCCCAGGGTTAGAATCATAGAACACTGACATATTTGCCTGGCATTTTTATGTGAGATCCTAGGATCTGAACTCAGGTCCTTTTGCTTGTGACTCATCTCTCCAGCCCAGGGCAAGACATCTTTTACAAATCAATTTCAAAAAAGCATTTCCCGGAGCTGGAGAGATGGCTCAGGGGTTAAGCTTTGCCTTGCAGGCAGAAGGTCCTGAGTTCGGATCCTAGACCCCACGTCGAGTGCGGCTTGCGTTTCTGGTCCTGGTAGGCGGAGCCTGTGAATCCCAAGAAGGAAGTAGAGGTGGTCCATGGTGGTTCCCGAATTCGCCCGTGATTCTACACACACACACACACACACACACACACACACACAAATTGAATAAATTAAAAAATTTAAAACAAGAACAGGTGCAACTTATTTTAAAGATTTGTTTGTACCTTTATGTGTATGTATATGAGATATGAGAGAGAGAGAGAACAAGAACTTTTATGGAGTTGGTTTTCTTCTTCTAACTTGCTTTTGAGGCAGGCTCTCTCTTGCTATTTCTGCTGCTGTGTCTTATGTGTGTTTCCAGCAGATTTTCCTATCCCACCTCCCATCTCACCATGGGAATGCTAAGCTTACAGACTGAACCACCACATCCAACTTTTATGTATTTTTTTTTAATGTGGGTTCTGGTAATCAAACCGAGGACAATCAGGGTTGCACAGCAAGTGTTTCTACCAGTTGTTTTCTTTATTTCTCGTAAGTGAGTTCCTCAGGGAACTCTTCCTCACCACTGATGAAATGACTCAGCAAATTCTTCTCTTTTGACCCCGATTTGTCTCCAGGAGCTTGAAGCTTGTTGTTCACTCTGTGTGGAATAGACATGCTGGTCACTGCAGTGTTGACGCTCTGTGGCCCTGGTTAAAATGTCCCACCTCTACCTGTCATTATTAGAATGGTCACTTCGTGTTCTTCTGCTGCATCTCTTCACACACAGGCCTCTGCGAGAAGCAGGGTCCCCGAGAAAGCTAACTCAAAGCAGAAGTTCTAGATTTAATTTTGAGTCTGTCACTTCCAACATACAACTTCAGAGTTGTATGAAACTCAGTTTTCTTAGCTTCTGCTCCTCCATTCTTTTTTTCCCCTCCCCTCCCGTCCTCTCTCCTCTTCTCTCCTCCTCCTCCTCCTCTCTCCTCCTCCTCTTCCTCCTTTTCCTCCTCCTCCTCCTCCTTCTTTTTGTTGTTGTTGTTGCTTCATTGTGTAGCACCAGAGCTGGAGCTTGGGGCCTCAAGCATCCTCACCAAGCATTGTCCCTCTGAGCTGCAGCCTCAGCCCAATTCATTCTGATAATAATGGCCGCTTCCATGAGGTAAGTGTAAAGATCAAGCCAGCACATCGACAGACTTAGAAACACTTCATGGGCTACAAAACAGTGGCAAACAATCTTGTACAGGACGAAGCATATAAAGATTCAAACACGTTCTTTGAGATATCTTTGAATCATAGGTAAGAGACTGGTCAGCTGTCCTCCAGCTGTGTAATTCTAATGGCTACTCCCTGGATGCTACAGGAACCGTCTCCAAGGACAAGAAATGTCAGGAACAACCTTGATGTTCCAGCATCACCCGGGCTTGAGCTTCTCAGGGACCACGACACTATCATACAAGGTTCGGCAGCTGTTAGATCTTCATGCATACCTAGGCCTGCCTCACTCTGTCCTGGACATGCGGGTAGCTGTACCTTTTCAAGGCTGCAGAGATGTCTCAATAAGTAGTCTGAGTGTGAACCATGTCAGAGAGACGACCTGGTTTCCTAGAGTAACCCACCATCTTGGTTTATCTAACTGTGACCGACTTCTGTGACCAACACAGAGAAGATAGATGTTCTAGATGAGGATGGAGTGTGAGGAAGATTTTTGCCTTGCTATACATCCTGTGTAACTTTTAAAATTATGTGAACATAATGAAAACATGTGTTATTAAAACAAAAAATAGGTATTGCTTTTGGTGCCAAAAGACCATCAGAAAAAAAAAAAAAAGAGAGAGATTTACATTGGGGACCTGGACCACAGGCAACATTTAGAATTTCATATCTTTTTAGAATTTTAAAATATTTTGTTCAATGAGATTCACGGGTGGGAAATTCTTCATGCAGGAAAATTTGCTATTTTGAGGGCACTATGGAAATTATCTACATGTTTGTCTTTCTTTCTTGGAAAGGACTATAGCGAGCTTCTAGAAAGGAATTAGAATGTACGCTAAAAGACTCACCACTACAATTTGACATATAATGGCAAAGACTCTCCCTGTTACCCCTAGAAGTTTACCCTCTAAATTTTTAAGACTCAAAGAGAAAGTTCAACCTGAATTAAATCCCAGTTTGTCACATAACCATGCCCCCAAAATAAGCAAGTTATCAAACGATTAACAAGCAAACCAAAAGCCTCTATGAACACAAAAGGCACATCCAGAGTTGTTGGAAAAGCTCTATTAAAATGAAGAATTCACAGTCTCCAAGAACTGGTCGAAACAGCAAGATCTTTTCTAGTCTTACACAACATGGTTGTGTTGACAAACTGGGATTTAAGTCGGGTTGATCTTTGTTCCTCATTTCTCCCATTTCTCAACTTCAGTTTGAATTTATTAAAGTACATTACATTTCAACTAATTACCAGCTAAGCCTTTGACTCTCAGATCTCCTGGATGTGAATTTTGGAATCTCTGAGTCAGACATCTTATCATGCTAAGTGTGTGCCAAGCAAAAAGTAAATATTATATCCTGCTTCACTAACATTAAGAACCATCTTTGAGGCATTTGGCTCTGCATATTTTTTCTTCCTCCTTCAATAGTTAGTCTTTTAAAAAAATTGTCGAAGTGTTAATTTTAAAATACACTATTTTCGCCATGCTGATGATTATCAATCTCATTTTTTAAGCCTTCTCTTCAGTGTCAGATGCATTTGAGAACTGTCACTATCCTTAGCAACGGGACCCACTGCCCTCGGCTAGTTTATCCAGCATGTACTTCTCGTGAACGTGTGCTCTTCAGGTAACCGTTTCCTGATAACTCCTGCTGGCAGCTCACCTAAGTGAGCAAAAAATGTTTATGAGATTCAGATTGTAGCTCTCAAATGCTTTGCAAGGTGAAAGGGCTTCATTCTGTTTTTCTGAAAGTCCAATGTAAGGTAGATCAGGATAGATGGGACATAACTGAATTAGTTTAGGAATTCTGTATCTCTACTTTCCTTTCTTTCGGATTTATTTTTCATTTTAGGAGATCATCACATGTGACAAAAAAAAAAAAAAAACAAAGAATTTAAATGATTTTCACCTCCTATCACCCAAAGCCATCTCTCCGCTCCCATTCCCAGTGAAAATCCACTTCTCCGTCAGGCTCCTTCCAGCCTTCATGTATCCTCCTTCTTTCTGTTTTTTGTTTTTTTTTTTTAAATGTCAGTGACCCACTGATTTCCTTTCTCAGTTTCCTTGACTTGCCATATGAGTGTCAGACATTCAATGAGAAATTCTGCAAAGAGCTGGATTCCCTGGGGAAGAAGACCAGGAAATGCCGAGGAATTGGCGTGACACTTGCATTGCCTGCAGAACACAGCAAGCGTGCAGTCATTTGTGAGTTTGCAGCCTCATGGAGTGTGAGCGACAGACACTGGGTGCACACTGAGAAGGCCTGTATTGATGGCACTTGGAGACGGAGGAGGAAAGATCCAAAGTTGGATGTTAGCCTGGGACACATAGTGAGACCCTGTCTCAGGGGAAAAAAAAAAAGAACAAATCAAATACATGTTCTAAACATACTTAAGAGACTTAAAATAGCACTTACAGGGAACATGCAAGTCTGAAAGACAAGTATATAGAATTTTTTGTACGGTTATAAAATCAGTAGGAATTAATTAAAAACTCAATGAGACTATTAAGAACATGGACCAGATCTCAGAAGCCTGGGGAAGGATCTGAATTTGAATATTTTTATTATTACTTGTGTGCGTGTGTGTGTGTGTGTGTGTGTGTGTGTGTGTGTGTGTGTGTGTATCAGAGGTCACTGTGTGTTCTTGTGGAGGACCAAGGGTGACTTTAGGAATCATTCTGGATTGCTACCTCCTTTTTGATTTACTCTGGGATTTCCCAGGCTCTGCCCACAAGGGCCAGAAGTATAGTGCTATATTTTTACAAGGGACTTGAGATCTGAACTCAGGCCCTTCTGCTTTTGAGGCAGAGTCTTAACCCCTGAACCATCTCTGCAACCCAAGGATCTGAATTCAAATGGAGTGTGGGTTCCACTGAGTGACATTGCAATCATTGTAAAAGCACAAGTGACTCCATCTGCCACGGACCATCTGTAAACATATTTGTGCTGGTCTATTTCTGGATTCTCGATTCTGTTTCATTTGTGTAATTGCCTATTTGCCATGTCTTAGTGATTGTAGCAGAGTAAAGTCAGTGCTGATGCTGGGTGCTAACTTTGGGATGGCTCAGGAAAAAAAGACATCTACTTCGAAGCCTGGCAACCTGAGTTTGATGCCTGGAGCACGCATGGTGGAAGGAGAGGGCCAACGTCTAAAGTTGTCTCTGGCCCACATCCGTGTGCCTTGGCGTATGTGAACTCTGACCTTTCTCTTCCTTCCTCTCCCTTTCTTTCAGACACATTAAATAAATAAATAAACTATCCAAAAAGACTTCATTGAAACCCTATTCTTGTCTTAGAGCATGGGGTGAATGAAAATATTCACTCACAGATAGACTTCCTTAAAATTGTGGGAGCAGAGATTTTTACACTAAAAATACCTAATAAAATTCATATTCTGAAGTAAGGGAAGCTGCAAATGTCTTTTAATTTTATTCAACACAAAACCATAAAACAAAACTATTTGCTTAAAAAAATCTACCAGGTTAAGCCTTGATCCCTTAAGTACTTCAAGTGTGAAGTAAGCCCAGTTTTGTCCCAGCTACTTAGACGCCCCAGGCAGGGATTGTAGGTATGCCTGACATTTTTATCCTCCTCAGGAGGCTATTTAACACACACTGTGAATAAGTGTGATAATGAGTATTGAGATCATTGTTTTATCCAGTGCTAATCTGACATGCCTTTCAGTAGTATCAATTCAATTTAATTCAGAGATTCAACTGTGTGTTAATCATCCTGTCGCCTGTGTGGTAGATACAGAAGAGAACAAACTATGGGTAATCCCTCCCAAAGAATGTACAAATGAATGCCTTAATTTGGTTCAGCCAATTTTGTAATGAAAATCTGACAGGATTATCTGCTGCAGTTCCCCCAAAATGCTAATCCAAAATTAAATGTTTCTGTGGTACTAATCTCTGGGATGGAGCGGCATTATTTATCATTTACTAGTAATCATAATAATAGCAGCAATGTATTCTTAAAGATTGACATTTTTATCCTTTCCTCAGGAGGCTATTTAACACACTCTGTGAATAAGTGTGATAATGAATATTGAGATCATTGTTTTATCCAGTGCTAATCTGACATGCCTTTCAGTAGTATCAATTCAATTTAATTGATACTCAGTCCTTTTTTTAAAACTCTACTAAATGATCTACCATAGTCGGGACTTTGTGTTCTGTGCTTTGTAGTTCAGCTTCGAGTACTCCCAAGTGTGGCATGGGGTGGAGTTAGGGAACAGTGCTTAATTACTGTTTTCATCCTGGGTGGATGCCTGAATCAGGCTAGCTGTCACATCTTCTCGTTGGCCCCAGGCTTTTCTCCAGGCTGTGCTAGACTCTTCCTGTTACCTGCCTTCTCAGGTGTTTGCTCCATCTGATTCCTTCTCACCCATCTGTCCTCGGATCTGGGCAGATAGCATCACTCCCTCTTCCTTCATCGAGAAGGGACCTAAAAACCACATTTGCTGGAGACTAGTGAGAGGGTAGACTGGCTGTCTCAACCATCCTGCATTCTCTGTTCAGTAGACCACAAGAACACGTTTGCTTATGCAGAGTACCCATGTTTCCATATATGAACACGACTAGTGTGAGAACAGTCACAAACCTCAGAACTGCCACAGGTTTACCGAAGAAACGTGCTGATACAGTCAGCTGGGCAGGGATGGATGGAACTGGGAATAAAGTCAGTCTATGGACAAAAACATTTTACAAAAAGCTTGTCATGTCACCTAGAAATTCCAGTGATGTTTTAGTGAGAAAGGGTTTAATTTTGCTCAGATTTTGGTCATGGTTTTAAGAACAGGCCTCAGGACCGAATGCAATCTCTGAAGCTCCATAGATTTCACCAGTGATGTTTGCCTGTTTTTTGGCACCCGGGGAGAGGACATAGATTACATGCTGGAGGCCAGAGCAGCACCGTGAGGACTTGTCTCAAAAATGTTTTTCACCAGATGTTCAAGGTTCTAAACACATCACATTGCGCCCACTAAACAAAGCAAAATGCTGGTTAGCCAACTTTAGATGCCTCGCTGGATCTTTGAAGCTAGGTGATCAAATGGTGGAGGATTCCGGCTGCAGCGTGAGGCCTGCTGTCCAGGTTCAAGGTCCACCTCCCTGGACTGTGAATGAGGCTGCAGCAAATGTCTGTACTTACCCTGGTATCTTTCTGTGGGATGGGTGCAATGTTAGGGACCTAACACCCAAAAGTGAGGGCATTGGCTCGCTCCCTGTCTGGAGAACGTGCCATAGGCAAGGGCAACAGTCAGTAAGCTCCACGTGGCAGGGCCTCCATGTTTTCACACGCACAGGATGTGACCCCATGGTGCCCAGGCAGGGTGCGGGTGAACATGCAGGACACAGACTGAGCCTGACTGTCGTTGAATCAATAAACCTGGACGAGGTATCATCGGCTGCCATGTGACTAACTGATGGGGCTCACAGGATCCACAGGTGCATGTGCAGCTGAGGCCGTGAGCTGCTCCGTGGTCCACACATCCGGGAGGACCAAGCCACAGATGCACCAGGAGAAGCAAGCGCGACATCAGACTCTCCACCAGCACGTGAGGAGCACATTGACTTGTCCTCTTCAAGCCATGGTGTTCACAATCACCATGGCAACTCATGGCTGGTTCCCTGGAGATGTTCATCTTTATCTGCGTTTTCCATAGTTTTATAACTAGTTCATGGACTATGTCTGGGACTGAATTATGTTTTGCTGTACTCCACATATAGGAGACTCAGCCCCTAGCACCTAAAAGGCAGCTTTACCAAGACAACTCAGGTCATTAGAATGAGTTCTGATCCGACTGGTACCCTTACCAGGAGAGGAAAATGGGACCTACACAGGGAGGGAGACCATCTGGACGCCAAGCAGAGAGGCCTCAGAGGAACAAGCCCTGCGCATGCCTTGAACTTCAGCCCTGAGAGCTGTCAGACATTCCATTTCTTTAGTTTAAGCTGGCTGCTCTTTAATACTTGCCTCAGCCGCCCTCCCTAGCAAACTGGTACATATGCCTCTTAAAAAAAAAAAAAAAAACTTAACAAGCATTTATTTAGTGCCTACAAAAAAAAAAAGCACAACTTTAACTCAGGGACACCTAATTTCTTTCTGCAAGGGTGAGCGCGAGCCTCACAATGCGCTTTCCTGAAGAGAAATCAGATGTTCCTTTTTATTTTCTCTTCTCCAGAACATATACCACATGCATTATCGTGTTTTTCATTTCCAAATCCTTATTACCATATGATGTCAATTAGAAATGAAAATACGAGCTTCGTGTGCATCGCTGTCCTCATACTGCACTGCTCTGCGCTTAGCTTGGGACATGTTTACCCCTGGGGCTCCGTGTGACTGTTTACAAATTATTTTATACATGTCACTCATTTAATTACAGCTTATCTGGCTTGTTTTGTCCACATGGCTTCTAACTATAAAACTTCTTCACAAAGCGCTGACTTCAGATGCCCGGAGGGAAGTTTCATTGTGTGCAGTTTTACTGGAATCCCCTGCAAATGTCCTAATGAAATTCACATCCTTCTATCAAAAGGATAAAAAAAAAAAAACTCCCAATACCGAATACCTGAGAGAGAAAGAGGGGGAGAGAGAAAGAAAGAGCTAGAGAAGGGAGATTCCTTATAAATTTGCTATCTACTGGTAAGGTAAGAAAGTTTGTTTTTGTTTTTTTTTTTTCCAAAAGAGAGAATATCATGACTTTATTTAGGGAAAGACATGTATCAGAGATCAGAGTCTCAAGGTGCCAGAGTCCCCAAGGTAGGGGCAAAAAGAATAAAGTTTGAGAAGTAGAAAAGAACATTTAAAAAGTAGTAGAGGGAGGATGAGATGGCTCGTTGAGCAAAAGTGCTTGCCACACAGCCCCATTGACTTGAGTTCAAACCTCAGGTGTAGTGGCTGTATGTGATGGAAGACCCTGACAGCAAACGTAGGTAGAGAGGAGCAACCAGACCAAAACCACCCGGCTGCTAGCAGAAACCAGAGACACTGTGTCAACAAGGTAGAAAAGACGAATCCTAATTCCCAAGAGTTGGACTCTGCCTTCTTCACCAATACCTTGGCAAGCACGTATCCTCATGGGCATGCACACGCGCATGTACACACACACACACACACACACACACACACACACACACACACACACTTTAAATTCTTCATAGATGTGCTTAAAGGCTCAGTTTTCAATTGTCAAAGATGAAACTAGCTTCCACAGTCACAGAGTCTGACTGAAATAGCAGGCCAACTCTTCGACAATGCAAGGCTTCGCACTGTCACGGGCTGCACACATAAGGCAAAAGCTGAATTTCGCCAACAGAGACTCTCCCTGTCACATCGCTTTCTATTTTCTGGCGTAAATCCTGCACCAGCTGAGATAAGCATTCTGGATCGTTTGATTTGGAACACAACCTGGTTTCAGACATTTTCTTGCTCAAATTTTGTTAATGTTAGTAGGTCACTGAGATTTTGATGTTTGTTGGCTTGCCTACTACGTTTCACTTTGTCTTTGATATCAGCAAGAATTAACATTTAGACAGACCTTGATGAATATTTGAAAAAGAAATCTAACTCATGCTAACCACTAAATAAGGTGACTTTTTTTGTTAAAGCATTTTTAGCCTGCACTTGCTGATTCCCTTGTTTCAGATGTAAGACGACTGTGAATAGGACCCGGCATGTCACTTTTTTGCCTCTTAGAGGACGAAACCTCTAGAATTCAGTGTAGTTGAGCGGCCTTGTGGGGTTAGCAAAGAGCAAATTTGGCCCGCTTTCCTACATCACTGTTCCAAGAAATTCAGGGGCTGTTGTTGTCTACCTCTCTCTAGCCCACTGCTACCTGTAGCTTGCCTGCTTCTCTCTCTCTCTCTCTCTGACTGATTCCTTCCTACTTGGACTGACCACATGCACTTCTGCCTCTTCCTATGGGTTAGTAGATATTAGAGAACAGTAGCAGGCGCCCGACCACCTGGCAGCATACTTCTCTTACCTACAACGCTCATTCCTCGCTCTGTTCTGAATCCTGATGAACTAGGGGAAGTGCCCGTGTAAAAGGTTTTTGTTTTTTAATGACATCATGGAAGCCTCCTTTCCCTCTTTCCTTCGCTGGGTGCTGTCTCCCATGTCTATCAAGCACCTTCATTCTGTCCCTCCCCCCTTCCCCCCGTCCCTGTTCTCCCCCCCCCCCCGTGTCCCTGTCTTCGCCTCCCGTGTCCTTCCCCCCCCCCCGTGTCCCTGTCCTCCCCCCCTCCCCGTGTCCCTGTCCTTCTCGAGCGTGCGCCAATGCTGCCAACTCAGACTGTGCAAAGTCCTCGAAGCCCTTTAACGCGGAGGACGTCGCGCTCCGCGGGGCTGGGGCTTCCTGGGGTGAGGGAGCCTCGTCTGCGAGGCTCCTGGAAACGGGGCGCTCCAGCCCGATCTGGGCGGGTTTCCTCTGCAGAATGTTCCTGGTTCTCCACCACAGTCAGTGTGATTACTTCACATTCCCAGAGAGAAGAAAAAAGACCTGGGGCGGGGAGGTGGCCCCTTCTGTGCAAGAACCCTGTTAGGTCATCTGCTCCGGCCCTCGGCCTAGAAACCAGGAGCAGCTGGGGCGCGCGGAGCCTTTGTTTTGGCGTCACGGGGCTGAGTGGGCCGCAGGACCCCCCGGGTGAGGCTCATTCGAACCTCGCCTGATCGCGGCTCACGGACGGGGGGATCCGGTTCCGCACCCCGCCCGAGGTCTGGGGGCGCCCGGATCCCGCGCTAGCGCCGGAGCCTCGACCGTTTGCACAGTGCGTTTCGGGGCTTCCATCCCACCAGCCTTAACCAGGCTCCAGGGTCCCGCGGCTCCCAGGGAAACCGTCGCGGTGCGGGGACCACTGGGCCTGGACCGCGCAGCTCCGCTTCTTTGCGCCTCCCGCGTGTTCACCGAGTCTGCGGAGCCGCAAACCTCTTTCCTCTCATTCCGCTTCCCAAACGTTTGCAGTTTGGCCAAACCCCAGATGTATTTTTGCCAGACTTCTTCCTCTCCAATCTGTCTGATGCAAGGGAAATTCGAGCCATCTGTTTCTCTTACACCGGCTTCGCTACTCAAAGTTCTGCTTGGTAGAAGCCGAGGACGAGAAGTCTTTTCGCATCTTTGCCCAAACCTTCCATGACATTCTGCGAAGAGCCATGGAAGCAAGATCTTTTTAGAACACACATTTACTGGGGTGGCTCCCTGCTCCCCAGGGGGTGCTGCCAGCTCCTGAGAGCCAGCTCCCTCTCAGCATGAGTGAATCACTGACCCAAATTACTCACTCTGTCTGCATGCTTACCTACTCTCCCTTTGCTGAGGGACACACACAGTTATTGCATGCTGGGTACCTTTCCATGTTTCGATGAATGTCATACTCCATACTGAGAGGCAGACTATGAAGGATAGGAGGATACTGCACTGTGACTTTCAGCACAATAGGTACCATACATAAAGGAAAGCAGTTTGTTTCACACAAAGTTAAAACAATCGTTGAGAACAGAAGGACCCTGAGATAAAGATGTGTGCATGTTTTTGTGCCCTAGAGTCTTTTCCGTAGACACAATCTCATGAACATTTTCACTCAGCCCAGTTTTTAAAAACGTGATTTTATGGCGGCACATACACTTGACAGCATAATTATCCTTTAATCTATATTTTTATCTTATAATCATACTCAGAAAACATCTTTGTAGGTAACTGCTTAACCTTAATTCTGCTAATTTCCATAAAATGGATTCTTGGAACTGGGATTGCCAGAAAGTGTATAAACCTTGTGAAAACACTCGTGCCTCATTTAAAGCCATTCTAGCACAAATTTAAAAGTTCAACAATTCTCCTAGAAGTTGCATATTTCAGTTATTTTTATGATTTTTGTCTAGTGTAAATACAAAATTATTCTTAGCATTGATTTTAAAACATTCCTTTTGCTTGACTGTGGACCATAAAAATCATCAAAGAATCTTTTTCTGATCTTCTGTAACATACCTGAAGAAAACATGTGAAAGAAATATGGCCCTGTGCCATGTAGGTTTCAGTCAGTGACAGGCCACAGCGATGGGCTTGCACCATACGACCTCAGTGGTCCTCAGCCGCACCACCCCGGTTTGTGTCAGCACACACTACCATGTCGCCTGACATGAAAATCAAGCAAGAACGCATTCTTTAGACTGAATTCCTGTCACTAAGTGACAACAGCTATCTAAAGACATACATGGTCACAATGAGAAATTACTTAGCCAAAACATAAAGTTTTGCTCAAAAAATTTCACTCAATATCTTCATCTAACAATACATCCCAAGACAGAACTAGAGACAGAACTCAGGTGACACGAGCATAATTCTCATGGGCCATGGAGGAGGAGAAAACATGATAGATACCCCAAGAAAAAAGAAACGAATGAAAGTAGCAATCTATAAACCAGTATGATGAATGGAGTTCAAAGACAAATTATGGTAATGCTGTAGTCGTTTCTACAAGGTGTATTTAGCATGAAGATGAAAAATAATGATAGATGTGACAAGGTATCAAGAGACCATAAGACAAAACTGGGCAAGGGACAGATGTGAACTACCGTGTGCAGACAATTGCATATGTAAGTTCAAGTTTTAATGGTATGACCCTAAAAGGTAACCAAGTCATTAAAATGACTGGAAAATCAGAATAAACATTGTTAATCAGTGGGAAAGTAGAGCATTGTTTTCCTGAAGGGTGTCTGTCAAGAAACGCGATCATGCTGTGGACTCTCAGACAAGCCCCAAGTACATGAAAGGAGGTTGGAGACTACTGGGGTAACCCTGGGCTTTCAAATGGTGCTGAGTGCAGGCCTCAGGGGGACCCCCAGGCTGGGCTAAACAGGAGAGGTGCAGAGGCACGCAGGAAGATGAGCGTAAGGACTGCAAAGTGGACTGCCAAAGGGACTTTACAGCAAGCAAGAGGAGACCCAGGAAGGACCCTGACACCCAAGTCAGTGCTGATGAGGTACTGGGCAAAGTGAGTCATGGTGGAGGAAGCAGGAAAATTAGGATGGAAATCTGCTAGATTTGGCAACTGGTTGAGTGTAAAGTTGCAGGGATGGGAGAGGTAAAGTTGACTCTACAGTCATCCTGGATGGAAGTGAAAGCTGACGGCCACGATGAGAAACAGAAGTTTAGGAGGCAGCTGGACTGGTGGAAGGCAAGGGACGGATTCAGATTCTAATGCTGGATACATACAGGCAGGAGCACGAGAAGTAAAGAGCCAGGAGACTAAATAACACTAGAAAACACGCCTGAGAAAAAGATCAGCTTTTAATCATTGAATGAACCTTGTCAACCTGGATATTTTCTGCTTTAATCCATGTCTGACTGGAGTCCCCATGGCAGGTAGGAATCTGTTTGGAAGTCAGCTGGTATCGCAAAGGCCCTGCTTCTGGATCAGCTCCAGGGATCCCTGGGGAGAGGCACGGGGTCCAGCTCATGGGCAGCTTTTTCCCCTGGAGATGCCCAAGCAAGCAGAGGAATAGGAATCAACAAGGAAGTCAACACGGACAGGGGAAGTGGAAGCCCAAGCCAAGAGTCGTCGGTAGCAGGCCTGATGGTGTACATCTATGACTCTCTGGAGGCCAAGGCAGGCAGATGTTGAGACAGGCCATCCTGGGCTGTATACAACACCCTTTCTCAAAAACCAAACCTAACCAAACCCAAACAGAAAACTCTCTCCTCTTCCTTCCTGAAAAGAGTCCGTGTGCTCTGTGGCATATTAACGAAGCTTTCAAGGACTATAGTCTAGTAAACTGCTTCGGCTTGACTGCAGGCCAGCCGACTCCAGAACGCCGTCATCTTTGGTTCCACATCTGGAAAAGCCCTGTGTCTACGACTGTCCTTCCCATGTGATCAGCCTGGCAGGCCTGGGATCATCGCACCTCCCTGGCAGACACGTTGACCTGGGAGCCACATGGACAGCGTTTCAGATCACGACTCATAACGGCGGGAAACAGCCACACCTATAAATAACCGTAAGTCATCACTGTAATGCTGCTGGTCTACAATGAGAGTAGCTACCGTTTAATGAGGCTCTTATGGTTCTTTTAATCAGCAAACCTGTCATATCATGAAACCACTTTGTAACAAACCAGAGGACGCATCAGTTTTTTTTTTCAGACTCATCATGCGTACTGATTCCCATCTTTTTTCTGCCTTGATTTAATATTTCTGGAAGAACACAACACAACTCTTAAAGTTTGTCTTTCATGAAGGAAAGAAGTTAAAGGAAAGATAATATAGAAAAAAGAAATAAGTGCAAATAATAAAACAAAGAATATAAAGACATTTGTTGGTTTCCACATTCAGCAAACAACCTATTAGTACTAGAATAAAAATAGCATTACACAAACAAGAAGAAGCCAAACAAACACAGATACTGGGCCCGCCAGGCATCAGGATGGTGCAGGTATTTGGGAACTTGGTCTTCAAGTATTTATATCCTCTTACCAACCTACTTGCCATAACAAAAGAGCCAGCTCCTTTCCAGTTCAAAGAGCACTAGTGTCTGAGGCTAAACTGGAAAAACCATTTGAAAAAAAACGTACCAATCATCACATAAACAAACAAGAATAAATTACTTTTACAAGTCATTACATGTGTTTATGCTTTAATACTTTGATAGAAGAATTTCATAACTAATTATGTCTTGCTGTTAAAAAGATAATTTCATTTTTAAACCTCTGCCAATTCACCAGTAGCTAAGGCCATGAAGACAGATATATAATCATGGCTTTTATATTATAATAGTGTAGTATTAAATTACATGTAGTGCGTATTATGGTTCAAAGAAACGTATGCCTAAATACGACTCAGAGTTTTTCTATGGCTTCTTCTTTATGAGCCTTGGGTATAATTAATTCTCCTTTAGTGCATTAGTATTGCTATCAGTTAAAGTACAATCTTTTCTAAAGAATTTCACTTTCTACTTGGGAAAGGCACTCCTTTGGAAGGTAAACTGACAATTTTGTTTTTCTGTTAGGTACTGAATTCTTCATTGTAAATAAATACAAATACTAATAAAATAAATGAAAAATGTTACCCTGATTCTTTAGGTAGCTGGAAAACCAGAAAGGCTAAAGACCCTAGATTAGCACTATTTAGTTATAAATAAAAGAAGAATCAAAATGTATAATTTCTAATTTTTTAGTACACTGGAAATATGAATTTCACTTTTCATTTGTGAGTAATCAGGTTTGATGCCCATTGCATGTATACATGTACACATACATACACACTCATACACACATATATTCACATAGGTTTGCATGCATGCACAATATTCACACACGTATACACCTACTGTAGTTAGCCATGTTTTTAAAAGTAAAGAAAAACAAAACTTAAGTTTAATAATATATTTATTTGATCCATTAAATCTGAACTAGCATTGTTTATTTCAGCTTACAATCAATTGAAAATCTTTGGCATTCAAAATCATATACTTTATCTTGAATGAGACTTACTCATTGTTACTCAGGAGCTGTTGTATACCGTTGGTAGTTGCTATAAGGGAAAACTTGTTCTAGGCTAATCAGCCTGAAAAATAGCGTGGAGGGCCAGTGAGGTGGCTGAACTGGTAAATGCACGTGTGGTGCAAATTTGATGATCTGAGTTCAGTTCCTGGGAACCTGGTTGTCCTCTGACCCCACACCTCCACACACACACACACACACACACACACACACACACACACACACACACATACCATATCACATCATAAACACATATAGTGCATATTAATAATACATTTAAAAAATAAAAATAGATATACATATTCCATTGCTGTCTTAACTATTGACTTAGTTATAGAATTTTATTATGGGAAATGCAGAAAGTTAATGAAGGACAGTGATATGACAAACTTTGTTTTAAAACTGCTATTTTATTGCTACTACAGAGGATGGCTGTTTAAACTACCTTTGCTTCACTTTGGCCATCACGCTTGATAGGAACAACTTAAAGGAGGAATGATTTATTCTGCTCCTGGATACTCCATAACTGCTTGTCCCTATGTGATTGGGTCGAATATCGTAGCAGCAGATTCATGTGGTAGACAGCTGTTTGTTTCATGATGGACAGGGGCAGACGGTGAGGCAGGAGATGCCCCCAAGATAACCTAATTGCTACACTTATGCTCCAACTTCTAAGGTTTTCACATCTTCTATAATTGCACCACTAGCACAGAACTGAGTGTGCAAACCATGAACACAGAGAAGACAGTTCATATTCATCCCACAGCAATGACCATATTTGGAAATACCACATTGTACTAAAGTTCTAATTGTGGAACTAACTCATTGATGACACTTAATATAGCTTCCTTTCATGTAAAAATAGACTCTTCAGAGAAGCTTCTGATCAGAAATATTTGTTTAAAATATTCTTTTGAAGTTCCAGTGAGTTTTTTCCTAATATTACTGCAACTTAAAATTTCTGCACTATAAATATTGATGAGATTTTCTAGTGTATACCAGATCAATATCATACACAAACGATGAGAAAAGCTAAAGCACGTAAGGCAATCTTTGGATAGCACAATGTAAATGATCACAGCTGTTTTTAACTGTGTTAGAAGTGGGTCAGAAGCCTTTGATTCCTAGACCTCCATTGAAAGAGTAATAGCGGAGACATCAGGATAGGCAGGTCCACTACTGAGTGGTTCAGAGGTGACTCATTGAGGGGTCTTCATGGGCTTCTTAGAACAAAGGATCCAGCTTCTGTGAGATCCAATTGGCTCTTCCTCATCCTCCATGTTGCAGATGAAGAAAATGTTGTTGATGAAGCTCTGAAAATGAGCCCTTAATCCACTGTTGGTATTATAAAGTTTGTCAGGACAGTTGCTAGGTTTCTTGACTAGTTTAACACATTGAAAATCACGTTTCCAGGGATCTCTGGGTTTATAGGGGAAAAAAAAATCCTCCATTCTATGGTGTGATTCTTTGATGATCTGACCATCAAGTGAGCAGAAGAAATAGTCAGTCTGGGCTCCACAAAAATTCCAACCTTTTGGATCTCAAAGAACAAAATGACCTTTTGCATAGCACACTGCTACTGTAGGAAGGGCACACTTCCCCATGCAGGGACATGGGGTTAGATCTGGTCTCTTTGCTAACTGCACTGCACAGCTCAACCTCAGTGGCATGAACCCTCTGTCTTCCAAACTATAAATAGAAATGGCACCTATGTCAAAAAAAATAAGCATGCTAATTGCGATACCAGTAAAAAAACACTGAATATGCTATCTGGCATGTAAACTTAGCAAACAATTAATGGCAGCCACTATACTGATTAATTAATTAACTAAATGATCTAATGGGCTTGAAAACAAAGGAGCTTGTTTTCTCAGCTATGTACCCACTGAGAAGTCATCCATGCCCCCGCAAGTACTCAGGCACTTGCTAGTGGGGGCATCCCAGATGAAACCCAGTGGACCCCACATGCAAAAAGACATGAAAGTAAGAGGGAGATTGATCAGAATGGAGAGGGCATGAAGTGGGAGAGAAAGAGATGAATTGGAGAGTAATGATTGGAAAAGGCATAAATTCATTGTATTCATATATGAAAGTGTCAAAGGATGAGAAAAATTATCATTTCATCACTATGTCAGTTATCTGTCACCACAGCAAATATTTAAGGTAACCAACTTTTAATAAGAGGTGGCGGGTTGTCCTGCAGCTTTGGGATCTGTCTGGACAACACAAGATAGAAGTGCATAAATCACAAACCTTCCACCTCCTGACTGCAGAGCGTCAGGAGAAGGTCTCATTTCCTCAGTGCCTTGACAGCACCTCAAATCCTACCTCTTAAAGGTCCCACTTCCTCCCCATGGTGCCTGATACTAGGAACCAAACTTTTAATTGTTAATCCAAGTCATAGCAGGTTGTACTAAAAAGAAACAAAAAGCAAACAGCAGGAGCATTTATCAAAAGTCAAAGTCTGTCAGAATAAGTGGTTTGTCATCTTCATACTGTTTGGTGTTAATAGTTGGCTGGTTGACCAAGCATCTGAGCTCTGCACATAAGACCATCCCCATCCATCTAAGGCATCTCAGAAACTGTAACATTAGTGCCTCTGTGGAAGCCTGTGAGGTATGTGTACCTAAATCTGATCAGGAAGCAGGTCTTATTTGTAGGGGCTGCTTAAAGAAATACAGGCCAGTCTTAGCTATGCTGGATGTACTGATGGTGTCAGATTCCCTATCATATCCATGTTTAAGGGAGGGCTGCACATGCCCATGGAGGGGTTTGTTACCAGTTTTGCCAGCTCGTGCAGTCATTCCAGCTCCAATGGATACAGAAGCAAGAGTGGAGAGATCATCTTATGTTGTGAAAAGTATTGGGAGCACGCCAGGACAGACAGTTCAGATACAGCAGTGACTGAAGAGCCACATCACTCCTCCTTCCATTTAACTTGGCAGTACAGCGTCCTGTGGGAGAGAAAGTGGAAGCGGGTGCCAGGAGAGTCAGGAAGATGTGTGGGGCTAGCTCTGTTTGTGCGCCGCTTGTGCTGTTAGACTGCTAAACTCACTCTAAGTGCATCGCTGTGCACCAGGCTCAGTATGTGCAGGTGGGTAAGAATCTTCACAGCTACTTTCAGTTCTTGACCATACACCATCTCAGTGTTACAGCGGACGACTGTCTGGTCCTTCTAAACTTCAATAGTTAGAACTGTTAAGGAGAGAGATAGCAATAGAACCAATTTTCATTGTTGTGAAAAATTGAACAGTGTATTGCAGTACTGGGCACATAACTAACAAACATTTCTTGGGATTTACCTTATTTCTTTCTAGACATCTGAGTGAATTCATACCTTAAAAACATAACACACCAGATACCTTTTTTGAGTTCATATAACTTGAGTTACTTAGCAAGGTTAGGCAGCCATTCCAGAATCCCATACAAGTCAATAGTAAAAACGGGATTTGAACAAGGGTGGTAAGAATCACACTTATGCAAAGTGTTAAAAAGAGCGTCAAGGAAGCCACCTGGTTCAGATGCAGACAGGTTGTCTCCCAGACCCCACTGACTGCAGATCTCTTTGGGACATTTGCTCTTCCACAAGAAGATCAAATTCTATGGCCCAGAAGGTCAAGTTAAAAGCAACCGTGCACTGCTCTCTTGTCCGTTCTTTGCCATTCAAGTGTCACAGATGCAATGGATATCTCTGGAAGTGGTTGTTGGATAATGAAGACAGGATATGAAGACTGGGCCTCAGACAGACCCCATGACCATCAACTCCAGGCAGCGAGGGCTTTGGAAGGGCTCTCAACCATGAAGGGCTTGCCTATTCACTGATCCCCCATGAATAGTTCTTGTCAAAGCATCAGGAAGTTGTTGACAAGGAAATGAATGATTGAGGGAAACATTCATCAGAACTACAGATCATAAGTCACTCAATAAAGAAAAAGAATAGACTAAAGGTAAGTGTGTAATAATAATAAGTAATCTCATATGTCTCAATGATGGCTCTCTATTCCTGTTTACATTTACATATTATAGGGCTTTTTCCTATAATGTAAATTGCTCTGACATTTTCAGAACTATTAAACTTGTTTCCACAGCTATTTTTCAAGAGTCAACAATGAAAAATAATAGATCCTAATTGGAAAATAAAAGATTTGAACTCAGAACATCAGTTAATGAGCAACAGAGATTAATTTGATTTCCTTGTATAAATAACATTAGTCCTCAATAGTAATTAACACAGAGAGAAATTGCTTGCTTAGTCATCTAATAAGATTTATGCACATATTTAGAGTATTAATCTAGGAAAGGATATTCATATCCAGGAAGTCATTGATCTGTTCACCTGAGCTAGCTCAGATGAAATGTTACAAGCTCTGCACGTGAATGCATTCACTGCCGGGTGAAACCTGCCGAAGCTGACAATAAAAGAAAAACTCTGGTAGAAAAAAGAAAAAATCAGTATTTTGCAAACTAAATGAGTATAACAGCAAAATCACCACTGACTGATGGACTTGTCAAAGGATGATCACTCCCCCAAACCAAGGAGCAATCCATGAATACAGTAGAAGCCACTCAAGGGACCAAATGATAGTCTTTGGTGTAACCAGGTGATATCTTTAGTTGCCTCTCAATCCTTCCAACTTCTCCAAAGAACTTGTGATTTAGCTGCATTTTTTTAGTGTGGAACATTTTAAATGGAAAGACAAAAATATCTAGCCCATTTGACAGTGAATAGTGAGTAACACTACTTGTTTCTGTTCAGGAATCCTCTGAATAGGGCATTACTGTGGTTCTAATTTTCCTAGCTATTATTAAGTAACAGATCAGAATTTGAGTTGGCATATTTTTAATATTATCATAATAAACTACAAATGAAATTTTATGGGTCATTAAAATTGGGCATGAAGCCCAATACATACTATCGTGCATTGGACAAAGCAGAGAAAATAGTGCATTGGTCAAGGCAATACAAGTTCACAGAGCAATGAATGAAAGCACGCAGCGACATGCACTGTGTCCTGGAGGACCAGAGGTACCATCTGCTGGCATCCTTTAGCACACTATTGGCAATTTCTGACCTCAAAGAATGCCAAAGAGAAGCCACTCATAGTTCAGTACTACCACAAAAGGGAAACATAGCAAGGCATCATTCTTGTCTAAGGTCAGGTCAGTTGTAGAAAGATAGTAATGTTTGAATCAAGTAGGAAAGATAAGTCTATCTGTGGGATAAAGTGGAGGAAGCTCCACAAAGAGAGGGAAGAGGCCAAGTCAAAGGCAGGGAAGAGATGCTGCGCATGCTTGAACAGATTGAGGTACGTTGGGAACCTGAGGTTGAAGGAACACAGTATGTTATGGTCACAAGTTTCCAGCAATGAGTGTTGACATAGGAGAACTTCAGAGTTGTGGCAGTTCTTCAAAGAGATGTGTAGAATTCTCAGGAGGAAATTATCAGCAGGTGGAAAGATTGGTGAGAGAAAAGCCAATTATGAAGGAAAGAGTTCAGACAAGTAAGACATGGGAAGAGGCAATAGAAAAAGCAGGGAGCCAAAGAAAATGCATGAGTAGACTGTGTAAAGAAGGAAGAGCGTTTCCAAAGATGCTACATCCCTTGCGTGAAAAGTGGGTATGATGATGCCAACATCCTGGGTAGGAAGAAAGTAAGTTTTAAGGAGCATTGGTGACTGTGGTACTTGAGTTTCCTGAAGAAGAGACTGGAGAACAGGAAGTGGAGCCTGGCCGTACCATCTGCAAGGCTGCCGTCACTACAGGAGCAGAAAACCCACCCGGAAAGTGATGGGGCCTCACACACTTCTATTTAGTAGCAGAAAACTCTGCCTTGACTTTAAACAGCTGGAAATTTCTACAGGAAGTAAATTGATATACATTTCTCAAGAGCAAATTCTCAAGAGTCACCAAGGGTATTCTAGAAATTCCACTTCTACAATTTGCCTTAAAGAACCACCCCCCCAAAAAATCTGAAAAACTACTACAGGCATTTTAATAAGTGAACATCAAAAGCTATGTAAAGCATCAACGAAAGGAATGGTTAAAGTTGTATATTTAAATGAAAAGCTTACACCATATCTGAAACTCAAGCTTATGATTTGTGGTATTTAGTATTATGTGGAAATCTTCATGATAACAAATGAGTGACATGATAGAAATGACCTATTATAATATGCAAGCCTAGAAACATTGCTAGAAGATAGTTATGGGTAATTTAAAACTCTTTAGTATTTTATATATTATCTATATATTCCTCAAAGAACTGAATTACCTTTATGAGAGAACCAATTTGTAAGTTAATGGTTATGCATGCACACACACACTCCAGGTAGAAAGGAAGGAAGATTAAAGTAAATGCATTTAAAAGAAATTTAGAAACTAAAGAACAAAAAAGCCCTTAGGACAAAATGAGCACTACTGGAACAGAGAATTAATTTTTTGTCTGAAGTTTTTCAAATCTGAAAAATTGTAAAGTTCATGGTAGATGAAAATCACACCTTCCAACACAGCTTAAAACAACAGAAACACTCTGACCCTACCCATCTTTCTCCAGTATGAGGTTCTCCATAGATAATTGTAAGTCATTACTGTAGACTGTAAAAGAAAAGATGCTGGATAAGGCATTCTTCCTTGGGAGAAAGAAAAGCCATTTGCTCCAGATTCCTGGCAAACTCTGAAGTCTTTCATTAGTTAACCAGTAGTGTTTGCAAGACCAGTGAATATTTGCTGACTATGTGTTGACAAATCATCTCGCATCTCACTTGCTATTTGCTCAATCAATTGATAATATCCCGGTTTCTAAACATCATAAAATGAAATGGTCTGTGGAAATTTAACATTAAGTTTCGAGAGTTTCCCCTCTCTGCTTTAAAACAAATCTGATTGCTTTGATTATCAGTGGCGCCAGGCTACATTAGAAGGATCCGAGCCAGTACCGAAAAGGAGACGGTTTGTTTTTGCTGACAGCTTTCTTAGGTTTCATAGTCAATGTGCTCAAGAATTCTTTGATATTGTATCTCCTCTTTGATAGTTAATGTGTAATTGCTTTCCTCTTTGGTTTTATTATCTCTTTAAAACCCAACAAGTAGCTAACTACGTAACTTACACTTATTATGAGACTTTAAAGACTAGGTAAGGAAATATATAGGCACAGAGCACTAAAAGAATACTGTAATATAAAACTCGCAAAGTGCTTGCAAAAACCCTCCATCCCTCCAGAAGACTCATTTATTGGTGTTTATTGAAGACATGGATGAAGGCAGCATCAAAGGATGACAGAGACGATCCATCCTGTGAATGGATTAGGAACAGGGGCTTGAAACAGAGGTTGGTGCAGGAATGGAAGGCTGGCGGACGAAGAAAATTTGGAAAGCCAACAAATGCTCAGAACAAACAGTATGACGTGAAACAGACCAGGCAAAGACAAGTATTGCATGAACTCACAACATATAGAAGTTACAAAGTACATCTCATGCAAGTTGAGAGCTGAGTAAGTTTCCAGAGGCTGGAAAGAGGGACGAGCCCTGGACGGCAGGGTGGGGTTGGCTGATAGTAAAATGTACAGTTAAGGAGGAGAATTGCATTGTGGTGTTTCCTGGGACACTAGGAAGAATGTACTGCATCTCTCAAAATGGAAAAGGCCAGCTGACTGCACTGTCATGAGAAAAGAAAGAAGTATAAGGCGATGAGGATCTCTGCTACTCTGAATGGATTGCTATGAAGTACACATGTCAAAACAGACACTGATACAACTGTGATTTGTATGTATTTACTTAACAGCAGACTTAAAAATCACATCGCACCTCAGGAATACATGCAAGTATTTTTAAATATTTTATTTATATATAAAGAGAGAGAGAGGGCACATGTGTAGAGATCAGAAGGAAGACAGCTTTCAGAAGTAGTTCTCTTTTTTCACCATGAGGGCTTCAGGAATAGAACTCAGCTCTTTGGGTTCTCATACCGAGATGTCTCACCCGCCCATTTATAAGCAATGTGTATACATCAAAAATAAAATTCAGCTGGGCATGGTGGTGTATGCCCTACGGCCCAAGCATCAAGAAGATCTAATGTTCAAGAGCAGCTTAAGCTACCGGGTAAGACTCTATCAGAAAGAAAGAAGGAAGCAAAAGAAGGAAAGAAGGAGAGAGAGAGAGAGGCAATAGAACTATGCTTTCTGTAGCACCTGGCAGAAGAACTGGCTGCAGTGGGGTACGGGACTGGATAGCAGGCAGATAGCTTGAAAGACAAAAGTAGTTCTTGGAGAGTAACAGCTAGGGCTACTGAAGGCTTTTCAGCAAGGGACTAAGATGTTATAGTGAGAATTTTCAATAAAGTAAAGTGGATTGGAATTCAGATTGGATTGGAACCAGCAGTGGGTGGGAGGGGAAAAGAGAGCTGACTTTGAGCCTGAGATCTGGGTACAGGAAGCCCAAGACAGTCTCTGGCAATGCAAATGTTTTGTGAGAGTGTCTGAAAGTGAGGAACATAAAGCAGGAGTTGCTCCAAATGCAGAAGGAACCCAGCTAGTGACTAGTTCAGAGAGGGAGGAAGGAGGCAGCGAGAGACTATGGCAGGAATGTCTACTGGCATGACTTCTTATTGCCAGTTATATGCTAAATGCATGAGTGAATGAACGGATGAATGAACGAATGAATGAATGAATGTAAATGTACTGGTTTCACTATACTACTTTTTAAATGAAGTACTCAGTGTCTTTTAAGAGACTCCAAGTTCCTAAATTACATTTCTTTGAGCACCATCAATCATTAATAAAGTTTTCACTGACTGACTGTGCTTTTAGGGCTCAGATTTTATTTGCCGTGATCTCACAAGGCCAATCTAAAATGATAAGTGCACGGTGAAGAGTTTGGGAGACCTTCTAATAAAAGACATAAAAAATGCAGCACCCAAGCAAAAAAACAATTACAAAACTTCCTGGGATCTTGAAAGAAAATGTGCTTCTCAAGAGTCTCATTAGGCAAACATTACTCTTGTTCTTTGTACGTGCTGTAGATGGTAAAATACAGAAATGTGGCTATTCGAAACTTCAAACATGAGATAATAAGGTGGGAGCATCTTTACTGCTCACTTAAGATCCATTCGGCACCTGGCTATGAAGGATGTAACTACAGCTGAGCCTGAAAGTTCAGGCCAGATTCTAAAACTTAGCAGGGGAAAAAAATAATCATATAAATTGTTTATGCATGTTCATGTTGACTACATCATTTTTGGACAGACTGAATTAAGCCTATTAATTGCAACTTTTTTATGCATGTTAATGTATAAAATATAAATTATTTTAAGTTGAACATGTTTATAGTGTAATTAGACTAAAAAAAGCTGAAGAGACACAGCAAAGTACAGTGTGCAACACTAGATAATATAATGACTTAAAAATATCAAAATATTTTTAAAATTTTAGAAATAATCAGAGAAATTTAAACATATAGTAGACACTAGAAGTTACAGAATTATTTTTAATATTCTTTTGTGTGTGTGTGTGTGTGTGTGTCGGTGGGTGAGTATATACATGTGTTTACGGGTAGGTATATGCATTCGTGTATGTGTGTGAGTATGTGTGTGTGTACAGATGAATGTATAAGTATGTATTATACATGCGTTTGTGTGACTATGTGTATATATAAGTTGGCGTATGGATACGTGTGTGTGCATATGGGTATGTAAAGAAGGATGTGTGGTGTGTAAAGATGGCTGTGTGGCATGTATGCATGTATGGGTGGGTGTGTGCATGTGTGTGCATGAAGTACAGAAGGGCTTCAGGCATCCTGCTCTATCACTCTGTGCCCCTTGAGACAGATCTCTGACTGCAGCAGTTACTCTACATGGTTGCCAATAAATTCATGATCAAATGACTTAAGGGAAAAAGGGGTTTTATTTTGACTTATGATTCTTGGTTATAGTTCCATGTCCAGTTTGACAGGAGAGCTCATACCACCACCAGAAAGCAAGGGAACTAGACATACCATATCCATATATCCACAGGATTGTTAAGAGAAGGACATCTTTTCTTGCCAGACTAGCGTATCTAGCCAAATACACCAAGGGATGCCAACTTCTTTAACCATCTCACTCCATCTTATCCACCTGTCCAGGAACTAGCTCCACCCACCATGGGCTGGGTCTTCCCATCAATCAGACAATTTCCTGCAGACTCGCTCTGGGCTTAACTCAACTACCAACTTTTTACAAATGTGCCCAGAATTCTAGCCTTCAACTATCGAGTTGACACCTGCATATAACTATGACACTGACTGACCTGGAAACTTGCTGCTTCTTGGCTGTGCTTTGTGGCCAGTCAGCTCCAAGGAGCCAGCTGACTCTGTTGCTCTCAACACGGGTTTCAGGAGTATACAGCCGTGCCCAGCTTTACAAAGATCCTGGAGCTCCAAACTCAGGTCTTCATGCTCATGTGGCAAGTATGCTTACCCATCATCTCACCACCCATATGTCATTAATATTCTTAGACAAAAATATTACAGCATTCTTACATTAACCATTTTATGTATATATCCATTATTATTCTTTTAGTGTCTCATGCTAAAGTAAGGTGAACTATCAGGTTAGCTAAACTTATTTTCAAACATGGAATATATTTATAACAGTATTTTATAACCATAATATTTATTTCAAATATTTAATATGCAATATATTTACATAATTCTACTTATGTACTTATGTTAATATATATGTTCATAGACATGGATAGCAAAGTATTAATAAGGGTAAATCTAGACAGAAGCCAAATTGTTTTCCTTTGGCTCATTCTTCAACCCTTTTCTGTTAGATTTTCCATATAAGGGACTTGGGAGATCAGATGACTGAGTAGAAGTTATATCCACGTGGCACAGTGGATGAGAAGACTCAAGTTAACAGGCATTCACGCGGCTAAGCCATCCTGTCCTGCGCTGTGACAAGGCTTGTTTTGTCACACCCACGTCCCAGCGGGCTGTGGCCAGGCACCATCTCCAGAGGGAACCTATATTTTCACTGAGCCAGCCTGGGTGCCTGAGAACAAGATTTCTCAGTGAGTGTGGGTTGGTCTGTGCAGTGCCTGGATGGGAGACAACCAACTGCAGAGAGGCGCCAGTTATTAACACAAGGAGATGTTAAGGGGCAGAAGGCTTGACTTCAGCAGAAAAGGATGTAGTAAAATGGGAGCATCACTCTTAGTGGCTAAGTAGCTATGTCCATCACTTGAGGATTACTCTGGAGTCCGAGAACCCGAAGCCTCAAATCTGCAGATGGTTCAGCTTTTGGAACCACTTACCTGCCATGAGTCCACTGTTAGCCAGACCGAGACACCCGAAGCCTGGCTTCTGAACTTCTTCCCTTCATGGGATGTTTAAAAACAAGTGGGTTTTCAAAACATCAAGACTGGTCCTCCTTCACAAATCTCAGTATTGTGTTAATTTTCCTAAATCCCAGCACACTTTGGAGACATTCCCTTATCATAATATTTGACATTACAAGGTGTACAAACTAAGTCTCAGGAGTATGGAAGGAACTGCCCAGCCCACAGACTACTAAATGAAGAATGGCCCACAGAGGATCGTGGTATGCCAAAAAAGAAAAACAGAAAAATCTGAAGGGAAGAGTCTGGATGGACATCAAATACTTGACTGAACGAGGTATAGCAAAACTAGGTATAAAACAGCCAAAATTGAAGGAAAGACAAGAATCTCCAGCTTAAACTGACAATTCATCTTCCTGAAGCCTCCAATTTTAGAGAATCCAGAAAGAACACCTACCAACACTTTGTCTCTTTTTTTGCCCCACATATTTCATTCTTTCTTTTCTTTCTACTCTAATTTTAGTGGCATTTTGACTTTATGTGGATGCATATATGCATATGTGTGGATGTGTAGGAGTTCACGTGAAGGCACGCATGTACGTGTGAATGAGTGCGTACGCTGGTGTGTGCACATGTGAACATATGTGTATCTGTTCATTTATAAGCGGAGACCAAAGGTCAGCCAATAAGTGTCATGCCTTAGCAGGCATCCACCTTACTGATCGAGACATGGTTTCTAACTGGGCCATGGGACTTGACAATCAGGCTAGACTGCTTGGCCCGCAAGCCCGAGAGAGCCACCTATCTCTGCCTCTCCAGCATTGGGACTGTTAGTGTGCCCCACATAATGACGGGGATAAAACTCAGGCTCTCATGAATGTGCAGCATACATTTTACTAACCCCACTGACTGTACTTTATAAGAAATATCCTTCCTTTTTATTTATTTTGTTCCTCTTGTATTTATCAAATTTATTTTACACACTTTTTAATTGAGCAATCATATTCTTTTAGGTGATGTTCTTTCCTTCTTTAAACATTTCTTTTCATGCTGTTACTTTTATCCTTACTAAGGTTAACCTTGAATTTCCTCCTTTTCTCCCTTTCCCTGTGTCCTTGTTTTATTTTATTCATTTGCTTCTTTATTTTTGCCTTAAGTAACTTTTAAGTCTACATTATTTTTGTAATTTTTTGTCTTCTGGTCAGTAATGGCACATGAGTTGCATTACTAGCTTTTAAATGTATTTCTGTTGTTTCGCTTGGTGCTGTCACATCTGTTTGTGCTCTTTCTCAGTGGTATTAAGGATTGATCCTCAAGATCAGGCTGGTTACTAAGGTAATATCCAAGTAAAATTGAAAGAGTTAACCAAATAGCAACACACACACACACACACACACACACACACACACACACACACACTAACTTTAAGAACTCTAGGTCTGATAAATAAAAAAACAAAAAACCTAAGAATTCATCAGGTGAAAAAAGAAGGTGAGATAAAAGCTAAAAGCGCAAAGAATCTAATCAGTTATAGTAGAAAATGTCCCAAATCTAGAAAAAGACATTTATATGCAAACACAAGATACATTTAGAACTTCAAATAGACATATTCAGATAAAAAACATGTTTATGACATATTGTCTTCAAAATATCAAGACTACAAAACAATGGAACAAAATTAAAAACTGCAAGAGAAAAACACCATTTCATAAAAGAAAGCAAGTCATAATAATTTAGGCCTCTTATCAGTAGCAAGGTAAGACATGAAAGTGAAAGATTATCAACTAGGATTCCTATATTCAACAAAGTTACCTTTTAAAATCAGCATGAGAATAAAGACATTTCAAGACAAACACAGGCTAAACCAATTAAATACCACTGAACTAGCACTGCAAAAGGTTTCCAAAGGAACCCTACACAGGAAGAAGGAAAGACAATCTCTAAATTTCATAAAAAGCAGAGATGCCCCCATAGAATATCGAGGAACTTAAGAGAGATAAGACTAAACAGTGGAAACTTTGGTGACTAATGCTGGATGAGTGAGGAGAAATGTCCTTGTCAGTGGGGTGGCCCAGAGAGAGGCACCTTGATAAGCACAGGGGCCTGAACCCCTTCAAGAGTAGACAAACCAACCCTAGGGTCCATAGAAGCAGACAAGCCGAAGGGTGGGAGGGAGTGGGATGGATTGAGGAAGGAAAGGGAAGGGGGATGGATGGGAGTAGTGGAGGGAAGCAAGGATAAGTATTCAATATGCTTGTAAAAAAAAAAAAAGAATAATGAAAAAATAAATAAAATAAGTTGAGATTTGATGAACTGCAAAAAACAAACAAACAAACAAACAAACAAAAAACCCCAGAGATGAACAGGGGAGTACTAAGAATAAATCTATTATGACCATTTCAGTCAACCAACAAATCCCTAATACAAATAGAGGATAAGGGACTAATGATATTCAAACAAATCAGGAAAACAGCCATCAAAATCATGAGCCAGCAAATCTAGTGCAAGAATAACCCTAAATGTAAATAACCCTAAATTATGCCATTAAAAGTTTTGTACTAGTAGTGGTTATATTTATATCTGATAAAGCATCTCTCAAATAAAAATTACTGAGAAACTATAAGCAAGGTAACACCATATTATAAAAAGAAACAATCCATCAAAAAGTTATAAAAATTATAAATGCATACACACCAAAAGTTGATGTACCCAACTTCATAAAACAAATGCTATTGGACATAAAAATAAACAGGTAGCTGCAGAGGCCATGATAGCAGATTACTTAAACAAATATCCCAGTGTCATAAATAAGTAGATCATCAAGACAAAAGACACCAACAAGGAAACTTAGTGTTAAATTTTACAATAGCTCAAAAGGACTTGACAGACACCTATGGAATACGTTTTAGATCATAAAGCGAGTCTTAAAAAACATTAAAGAACAAAAATATTTTCAGGTATCTTCTCAGATCTTAATTAAAAAATCCATAAGTCCATAGAAAAAGAAACTATAGAAATATATGAAAATTACCATTTTCTTCTCAAATGGTAATTTGGCAAAACTAGATGGAATATTTAAAAATTCTAAGAATCAAATGAAAATAAAACAGAACTTGTCAGAAGCTTTGGGATACAGGAAAGGACATTCTTAAAGGAAATTTTGTAGCTATGGGTATTTAATTAAAAGTCAGAGTTTAAAAGTGAAGAGTTTAAAGATATATCACAAGGCATTATCGAAACTAGAACAAGCCAAAACCCAAAGAAAAGACACAATAAATACTATGACACAAGTGAATGAAACAGAGACTAACAAAATAAAACAAATGAAAAAGGTATTTCTCTGGAAAAAAGTAAACAAAACCAACCAACTATAGCCATACTAATCAAAGGAAAGAAAAAAAGATGTAAAATTAAAGATGAAAGGGGAGCCCTTACAAGAATCCAATGAGATCTAGATGATCATTGGCAATTATTTGAAAACACATGTGCCAAAAATGATTCCTCTAAAAGAAACATATACATTCTTAAACAATATAGTTTATACAAAATATCAAAGTTAAATAAAGGGTTATAAAGAGCTTTAACAAATTTATATTGAGCAATGAAATTAAAGTAGTGCTGTACTATGCCTAGAAAGAAAAGACCAGGATTGGAAGGATTTCCCCACCTTAGTCTAACAGACATTTAAAGAAGAACAAATATCATTGCTCTTCAGATGATACCATAAGAAAGAAAAGGAAGGAGCGTCACCAAACTCATTCTGTAAATGAAGCCAAAATTACCCAGATAGCAAAACCAGAGAAGGAAACAACCAGAAAATAAGCAACTATACAAATTTCTCCAAAGGACATAGATGCAAAAATCTTCAATAAAATACTTGCAAACCAAACTCAACAACATATGAAGAAGACCAAAAACCATGATTATATTAGTTGCATTTCAGCAATTCAAGGATAGTTCAACATATACATCAAAAGTTATAGTACACCACATAAGTGGACAGAAATCACACTGTTATCTCAGAAGATGCAGAAAAGACAGCTGTTAATTTTAATGCCTCCTCATAAAGTCCCTGAGGAAACTGAGAGCATAAGAAAAATATCTTAACATAATAAAGGTCATCTATATACAATAGTAGTGCTGTTGTACTACTCACAATAGATAGTCATGGAAGTGGTCTAGGTGTCTATCTATAGTCAACATGACACTAAATGAAGTAAAAATCAAAGACATTATCTCTAAAACTATAAAAGAAAAAAGGTGTTCATTCTTTATAATTTCACTCAGTATTGGATTTGAAGTCTTAGGCAAGAAGCAAGAGAAGTCTTATAAGAGAAAGAAGTAAAAGAGATATAAATAAGGACTAAAATTTTCAATACATCTATTTTTTCCAAATATATTAATCAGTACATCTTTAAATGACCTTAAAGATTCAGCATGAAAAATTTTATCCCATGTTCAGAAAAGTATCAATAAACAAAATTACTATGCAAGCATCAGTAGTTTTTCTACATACCAACCATGAACCCACTGTGTGTAACAGCTACTCTTAACTATTGCTGTGAGAGAGCACCCAAAGTCAAACAACTTAAGGGAGAAAGGGAGATTTATTCAGTTTACGGTTCCAGAGGGGGGATACAGTTTCTCATGGCAGAGGCGCGTGGGTGGTCGGCCAAAGCTGGAGGAGGTTATGTCACTGCAGACATCTTGGAAGCTTGCTGCAAAGACAGACCTCTCCTGGAGGTGGGGTGGCACTAATCCACCTCAAAAACCTACCCCTTGTGACTGCCTTCCTCCAGCAAGGGTCCACCTCTCAAGGTGCCATGACATTGCCAAAACACATGAGACTGTGGGGGACACATTTCAAACCATGACACTGTGACAGAAGTCAGAAAAAATCCACTCAAATAATTTTTTAAAATATCTAGGAATAGACCTAACAAGGAGGTACATAAAACACCTCTAGAATGAAAACAGTATCGCTTCTCGGCCTTTTGGCTAAGATCAAGTGTAGAATGAAAACATTAAGATGCTAAAGAAAGAAATTGAAGAAGGCACTAGAAAATGGAAAGAACTCCCATACTCATAGACTGAAAGAACTACTGTAAAAATGGCTTTATTTACTAAAGCAATTTATAGATTTGACACACTTACCATCATAATTCCAGTGACATTCCCAACAGAATTGGGAAAAATGATTTTAACTTCACTAGAACTGCAAAAGACCCAAATAGAAAAAGAAATCCTAGGTAGGTGAAGAAATGTTGAAGATATAAGGATGCTTGATCTCAAATGGTTCTTCAGAGGGACAATAACAAAAACAACATGGTACTCACAGAAACAGCCACACATAGGAACAGAATAGAACAGAAGACTCCAAGTAAACGCTTAGAGCTACATTCAATTGATGTTTTCTTTTCTATTCATTATGTTCGATTGTGACTGTCCCCTCACAGGTTCATGTGTTTGAATCTTTAGTTGTTTGAGAAGGTCATTGCACCTATGGGAGGTGGAGCCTTGCTGGAGAAAGGTACAGTACAAGGGGTGAACTTTGAGACTGGTTAGTCCTGCCCTGCTTCAGCTAGTTTGTATGCTCTTGTCTCCATGATGGATGTGACTTAGCTGCCTCCAGCTTGTGCTAACCAGTCACACCTTTTCTGTTGTAAAGGACTGTATTTCCCCTCTGCAACAGTAAGCCCAGTAAATCTCCCTTGAACTGGTTGTTTGAGAATCTCACAGAAGTAGAGAAGAGTATCTAGTACACTTTTCTTTTTCCATTTTGTGTGTGTGCATAAATGGGATACTAGGGATTGAATCTTGGGACTCACAAATGCTAGGAAAGCACTTTACTACTGATTTACATTCTGAGTTCTGTTTTTAATTTACATTTTGAGACAGGGTATGACTAAGTTACTCAGGCTGGCCTTGAATTCACTGTAATCTAAGCAGAATCTCAATTTGCAATTTTTATGTCTCATATTCCATTTAGCTGGAATTCAAAGTCGATACATCTATGACCAACTAAGCTGATTTATGACTAAAGGGTCAAAAACCTAAACTTGAAAAAAGAAAGAGAAGGAGAACCTATTCAACAAATGGTGCTGGAAAAACTGGATAGCCACAGGCAGAAGAATGAAGCTAGATCCTTATATCTCACGCTGTATGAAAATTAATTCAGAGCATATAATAGACTTTTATAAAGCCTGAAAGTTTGAACTAAAATGCTAAAACTTAAATGTTTAAAGATTTAGATATAAGCAAAGACTTCTGAAAAAGATTCCAAATGGCACAGGAAGTAATAGTAATATTGACAAATGGGATTGGGTAAATAAAAAGGCTTGTGCACAGTAAACAAAACTATCAGCATAATGAAGAAATACTACAGAATGGGAGAAAATCTTTACCAATTATACATGTGGCAGGGAGTTAATATTTACAATATGTAATGAACCCCAAAAATTAAATAACAAAAATAAATCATCCAATAAATAAATGAGCAAACAAAGAGACAATTCTAAAAAGAAGTAGAAATGCCCAATAAATGTTTAATATCTTTAGTCATCAAGAAAATACAAATTAAAACTGCTTTAGGATTTCATTTCACCTCATTCAGAATGACCATCACTAAGAAAACAATGCTGACAGGGTGTGGGGAAGC
This sequence comes from Typhlomys cinereus, assembly GCA_023101885.1. Taxonomy (NCBI): domain Eukaryota; kingdom Metazoa; phylum Chordata; class Mammalia; order Rodentia; family Platacanthomyidae; genus Typhlomys; species Typhlomys cinereus. The sequence goes on from JALPQD010000267.1 coordinate 965,459, forward strand.
CACTGGAAAAATCAGAATGAATTTTCTTCATAAAATTGAAAACAGGGGGCTGGAGAGGTGGCTCAGGGGTAAAGCCTCTGCCTTGCAGACAGAAGGTCCTGAGTTCGGATCCTAGACCCCACGTATAGACGCCAGGCGGAAGCGGGGGCGGTCTGCGTTTCTGGTCCTGGTAGGGCAGAGCCTGTGAATCCCAGGGCAGAGTAAACAAGGAGGAGACGGTCCATGGTGGTTCCCGAATTCATCCATGGTTCTACACACACGTACACGCATACACGCGCACAATTGAATAAATAATTAAAAAAAACTGAAAACAGAACAACTATATGATGCAGTTATGTGATTCTGGATGTATATCCAAGGAAACCAAGTTAGCACACTAAAGAGATACCTCACCTCCATGTGTGCTTTTGTACTATTCACAATAGACAGCTGTGGAAGGAGTCTAAATGTCTATCAACAAACAAATGGAAAAAGAAACTGTGGCATATATCCACTACGAAGTTTTGCCAGCCATAAAAAAGAATGAAATTATGTCATTTTCAGGAACATAGATGAAACTGGAGATCATCATGTTAAACTAAACAAACCAGCCTCAAAATTACAAATATTATATGCTTTTCTCATAAGCAGATTCCAGTGTGCATATATTGTGATAGAGCTACAAACAAAAGGAAGCCCTTCTTGTAACCAGGGTCACCCTCTGAGGCTGAGATGAAATATTTTTAACCCACTTGTTTACAGGGGCATTTGCAAAGGGATGTCAGTCTAACGGCATCGTGGCACAATGACTATCCCCAGAAGTGCCCTCAACAAACACTTGATGCCCCGTGGTGGTGACTATTTATCTTGTTGTCTGTAACATTCCATTCAGCTAAGACCCAAGGGGACTTTCAATGTGATTATTTTATATAAAGAGTCATTTGAAAAACTGTTCTCTGATGCATTTGGGGATCTGAACTCCAAAGTGTACACCCACTAGCCAGTGAATAAAAAAGTCAGCTTTCTTTTCAGCTTAACTCTCATCTGGTGTTTTGTTACTGGTTGATACCCTACAACAACATAACATAATAGAAGAAGGAAAACCATTTGGGAAGAAAAGAAAATCACTAGGAGTGAGGAATAAGAGAGGGAGAAATGGGGGCGGGAGCAGCGATCACAGCTATGGCGTGGTTACTTTGGGGAGGCGACTCCGGGGCGGCGGAGAGCGAGCGGCTGAACAGCCACTTTTCAAATCTCATCCACCCCAGAAAGAACCTTCGGGGTATTAGGAGTACCACAGTCCCAAACATAGATGACTCTCTTAATAACGTGGAAGAAGATGATGAAGACGACATAGTGGATTTGGCAGCCAATTCACTCTTAAACAAGTTAATCCGTCAGTCCTTGGTAGAATCCAGTCACCGAGTGGAAGTCTTGCAAAAGGATCCCAGCTCTCCACTCTACTCAGTCAAAACATTTGAAGAGCTGCGGCTAAAGGAAGAGTTACTAAAAGGAATATATGCGATGGGATTTAACAGACCATCCAAAATCCAAGAGATGGCACTCCCTATGATGCTGGCCCATCCACCCCAGAACCTCATAGCACAGAGTCAGTCAGGAACAGGAAAAACAGCTGCATTTGTCTTGGCAATGCTAAGCAGAGTGAATGCCTTGGAACTGTTCCCACAGTGCCTCTGTCTGGCTCCTACCTATGAGCTGGCTCTGCAGACTGGTCGTGTAGTTGAGAAGATGGGGAAATTCTGTGTGGATGTCGAAGTGATGTATGCCATTCGGGGAAAAGAATTCCTAGGGGTACTGAAGTCACTAAGCAGATTATAATTGGTACTCCTGGGACTGTCTTGGATTGGTGTTTCAAGAGAAAATTGATTGATTTGACCAAGATTCGTGTGTTTGTCCTGGATGAAGCAGATGTGATGATTGACACCCAAGGATTCTCAGATCAGAGTATTCGTATCCAAAAGATTTCCCAGAATCTGTCCACCAGAGCCAGGAGTGCAGGCCTCCACTGTTTCTATATGGTGTTTTTATGTGGGACCTGGGATCTGAACTCAGAACCTTCTGCTTGTGAGATAGAGTCTTAACCACCCCCTTCTCCCCATCCCCCACCCATCTCTCCAAACCCACGCTTTCATTTTCAATATTATGCCTGCCCTGACTGGGAAATTTTCTGAGGTTATTTCTTTTCCTAGGGTAACCAGTGTTTTAGAGAATCTAGCACACAGTCATGGCAAATAAAACATGTAAATAGAATTATTCACGTAATTAAACATAAAAAAGCAAAAGCCATGTTTATTTGAAATGATACATTCTTTGCTTTTCTATTATGTAAGTGCAGCTGTTTAAGCACCATAACACTAGAACTAGTACCAGTTCAAACTTTGTGAAAAAAAAGTAACAGTATTTTAATGTTCCTTTATCTGATATAATAATGTATTTTAACTCTTTTAAGCTCATTATATATTTATTCATTGCAGGCAATACTATTGTATACTTTTAAGATATATAAATGTCAGACTTTACAAGGAGAGCATAAATACAGTAAGTCTAAACAGATACTGCCTACTCTTAACAATGACATATTTCTGTCTCATGGCATAGTAGAATCTTTTACTTATTTTTTTTCCTTTTCCAGCAATCCCCCTCTGAACTTTCTGTTGTATTTTAAGTGTAGCGTTGAAACTGAATACAGCAAACGTGAGACTCAAAAAAAAAAAAAAGAGGGAGAAATGAGTATAATCAAAGTTTAATGACATATATGAATGAAAATGTCATGAGGAATCCATTATTTTTCTGTGATGGGTAGAATTAATGTTGACCAGAAACCAGGGAAGTAGGACTCTGGGTACAACTTAGAGGGCTTCTCTGGACTCAAGCAGGCCTTTGGGTAAGCCTGTAAGGGACTATCACGACTGCTTCTGTTGAGGTCGGAAGACCACTCGCTGTGAGTGGTACGATCCCGGTATAAGGAAATGAGCAGAACTGTGGCAAGTGCACAGGTCCTTGCCTTTTGCTCTTGCTGTGGCTGTGATGTGATCTGTTTCTCAGCTCTGGGTGCTGTGTCATGATGGACTGTACCGCATAAACCTCTTCTTCCCTAAAATTCTTTGGGTCAAATTATTTTATTGAAGCAACAGATATGAAACTAAAACATTAACTTAAAAATCAATTTAGAAACTCGCAATAATAAGATCTCTAAGAAAATAATTTCTGCTGAGCACTTTGATGAATCGCCTCAATGGAGCAGTGCTATTATTTTATAATGCCACTTTCCCCTTCTCAAATTTTCAGATTTTCTTTTCTGACACGGAGAGTCTCTTACAACTTCACTGCTTTCGGTTTGCTTGGCTCTGGTATCACTGTATTTGTGAACAGATCAATGTGGAATTCCAAGGTTGTGGCTTCTTAGCTTAAGATCATCCAGATCACTGCGTTTCCTTCTGATGTTTTGTACTGAAGAAAATTAGAAAGTCCAACAGGGTTTTCTTTCTACATAAATGTATTTTATACTTTCTTGATATCCAAAAGGTACATTTTCTTTATTCTCAGACAGAAAAGAAAAACTTCCATAGCAAAAATATGTAGAAAATTGTGTTCCCACCCCTTAAATCTTTTGATTAAATTCAAATGTCAAAATTTTACCATAGTGACAACCACTTGGAAGAAAGCCCATATGAAAACAGTCATAATATAGTCAAACAATAGCTATCTTTAAATAATGCATAAACTTTATGCAAGTTTATGAGCAAACTCATCTCTAAATACATTAAAATTCCCTTAAGTCTTTAGCTGCTTGCTTTGCTTTGAAGCAGCAGCCACCAGTGGCTCACTGTAGCCAAAGACAACATCTTACAAGTTAGACACTAAAGACAGACTGCGGGTCCTTACCTTCTGGGAGTGGGAAAGTTTAGCCCGAATCCTTGGCATCACAGCACATAAACATCTTTTGAACCACACCCTTAAGCCCTGCCTGAGGTAGTCTCTCAGTGTGATTGACAGCTCCAATTTTCACATTCACACCTACTTCTGCAGAGCCTAATTGATGTGTTTGTCTTAAGTGCCTGAAGACTTCTTTGAGAAAGGCCAGCAGCAGTGTGCCAAGCAAAGCTACAGCAGCTCGGGAGACTCTCCACACAGTGCCTGACAGGCCCAGGGTGGAGCAACACTGATTATGAAACAGAGTAGAATTAGCTACAATATTTATTCAGAAGCAAAATCAGTGTTACGTTACCATGTTGCCCGCACTGTCCAGGGTCGCAGCCACAGTCACAGTTTCTTGTTCCAAATCCTCGTCTGAAGGGTGAAGATGGAAGGGGTTAGGACCCTGCTCGGTGAGGAGACTGAGCGAGCTTGGAAAATCAGCAGCTCTGACAAACCTTTTCTCCCTGAACTTTGCTTTAGTGGTAGTACAGTCACGTGGCAAATGAACCGAGCCTGGATCCCACTACTGCTCTATCGCTCCCCGGGCAGATGCCCCCGAGCATCTTACTTAATCATCTGTGTCTCTGTTTCCACATCTGGGAGACTGGGAGACTAGTAGTGCCTATTATATTAATTATATTCATTATATTATATTATACTGTACTATACTGTACTGCACTATTATAGTAAGGATGCAGCTAATATCAAGAAGGCTACAAAGCTACTGTGCTTGCAACAGTGTCTAAGGGAGACAGAGAAAGTAAAGCGCACGTGAACTCCTGGTCTCTTCTACTCTGGAAGAGTTTAGCAGGTACAGTGTTCATTTTATTTGCTCTATGACAAGCTAGGAAGGAGACAGTAAAAGAAGACTGGCCCAGAGATATAGGGCTGCCAGCCCTTTCTCCACCAGTAGGACCTCTCTCCAGACAGGAGAGCTATCCTCAGGTACCAAGGCGACCCTTCTTGACATTCCTCTAAAATACGTTTTGGGATATTGTCAGAATTTGAAACATGAGGTGTCCCCCCTAGGATCATTTATTTGAAGTCTTAGCTGCTATCAGTACTTGGGAAGGATGTGGCATCTTTAGGAGATAGGGACTTGCTGGAAGAAACCAGTCATGGGGGCGAGCCATAAGGTTGGTTGGCCCCACCTTGCTTGAGGGAATGAGTCTGCTCTTGAGCTAGCAAGTAACAGCTCTGTCTCCAGAAAAGAAGTAACTGAGATCACCTCCAGCTCTCGCCAGCCAGCCATGCCTTTCCCACCTTCCCACTGTAATGGACTGTTTCTCCCTTACTGTAAGCCGAATAAATCTTCCTTTCTCCCTTAAAGTGCTTGACTTTGGTTGTTCTCCCATAGTACAAAAATTAATCAAGGCGCTCTTAAGGTATTCGATGCTGCCATGGATTTTAAGCAAAACACGCTGGCCTAAAGGTAAATGCTGCTCTCACTGGGCCAGGCAATGCAATTGCTTACTCTAATTTTATATATATTATCTCTAATCACAGGTCCCACACAAATATTAAGCCAGATGCAGAGGACAGAAAAAATGTATGTATATATTAAATCCAGATCATTATGGCTAGTATATTTAGTGTGATCCAGGTGTTGCTTTATTAATGTCTCTGCCAATTAGCTCTCTCTCTCTCCTGAAGACTCCTCCCCCACCTGCTACTAGCCTCACTCATCTACAGGTGACACCAGAAATGAGCCTTCCTGGCTATGTGGGACATATGTGGCCAACTCGATGTAGTCTCTGCACGCACAAAACAGTGACATTTTACCAACTGAAAACTAAAGTTCCTGGAAGGGCAATGCTACACTTGTAAGGTTGATTGGCTTGATTGGAGTCTCCAGTGAAGGGGAGAAATCTAAAATGTTACAACTCCAGAGCCAGATTATCTTGGGCCCATTTAAACCCTTTTTGCCATCCTTTGTATGTGACATAACATTCTGATGACTATTGTATGTTATTAGATAAGCTAAACCAGATAATTAACAAGCTCAATGTAACTCCTTCTCTACCCTCTTAGGTACAATAGTTTATGGCCCCCTTAATCAAATCCTTGATTAGGGATGCAGAGATGGCTCAAGGGTTAAGACTCTGCCTCACAAGCAGAAGGTCTTGAGTTCGGATCCCAGGTCCCACATACAAACACCATACAGAATCAGCAGCCTGTTCTTCCAACCCTAGTAAGCAGAGGCTGGGAAATCCTAGAGTGAAACAACAAGGAGGTAGAAAGAATCCAGGATGATTCCTGAAGTCACCCTTTGTTCTCCACAGGGACATACAGTGCCCTCTGACACACACACACACACACACACACACACACACACACACACACGCACACACACAATAAAGTTAAAAAATTGTTAAACCTTCAATTTAACTTTCTCTTTACTGTAATTCCTATGAAGTAAAAACAGGTTGTAAACTTTCAATATACAATGAAATGAACATTCACATTCTAAAAGGCAGAAATGGGGATATAGCAAGAAAGAACAAACTAATGCAAGACCACAAATCACTAGGCCAAACAGCAAAGCTTCTCACTCCACGTCCACCGTCTGGAACTTTTGGTGGCTGCATCTATTCTCTAACAAGCCTAGATCACACTGCTGTTGCAACTCTCTTTCTAGCGCATAGTTGTCCTGTCACTTGGCCAGCTCCGCTCCGTGGTTGCAACTTTCGTTGTGAGCATCCCATTCTGAGATCCTGAGATCCCCACTATGATGTAGGTTTCATGGCTACAACTTCAAACAGTGGTCTCCTGGATCCTCCATACGAGGAATTCAATTGCCGTATATTGCCTGTCTTTAGAGGCTTTCTGGAATGTGACACAAGCTTCCATTAATTACTTCACTTTAATATCATGTGCATCCTGGAGGTCAACACTAAATACTGCTCCCAGCTCAAGATGTAGTTTGATGCCCTTTCGGAGCCATAGTGGCCTCCAAGGCCCTTTGCAGCTAACCACAGAAAAATGCTTGAAGGGCCTCATTTTGGAGCATCTCAGGTCAGGATCTCAAACGAGTGCAAGGTAGAGTCTCTAAGGGGTGCAGTCTTGGCTCTAAGGCACATTTTCCATTGTCTTGGTATAAAGTTCACAGGGAAACTGTAAAGGCAGAAAGGCACCAATCTCTTTGCCAGATCCAGCCACCACTTTCCCCAGACCCCATTATTTCTTCCACTTTTGCAGTCCTTTCCTCTCTGAACCGCACGCTCTCACATCTTCCTGCTGTTTTCACTCTCAGCCTCGCTGAAGAAAGTGAGCAACTGCCACATCGCACTGCTACACTGCCCTAAGCTTCCTTTGCCAGACAACTCGGCCCATTACTCTTCACTCTCACTCAAATTCCCAGGCAGAATTTAGTGGGATCCTTGCTGGAGATGACTGATGGCTTTGGCACGGCTCCTGGCTCCCCTCTTCAATCTCCTGAGATGTGCTGTCCTCCTTTCTTCTCTGGTTTTCCACACGAGTAACCTCTGTTTACAGCAATCCAGGGCTTCTTTAGCCTCAAACTTCCTGCAGCCCAGCGGTCTAAGAGGCTTGGTCAGGTTTCTTGCAGCAATGACACCACTTTTCGGTTCAGACTTCATACGCTAATTACTCTTTTCATCCCTAACACCGAATACCTAACAACAAGCACTGTAGGGAAATGATTTATTGTAGCTTACAGTCTCATGTTGGGTAGGGAAGGCATGGTGGCTGACCTGAAATCTAGCTGTGGCAGCTTGTAGCTGATTACATGAAGGCAATAGGCTAGAAGCAGAGAGAATCTCAAGCCAGACCCTAAGTAGCTTTCTGCCAACCAGACTTCACCTTCTAAAGATTCTGCTCTCTCCTATTGGGGGACCATTGGGAGGCAGTCTACAAGCCAATTCCACATTCCACAACCAAGCCATTGCAGAGGTTGAGTAATTTTTCCGAGATCATTGGTGATAGGAGAAAGAGGTGGGTTAGCTGGTCACACTGTCTTTATGTGAACATGTCATAGGGTCCATACTGCTTACTGTTCTCTCCCGTGCTCCTTGCAAAGCCGTGAGCACAGCTGCTTCGTGGTAGGCTGAACCCAGGTCAGCATGTCCCTTTCTCTTGCTACCTGGGTGGGAAGCTTAGCAGCGTCTTTTCCAGGTAATGGAGTGCGAGTTGTAAATTATGTCAGGTGACTGAGCCCAGGGTAGGGATGATGACTCAGGTTCAAGATTGCAGCCCCAGCCCGACTCGAAGCAATAGAAAGGAATTTTCCAGAATCCAGAAGATTAAAGGCAGGAAGACCGACTAAGGTGGGACTAAGAGTGACTTTTCCCCAACCCAGAACTGGATGCCTAAGTGTGATGGGCAAGATGTGTGTCTGAACAGGCCCCCAAGCTGGGCCGAGGAGACACTTCCCTGAGAATCCTGCAATGCCCCATACACAGTAATTTGACAGACATGGGAGCAAGTGCCTTGCCTGGGTGAGTACTGGCATCTGAATCATCCATCAAAGACTCCTAAAACGAACAGATCAGAGCAGGAGGGCGTGTTCTATGTCACCAGGGCCACGTGGGGAGGTACCAGGGTCATCAGGGGGCATAAGGGGAAAGACAGTGGCCAAGACCTTTACTGCAGCTTCTGAGTGATGCAGGGTTTGATCTCCTGGCTGTGCCAAATGATGCAGGGTCCTTCTGGAGTCTTTATGTGTCCAGGTTCTCATGTCAGGAGTTGAAGACTGAAACCAAAGCACCTGTAGAGGATTAAGGCAGAGTTTATTAGAGAAGAAAAAGAACGGAACTCATGGATGCAAATCCGTGAGGGGCAAGAGGGCCCTGGAGACCTCATGGACTCCAAACATGGAGTCCCATGAGGGGGAAGGGAGCCAAAGATGGCTACTGCCATAGGATTTGTTAAAGGCTTATGCAGACCCAGGGGAAAGTGGCTTTTCCTCATTGGTTTCTGCAAACTCAATTGGAGTTTTGTTCCTCTACATTTCATTGGTTTGTTCATTTCAGGGCCCAACCCAGTCGATCTTGTGCCCATCCCATGGTAGGGTTTATCTACAATGCAGAACTAATCTTCATATCCTTTCATGAACAGAGAGTTGGGGGGAGTTGGCAAAGGGTGTGTTTCTTCAGGGTAATCCAGCTCTGGGGATGACCTTCGAAGATCCATAGAGCCCATCCCAGGCAACACCAGTCAAAGCAGGACGAGCATCTTCTGAAGGCCACCGTGAGCAATTGCAGGTCTCTGATGCACAAACTGTCTCATTTCTTGGCATCTAGGGAAGATGGCTGGTGGTCTGGTGTGAAAGACCCCGGGGCTGGGGAGACTAGGTGCAGGTTTGGTGCTGGTAGATGTTCAGGTGAAAGACAAGCTCCACGGGGCGTTTTCCTGCCCTTGGGACTTGACCAGCTTTGAAAGCTGTGGTCTTCAGGGTGGAGGAGATTATGAAGGTTAAAGTATTCAAATGCAGAGAATCGGGACTCTACCTCTATGGTAGAGCATTTGCTTTGCGTGTCAAGGGTTTAGTTTTATTCCAGCTGCAAACAAACAGACAAAAAGGAACCAGACAATCTGAGATGTGGCTATGTGCTGATCACAGAGTGGGATGGCTGCCACTTTTAAAAGTGCCCCTTAGAGAGAATCGTGGGGCTGTGTGATACTGAAAGTGGATCCTCCCTCTGGAGCCAACTTCCCCTAAACAGTAGGCACACAGATCCTTGCTTCTACTCCTTCAATCTGGTACGGTGGCCACTTGTGCCAGGATACCTGGCACCGTAGCTGATAATGCCCCCTCCAGGCTGCCAGTACAGGTCAGCATGGGACTGGAGTACTCCAGCAATAGCTCAGGAAGGGAGGTGCTGTTACCCACCTGACCATTGCCATCTGCCCAGATGGACAAAGGAGGCTGTAGCCAACTCCACGTGTTGCACACTACACCAGCTGAGCCACTCGAGTGGGTTTCATGGGTGGTCACAAAGTTCCAGTCAGGCCTGACTTGCAGGTGACATTCGCATTTCCAGCTCTGCAAACTCAACGAGGGCAGCAGTCTCCCCCTCTTAACCCCCACTGGTTTTCTTCTCTGAGAAGCAAGGATTTCAGGCACTCTGTTTCCCTGCACAGAGTACAGCTCTCGCAAAGTGTCGGCAGAGCTCAGAAATGCTCTTCTTTCTCCTACAAAGCCCAGTGGCCACCAGTCACTGCTGGATGCAAAACAATTTCACTTTCCAACTGTCCACTTGTGCAACACTTCCTAAAGTGAGCACATTGTACTTAATGCAAGAATTCAGAGCTGCAGAAGCGTTCTGGTGACTCATAATGTGTTAGCAGGGAAAGAGTGAGAAAAAAATTAAATCCAGCCTCAGTGTCCAGCTGCTTTTCACCAGCCCCAGCCCTGTGTAGATCTTCTTTGTGCTGTCTGGTCTTCCATGTTTTTATCACCAGTGAATAACAGTTTTATTAGGGTAGTGATGCTTGTGATATAAGAAGGAGGGGAGGAGGAGACTATGAAGAAAAAGGGAGGAGGAAAATGAGGAGAGAACTAAAGGACAGGAGGAGAGGAGGAAAAGAAGAACATGAGGAGGCTGGCTGTTATAGTTATTCTTTCTTTTGGGTACTGTGAGATAATCCACACGCACAACTTAAAGGAGAAAGGGAGATTTATTTGGCTTACACTTCAAAGGGGAGAAGCAGCCCATTGTAGTGGGACTCACATAGCAGAAGGCATATCTTGGAGGCAGAAACTGGAAGTGGCTCAGGTTACATTTGTCATCATGGATGTGGAGAGAGCAAGAAGCAAACTGCAGAAGCACGGGCTGACAAGCAGAGCTCGAGACCCGCGCCCCTTGAGGTACCTTCCTCCAGCAAGTCTCCATCGATGAAAAGTGCCACGACCTTCCTAAACGCTGACGTCAGGTAAGGATACAAATGGCACTTTTACTTCCTGAACCACTGGGCTATTTACCCACATTCCTGGTGAAGCTTCCTTCATCTCTGACAATGATCCCTGGGGCCTGGCACAATCCTGTGCCAGCTGCCACTGCATGGGGCCCAACTGTGTGTCATGCACCCTCCAAAGACAGAGCCACCCTCATTAGAGACTCCAAGGACTCATGACGACCACATTTTCAGAGGTTGTGCACTCATGTTCTGCCCAACTTCACATGTGTGAGTTCTGTCACCCAGGCCATACCAACCAAGTGACATGAAAATGGGAATTTTATTTACCGTGACAATGTCAAGCCTACCTGTGCATCCTGCTCTCTATCAGGGAGCGCTTTGAATTCAAAACATTCATGAATGGGATCCCCATGCACAATAGGACAGGCAATTTCAGATGGTTATCCTAAGGCATTCTTGTTTTCAGTCCCACTGACAAGTGGTTGCATCACTCCAATTGAAAGTCTTAATTATAACTCAAGTACTCAAGTACGTAGACGACCAGTAAGTCCTTAGACTGCGGAGAACAAGAAGCAGTGGACTGATAATCAGCCCTCGGGTCCTGCCCCCATGAGATGCCTTCCTTAAAACATGCATCCTTCCATCTGCCTAATTCATACGTTGGTGCTAATGATGGCAGCGATGCCTCCTAACTGTTTTGGAGTTTGAAACATTTCAAACATGAAGAAGAAAAATATTGCCATGGTTTCTGCCTTCCACTGAGACTGGGTAGCAGCTAACATGCCATCATGCTGCTATTAAAACTATTTAAATAAAGTGTCTCGCTAGTACACATCTGGTAAGTCTCCCTTGCTCCACATCCTTTCACCCGGACATAGCTTCTCTGCGCCAGGTTATAATTTTGTATATATCTTGGCCTTCACTATGTCCACATGTGTTCAAAAACTACGTACTCTTCTTAAAGCTATATTTAAATGCTACTTGAATTGTGTGACTTGTAACATTTCATGATTTTCTCTTTAAAAATTCAATACTTGAGCTGAAGAGATGGCTCAGGAGTTAAGACTCTGCCTCACAAACAGAAGGTCCTGAGTTCAGATCCCACATAAAAATACCAGGTGAAAACAGCGGTGGCCTGTATTTCTGGCCCTGGTGGGCAGAACCTGGGAAATCCCAGAGTGAAGCAAAAAGGAGGTAAAAGCAATCCAAGATGATTCCTGAAGTCATCCTTGGGCCTCCAAATGAACACACAATGCCCTCTGAGACACACACGCACGCGCGCGCGGACACATACACACACACACACACACACACACACACACACACACACACACACACACAAATAAAGTTTAACTTAAAAAAAATAACACTTGTCCTGGGGAGATGACTTAGGGAATGAAGTGCTTGCCACGCAAGGATGAGAACTGAATCCACATGAAAGAAGGACAGTGCGGCAGCTTCCTGAAATCTTAACACCTGAGTCAGAGAGGGGGCATCCTGGAGCAAAGTGGAAAATTAGAACAGCTGGAATTAGTGAGCTCTAGGTCACGCCAGAGACCCTGATTTGATTAAGAAAAAGAGTAGAGCTTGATCAAGGAAGGTACCTGACATTGATTTCAAGCTTCCACATATATGCCACACACATGCACATATGCACACATATGCATAAGTGCACTCATGCAAATGCACACACGTGTCTACTCACATGCATCTTGCGCACACACGTCCCACATACCTCACACATACATACACCATACCATACCACACAGACACATAATTTAAGGCTTGAAGTTTATCTAGGGAGATTTTTTTATTCATTTCAGCTGCTGTGTTATTTCAAAATATTGTATTGAGATATCCTCGCACACATTCAGAGTCTGTGCACAGGAGCAAGAGAAGAAATAGCACTGCAGGCTGATGCCTAAGCCAGACACAATACCAACGCTGTGGCCACTGTCCAAGTGAGTTTTCTGTGGCAGCAGTCTAGGAAGGGCTAGACGTATCTGAGAACGGGGATCTGCTGGGACCCACCCGCACACACTCAGGTGGGCTGCTGGCCTCCTGACGACTGGATGGCAGTTTCCTGAAAGTATCCTGTGTACCTGACTGCTTGGATTTGTTTTCTTTAAATTTCTGTTTTATATCCTTTACCCATCTCTAAATGTTCTTTTTTTCCTTTACTCTTCTTTGAGAAATATTTTTTATATTCTGAATATTTGTCACTTGGCGTGCGTGTGGGGTGTGCGGTATGTGTGTGTGTGTGTGTGTGTGTGTGTGTGTGTGTGTGTAAAAGAGGCCACTTGTGTGTGTCTATGGAGACCTAAGGGTGACATCAGGAATCATCATGGTTTTCCAGGAACCACCTTTCAGGGCTAGAAATGAAAGCTGCCTCCATTATTACAGGGAATTTTTACATGGGATCTTGGAGTATCAAAACTTGGATCTTTCTGCTTAGGAAGCAAAGACTTTTTTTTTTTTCAGTTTTATTTGAAATAGCAGCACCAGTCTGAGGCTTACACAGCAGTTTCCCCCTACAGAGGTGTGATATACTTCCTGGGTATAATTTCTGGTATGATTATGAATGGAATCTTTTTCCAATTAGATCTTCATGTTTTTGGATTGATATTGGTAACATAAGGAGATTCCATTTCTTTGACTTTTGATATTTTATTTAACCAACCTAGCAACTGATCCTTGAAAGACTTGAGGCATGACACGGACCCTATTTCCTCTTTCTAGTTCCTGAACCGCTCCCTTCTTGTCTTGCCTTACATACATCCCAGAATTCTGTTCAGGTTGAGGAGCTAGTCACTAGAATCCCTCTTCTTCAACAAGGATGATTGGAAACTCCCCCAGGAAAGGGCCAGTCTTGTGCTTTTGATACATTTGCTTTCTGGTTCACCTTTCAAATAATTTGATACTTATTTTCTTCCCTGGCAATATTTTAGGAGAGCACTATTATCAAATTAGTTTATACTTATTGACAATTTTAATCTCAACTTGTACTCTTTACAATTCTAATATTTTAATGTATATTTTCACCTTCTTTCTTGATTGTGTTTCTTAGAGGTCTGTTTTATATCATGACTCTAGTCAAAGAGAGACATTTCAGTTTAAAATCCTGTCTATCTTTTTTCTCCCTTCTCTAGTTCAGTGATTTCTTTCTGTTTTATTTCTTTATATTCATTTGATGGTCTTTCTTCTAAATTCTGGAATAGGAATTAATTATTATTCTCATTAATTATTCTTTCTTGTAGAATGTGGCCATAAATATTTCTTTAGGAAGTTTTTTAGCTTTGGAGCACAGGTTTATTGCCTAGTATATCTATGACAAGTTCTAAATATTTTAATTAATTCTCATTAGCATGCAAAGTAATGGATTTTATTATGACAATTTCACATATACTTTGTTCCCATCAATTCCCCCCATCCCATCTTGCTGCTTGCCTCCCCCTCAATGACCCCTTTCTATCTTGATGTGCCTGTCAGTGTATTCATTTGCTCTTTCCTCCACTCCTACCTCGAGGACTCTTCTCTCATAATCTCTTTTTAGTTCTCTCTCTCTCTCTCTCTCTTTCTCCCTCCCTCCCTCTGTCTCTTTCATACACACACACACACACACACACACACACACACACACGCATGCACGCACACACATCTGCACACACACAAACACACACACACATTAAAATCTAAGTTCCGTGTATGTGGCTTTTGTCTTTCTAAGTGTGGTTTATTTTGCTAAACATAATTACTTCTTATGTTTCATGATTTCATTTTATGATTGACTAAAATCTCATTGTGTTTATGTACCATATTTTTCTTTATTCATTCATCTTTTGATGGATATCTAGACTGCTTCCATTTCTTGGGTATTGTAAATAAACATGCAAGTAAAGGTATCTCTTTGGAAGGTTTACTTAGAGTTTTTGGGCTGTGTATCTGAGAATGGTATAGTATTTTCAGTCTTTTGAGAAATCTGCATATTGACTTTCATAGCCCTGAAGAGTTTACATTCTCCCTAGCAAATAAGAGTCTTCTATCCAACACAACTTGCCAGTGTTTGTTGGCATCGGTCTTCTTAATGACAGCCTTATTGATTAGGATGAGATAGGATCTCACTTTTTCAAATATTGTTATGGTTTCAATGTCAATTGTTCCTGACAGGCTCATGTATTTGAATACTTGGTCCCCAAGTGGTGGTGTGGCT
Source organism: Typhlomys cinereus (assembly GCA_023101885.1). Taxonomy (NCBI): domain Eukaryota; kingdom Metazoa; phylum Chordata; class Mammalia; order Rodentia; family Platacanthomyidae; genus Typhlomys; species Typhlomys cinereus. Next base: position 980,466 of record JALPQD010000267.1, read on the forward strand.
GGGAAGATTATAGAACCTTTAGGAGGTGATACTAGCACTAGAGGAAAAATGAGCCAGTCCCACCCCCTCTGTTTGCCTGTTTGCCTCCTGATGCCTGCAGGAACTTGCACTAACCACCTGCTGGTCCGCTGTCCTGCCCCGTGAGTTCCCCGCCAGAGAGGCTCCATCACCTCTGGACCATCAGCCAAATAACCCTGTTTCCCTTGAGTCACTTGGTTCAAAGTATTTTCTCACAGGAACAGAAGAGTAACTATAGCAAGTATATTGAACATTTTTTCTGCTTTTGAAAAATATCTATTAATGTCAATAGTCTACGTATCGACTGGAAGATTTGGAACTTTTTATTAGTTAACTTTTGCAGTGCATTGTATATGGTTAGGTGTTAGGTCCTTGTCTGTCTCATGTATAACTAGCGAAGATTATTTTTTTACTCATTCTGTAGATTGTTCTTACTCGGATGATCTGTTCCTTTTGCTGTGCAGAGCTTTTTAATTTCACATAATTTTATCTCTCAGTTCTTATCATCGTTTCCTGTACCGTTAGAACACTTTTCAGAAAATCCTTGCCTATACCTACATATTCAAGTGTTTTCCCTATACTTTTCACTGGTGCTTTTTTTTTTCTCCCACATTTTTTTCCTCTCCTCTCCCTCCTCCTTTCCCCAGTCGTCCCCCCTTGGACTCTCCTCCCTTCCCCCCTTCCTTTCACCCTCCTCCCTCTCCCAGTGCCTCTCCCTTCCTCTCTTCCATCCCCCTGGAGCATCCTTTTGTGTGAATGCCAAACCTCCTTTTGAGTTCTTTACCCTAGGGAGAGGTAAGGACTCAGTGGCATAGTCCAGAGCCCCTTCTTGTACTCTCCGTTAGTGTGGGAACTCTATTATGCCTGTTAATCCCTTGCCTCTAAAGATCCTATTGCCTGGAGCCTTCTCCCTTGTGATCCATGCTAGACTTTGGGGGTTGTTGACATGTCAGCCATTGTGCAGGTCAGGAAAAGTCCAATTCTGGCTGCTGCAGCTCTAACTTGTGTGAAGTATCTTGCATATCATTGGTCCTCCCCATTTTTAGGCTGTTACAATCTTGTCACCCCCTCTTCCTCAAGGTTCCCTGAGCTTTAGGATGGGGACAGATTTGGCTGGTCTGGTTCCAGGTGATTAGTGTAAGGTCTTTGGTGTTCTGAATTATGGTTTGTTGTTGTTTTCAGTTTTGCTTTTCCTGCACTGCCCTTGGCTGCATCCTGATTGGTATTGAAGGTCACCTCCTAACCAAAGATAAAAGGCTGTTTAAATGAAAATCTTAATATCAGAGAAGACTCAAAGGTATATGGAAGAATAAGAGTAGGACACAGTAGTGTGGGGGGTCAGTGTCCCATTTGCAGGATGGTTACCATCTATCTGCTAGTTTCTATACATTTCCCTGATTGATGAGATCAAACCTGTTCAGTCACAAGTGATCAGGAAGGGAAATGAGAGTGAGCTGCACCAGATGTCTTGCTACTTACATGCAATACTTGACCATGGCCTATTTTCTCTACTGAAATGTGATCCCCTATCTTCTTTTTGGGGGAGACCCTCCTTTCCCTTCCCTCGTGTTTATAATCTTTGCAATTACAGCAGGTATTACAGAGAAATACCTTTGAATATGTCATTAAGTGGAACTAGGATCCACTTATTAGGGAGTATATACAGTGTCTAACTTTCTGTGTCTGGGATACTTCACTCAATATAATTTTTTCTAATTCTATTCATTTCCTGGCAAGTTTCATTAATTCATCTTTTTTTGATGGCTGAGTAGTATTACATTGTAGAAATTTATCACATTTCATTACCCACTCATCAACTGTTGGGCATTTGTGTTGATTCCATGACTTTGTTATTGTAAACAATGCTGCAATGAACATGGTTGTGCTCTGTCACTATAGTGAATTTTTGCATTGTGGGGGATTATTCCCAGAAGTGGTATAGCAGGGTCATATGACATTTCAATCTTTAACTTTTTTAGAAATCGCCATACCAATCGCCAGAGTGGTTGTATAAGCCGGCATTCCCACCAGTAATGTATGAGAGTTCCCTTTTCTCCACACCCTCTCCAGCATTCGAAGTTGTTTGTATTGTGGATTTTTGCCCACCCTGACTGGAGTGAGATAATATTTCCAGGAAGTTTTGATTTGCATTTCCCTGAGGCTAGGGATGTGGAGCATTTTTAAGATATTTGTTAGACATTTCAATTTCATCCTTGAAAAGTTTCTTTTGAGTTCCCAGACCCATTTTTTAATTGGGCCATTTATCTTCTTGGTGTTCAGTTTTTTAAGTGCACTCTGGATAATAGAGCTCTATCAGATATGTGGTTAGTAAAGATTTTCTCCCATTCTATAGGTTGCCTTTTTGCTGGGTTTACAATCTCTTTATCTGAGCAGAAGCTCTTATTTTCATAAGATTCCACTTGTTGAGTGTTGGTTCTAGTGGCTGTGCTATTGGATTTCTGTTTAAGAACTGTTGACCTAGTGCAATCAGTTCGAGGGAGTTCTCTACCCTTTCAACTAGGGTTTTTTTTATAGTCTATGGACTAATATTAAGCTCCTTTATCCATTTAGAATTAAGTCTTGTACATGGTGACAAGTACAGGTCCAGTTTTAATCTTCTGCATGTGGAGATCCAGTTTTGCCAGCACCATTTGTCGAAGATGCTCTTCTTTTTCCATTGAATTTTTTGGGTCCCTTTGTCAAAGATCAAATGGCTGTAATTGTGTGGGCTTATATCTGGGTCTTCAACCCATATCCATTCACTAGTGCTCTCAAAATTGACTTTTAAAATTGACTTTTCTATATAGTGAGAGAAGTGAATCTGGTTTCTTTCTTCTTCATGTATGTGACCTGTTTTCACAATGCTATTTATTGACAAAGTCATTTTTTCAATATATCTTTTTGATACCTTTGTCAAAAAATTAGACACTAGAACGGTAAGGATTTATTCTGGGCCTTGCATTCTACTCCATTTTCTGCATGTCTGTTTGTTGCCAGTCTGCGATGTTTGGTTGCTATCGCTGTGATGTGTACTTGAGGTCTGCCGTTGCTGTGACCTAGGCAACTTCTTTTTCTGCTTAGATTGCTCCGATGATGAAGGATCATCTGTGCTTCTCTGGGAATTTTAGGATTATATTCCTAGTTCTGTGATGAATATTTTTAATTAATTAAGTATTAATCAATCATGTGTGTATGTGTAACAGAGGGCACTGTGTGCTCCTGCGGAGGACCAAGGATGACTTTGGGAATCATCCTGGATTGCTTCCACCTCTTTTTTGTTTCTCTCTGAGATTTTTCAGGCTCTGCCCACCAAAGCCAGAAGTGCAGGCTGCTGCCATTTTTACATGGGATCTGGGATCCAAATTCAGGACCTTCTGCTTATGAAAGAGTATCTTGACCTCTGAGCTATCTCTCCAGCCCCATTGTGACGAATATTCTTGAAATTTGCCTGAGAATTGCATTGAATCTATGAACTGCTTTTATTAATAGCCATTTTCATATGTTAATTCTGCCAATCTATAAGAGATCTTTCCATCTTCTATTTTTTTCTCTAATTACTTTTGCTAGTTTCAATTGTAAAAGTCTTTCATTTCCTTCATCAGATTTATTCCCAGGAATTTTATTTTTGTTGAAGGTATTGTGAATGAAATTTTTCCACGGATTTCTTTTTGGGAAGTTCTTTTCCACTCAGTATATAGAAAAGTATGTCATTTTTTAAAACATGTATACCTATGGGTTTGCACGTACATATGTGTTGGGGCACATGTGTGTGCATGTGCGCTTGTGCTTGTTGCATGTAGTAGCCCAGAGTTTATGTCAAGTGCCTTTCCTGATCCTCCATTGCTGTCCGCTTTAGTCATGTTTTAGAGGCAAGGTCTCTCCCTTAAAGCTGGATCTTGCTGATTGGCTAATCAAACTAGCCAGCTTGCTCTGGAAATCCTGTATCTCTGCCTCCAGACTGTTGGGATTATAAGTGGTGTCAAATCTGCTCAGCTTTTATGTGAGTTCAGGGAATCCAAACTCCAGTCCTGACGCTTGTATAAAAATCTTTCCATCTCTGGCCTGTGCGCTGACATCATATCATGCCACTTTAGTGAAGATCAGGTCTAAGAACTTATGGTAAGATCTTTAGGATCTTGTGTTTGCAAATAACGAAATTTTGATTTTTCCTTTCTTTTATATTCTTTCTATTCTTTTCTTTTATAATTTCCAGCATTATCTTGAATGGCAATGGAGAATGGGCACCGTTGTCTTGTTCCGGATTTTACAGGAAAAGCCCAATTCAGTATAAGGTTGGGTATGAATGTTTTTCTATCCAGTCTTCTGTTCCTGGTTTCTTCAGGACTTTTTAAAATGATGCTGAACTTTGTCAAAAGCCATTCTGCTGCTATTGAGATGATCGTATGATTTCTAGCCTGTCCATTTGTATACTGTATTAAATTTATTGATTTATAATTATTGAGCCAATAAATTGGGATAAAACCAACTTGCTAATAATATATGATCTTCAAAATGTGTTTCTGGACTTGATTTACAAGTATTTATTGAAAATTTTTGCATCTATTTTTATCAGGAAAATTAACCTATCATTTTCTTTGTTGTTGTTTCATGTGTTCTTATCTGGTTTTACGTATCAATGTAATATTGGATCCAAGGAATGAGTCTGGTAATGCTCCTTACCATTTCACTTTGGAGAACAGATTAGAGGTTTGGAATTAAAGACTTGGTAGGATGTAGCTGTGAATTCTTGGCTCTCTTTTGTGAGAATTCTTATTACAGCTTCAATCTCACTGCTTACTATGATCTTTAAATTTGGTAGAGCACATGAGTTTATGAATTTATCCATTTCTTTTAGATTTGTCAAGTTTTTTGAATATGTTTCTAAAGTATTCCCTAACAATTCCCTTTTACCTCTATTTTACGAAATGGGTTATTTTTTCTTTCTAGAAATTTTACTAAAGTTTTATGTCTTGTTTATATTTTCTTTGCTTGATCCATGTTACATATTATTCTTTTAGTCTCTATTTCATTAATTGCTGCCCTTTTATTATTTGTATCTATTGCATTTTAATTGACTTATTCTTGTTTCTGAAGTACATAATTAGGTTATCCTTTTTTAATATGAGTACTCGTGGCTGTATTTTCCTATTGTAACTGTCTAATAAATTATTCTATTTATATGTGGTTCTAGGAAGTTTTAACCATCCTCTATTTCTTTAGTGACACACTGCTAGCTCAAAAATGTGTTTGTTCTCTGCATATTTGTTACCTCCTACATACTTCTTACCGTTGATTTCTATTTTTATTGTTCTGTGACTTTATAAGATATTAGTAAATATTTTGAGTCTTTTAGTTTTGTTAAAGCTTACTTTGTAACTTATAATGTGAACAGTTTCAGAGAAGATTTCATGGACTACTGAGAAAAATGCGTATTCCGTATCTGTTGGATAGAATATTTTATATTTTCTGAAGAGTGACTGAGTTGCCATGAATTGACTTAGTTTGTGCCTTTATTTATCTATCAATTTTAGAAAATTGCTTTTCATGACATAGCATCTTAAAATATATTATTGCATATTTTCTTGGCCTTTAGAGGTGCTGATGAGAGACCTGATGTTTTGATATGCTTATTGTCCTAGGTTAGAAGCACATGTGACTGTTCGTGTGCACCTGTACACATGTGCATGCAAGCCAGAGGACAACCTTGGATATCTTTCCTAAGATTGTAAGATTTTGTTTGTTTGTTTGCTCGACAGAGCCGCTCACTGATTGACAGCTCAACTGGCACTAAGGCTGGCAGCCAGTGAGCCTCAGAGAGCCGCCTGCGTGCAGCTCTCCAGCACTGGGTTGCACGTGTGCTGCACGCCCACCTTTCCTCTGCAGTTTCTGGGGATTAAGACAGGTCCTCATGCTTCCAGGGCAAGTACTATGCGTGCTGCACAATAACTCCAGCTCCTCCCTTACAGTGGACAACATTGGTTCTTTTTTTTTTTGTATTTTTGATATTCCGACATGTCACAGAGAAGTTCTCCCTTGATAATGTCTGTTTGGAGTTCTCAATGCCTCTTGAATTTGGATGTACATTTCTTTCTCTGGACTTCAGAAAATTTTTGTTATAATTTAATTAAACAAATTATATATGCCTTAAGACTTTATTTCACCTCCAACTTATAACCTATGAGTTCTTAGTTTGGTCTCTTGAATTTATCTGCCACTTTACCCAAAAGTCTACAATATATTCTCTTACTATAGTTAAATCACATCACAATTTTTTTACATATTTTTATTATTATTTCAGCTCATACAAACTTAATAGGTACACCAGTTCCCTCCCTCCCTCCTCCTCCCCCCATACCCTCTGTTCCCCCTCCCCACCCCCCTCCCTTCCCATCCCCCAGTGCCTCCCACCCCAATTCCCAGAGAGTCCTTTCTTGTGCATGTCTGATTTTCCTCTGGGTCCTCCTCTCCGATGACAGTACAAGGACCCAGTGGCCTTTCCCTGAACCCTTTCCCGTATTCCCTTAGGTATAGGAACACTGCTGTGGCTGCCAATCCTTTGCCTCCAAGGATCTTGGTGCCTTTAGCAGATGCTAGACTTTGTGAGGTCAATAGTGTGTTGGACATTGCGCAGGGACAGTAAAGTCCAATTATGATTGCTTCAGCCCTAACTTGTATGGAGTATCTTATATATCATTGCTCCTCCCATCCTTTTGCTCTTACACTCTTACCGCCCCCTCTTCTGCAAATTTCCCTGAGCTTCAGGATGGGGAGGGATTAAGCTGGCCTAGTTCTAGGTGGTTGATATAGAGTCTCTGAAGTTCTGGATTGTGGTTTGTTGATTTTCTTTTGCAGTTTTGCTGCTTCTGCAATGCCCTTCACTCCATCCTCGTGGGCATTGTATGTTACCCCCTGGCCAGAGACAAAAAGCTGTTAAACTAGAGTCTTGTGATAAAAGCACATTCAAAGGTAGATGTAATAAAAGTGGGAAACCACAGTGAGGGAGGGGTCTATCACCCATTTGCACAATGGTTACTTTTTATCTGCCAGACTATATGCCTTCCTCTTCTGGTGAGATCATATCCCCTCAGTAGTAAATGATCAGGAACAAAAGTCTGTGAACTTAATCAGATGTCTCATTACTTAATTTGAGTCCTTGATGGAGACCTATTTTCTCTACTGTAACATGGTCCCTTCTCTCCTTGTTTCTGGTGTGGCCCTCCTACCCCATCCCTCCTGTTCATAATCCTTGCAATTACTGTCTCTAGGTGGGCTGGGTGGGTTTGGTACTAGGAGCCACCTATTAGGGAGTACATTCAGTGCTTAATTTTCTGGGTCTGGGATACTTCACTTAATATAATTGTTTCAAATGACATCCATTTCCCGGCAAATTCCAGTAATTCATCATTTTTAATGGCTGAGTAGTACTCCATTGTATAGATGTACCAAGGTTTCCTTATCCACTCGTCAACTGTTGGACATTTGGGTTGATTCCATGACTTTGCTATTGTAAACAGTGCGGCTATGAACATGGTCGTGTTTGTGCTATCGAGGTGAACCTCTGCTGTATGGGGGGTTATTCCCAAAAGTGGAATAGCAGGGTCATATGGCATTTCAATCTTTAATTTCTTTAAGAATCTCCAGACGGCTCGCCAGAGTGGCTGTATGAGCCTGCATTCCCATCAGCAATGTAGGAGAGTTCCCCTCTCTCCACATCCTCTCCAGCATTTGTTGTTGTTTGTATTGTGGATTTTTGCCATCCTGACTGGGGTGAGATGATATCTCAGGGAAGTTTTGATTTGCATTTCCCTGATGGCTAAGGAAGTGGAGCATTTTTTAAGATATTTGTTAGACATTTTAATTTCATCCCTGGTAAAGTTTCTTTTAAGTTCCAGGGCCCATTTTTTAATTGGGCCATTGGTTTCCTTGGTGTTTAGTTTTTTAAGTTCTTTGTGCACTCTGGACAGCAGAGTTCTATCAGATGTGTGGTTAGTGAAGATTTTCTCCCATTCTGTGTGTTGCCTTTGAGCTCGTGTTACAATCTCTTTATCTGAACAGAAGCTCTTTAATTTCACAGGATCCCAACTGTTGAGACTTGGTAACAGTGACTGTGCCATTGGACGTCTGTTTAGGAATTTTTGGCCTAGCTCAATCAGCTCGAGGGAGTTCCCTATCCTTTCCACTATGATTTTTATAGTCTCTGGCCTGATATCAAGGTCCTTGATCCATTTGGAATTAAGTCTTGTACATGGTGACAAGAACGGGTCCAGTTTTAATCTTCTGCATGTGGAGATCCAGTTTTGCCAGCACCATTTGTTGAAGATGCTGTTCTTTTTCCATTGGATTCTTTGGGCCCCTTTGTCAAAGACCAAATGGCTGTAATTTTGTGGGCTTATATCTGGGTCTTCAATCCTTATCCGTTGATCTGTGTGTCTATTATGGAGCCAGTACCAGGCTGTCTTTATAACTATGGATTTGTAGTATAGACTTAGGTTTGGTATGGTAATACCTCCAGCAGTGTTTTTGTTACTCAGGATTGTCTTTGCTATCCTGGGTCTTTTGTGCCTCCATATGAACTTTGAGATTGTTTGGTCAACTTCTTTGAAGAATTGCTTTGGGATTTTGATTGGTATAGCATTGAATCTGTATATTGCCTTTGGTAGGATGGTCATTTTTACGATGTTGATTCTGCCAATCCAGGAACAAGGGAGGTCTTTCCACCTTCTGGTGTCTTCTGCAATTTTCTTCTTTAAGGTTTTAAAGTTTTCATTGTAACAGGTCTTTTACCTCCTTGGTTAGGTTTATACCAAGTATTTCATTTTTTTAGGGGCTATAGTAAATGGGATTGTTTCTCTCAAGGCTTTTTCACTTCTTTCATTCTGGGCATATAGGAAGGCCTCTGATTTTTGCACATTTATTTTGTATCCTGCCACCCTGCTGAACTTCTCAATTAGTTCCAGAAGCTTCCTGGTGGTGTTTTTGGGATCACTCAGGTATAAGATCATGTCATCTGCAAATAAGGATAGCTTGACTTCTTCCTTGCCGATTTGAATCCCTTTTATGTCCCTTTCTTGTCTTATGGCTTCAGCTAAGACTTCAAGTACAATATTGAATAGAAGTGATGAGAGTGGACAGCCTTGTCTAGTTCCTGATCAAAGTGGGAATGCTTCCAATTGTTCCTCATTGAGCATAATCCTTGCTGTGGACTTGTTGTATACAGCTTTTATTACATTGATAAAGGTTCCTTCCATTCCTACTGTCTCTAGCGTTTTGATCATAAAAGGCTGTTGGATCTTGTCAAAGGCTTTTTCTGCATCTATCGAGAGTATCATGTGGTCTTGGACTTTGGACTGGTTTACATGATGAATTACATTTATTGATTTGCGTATGTTGAACCAACCTTGTGTGCCGGGGATGAAGCCTACTTGGTCCCCGTGAATGATCTTTTTAATATGTTTTTGAATCCGATTTGCTAAGACTTTGTTGAGAATCTTTGTGTCTGTGTTCATCAGGAGATCGGCCTATAGTTTTCTTTTTTAAGTGAATCTTTATTAGGTTTTAGGATTAAAACGATATTAGCTTCATAGAAGGAATTTGGTAGTGTTCCTTCCTTTGCTATTTGATGGAACAGTTTAAGGAGTATTGGTGTTATTAACTCCTTAAATGTCTGGTAGAACTCTGTGCTGAATCCATCTGGTCCAGGATATTTTTTGGTGGGAAGATTTGAGATTACTTCTTCAATTTCCTTATATGTTATAGGACTATTTAAATAATTCACAACTTCCTAATTCAATTTAGGTAAGTTGTGTTTACTTAGAAATTCATCCATCTCTTTTGTGTTGTCAAACTTCACAGAGTATAAGTTTTTGAAATATGATGTTATGATTCTCTGGATTTCTTGGGTATCAGTAGTGATAACTCCATGTTCATTTCTGATTTTGTTAATTTGAGTTTTCTCTCTCCTGCTTTCGGTTAATTTAGCTAGGGGTGTATCACTCTTATTGATTTTTTCAAAGATTCAGCTTTTTGACTGGTTGATTTTTTCTATCGTTTTCTTAATCTCGATTTCAGATATTTCTCCCCTTATTTTGCTAATCTCCTCTCTTCTACTACTTTTGGGATCAGATTGCTCTAGTTTCTCTAAAGCTTTAAGCTGCATCGTTAAGTTGTTTTTTTCTGATGTTTCCATTTTTTTGATGTAGGCATTAAGAGCTATGAACTTACCTCTTAGAACAGCTTTCATTGTGTCCCAGAGATTTTGGTAAGTTGTATTTTCATTATCATTCACTTTCAGGAAATCTTGAATTTCCTTTCTAATTTCTTCCTGAATCCAGTTCTCATTCAGCATCTGTCATAGTTAGGCATAGGTGTCAACTTGATTGTTGAGGGTTTGGGCTCTGGGCACAGTTGTGGAGAGTTGATGGTTGAGTTAAGCCCAGAGCAAACCTGAAGGAGATTGTCTAGCTGCTGGGGAAGACCCAGTCCATGGTGGGTGGGATTAGGCCCTGGATAAATAACAGAGAGCTGGTTGAGAGAGTTGGCATCCTTCTGTTCACTTGGCCAGACATGCTGGTCTGGCAAGTAAGGATTGTCCATCTCTCAGCCGTTATGGTGGCCAGTTCCCTCAGCCCTGGTGTTGGTGTTGCTCTCCTGTCAAGCTGGACTAAAAATTGTAACCGGACTGTCGTAAGAAAGTAAACTCCTTGTTCCCTTAAGCTGTGTGATGTCATTTATCAGCAACCATGCAGGTGGACTGCAACAGCATCATAGTGTTAAGTTTCCAGGAGTTAGTGTATTTTCTCTTGTTTGTTGTGTTGTGGATGTCCAGCTTTAGGCCATGGTGGTCTGACAGGGCACAGGTTAGAATTTCAACTTTCTTGTACATGTGTAGATTCGTTTTGTGGCCCAGTATGTGATCTATTTTGGAGAAAGTTCCGTGTGCTGCTGAGAAAAATGTGTATTCTTTGGTGCGTGGGTGAAAAGTTTGATAGCGATCTGTAAGGCCCATTTCTTTAAGGGTTTGATTAAGGTCCACAGTGTCTCTGTTAAGCTTTTGACCTGTTGATCTATCCCATGTTGAGAGGGCGGTGTTGAAGTCCCCAAGAATTATCATTTGGGGTTTGATTTCTTGCTTTAGACACTGTAGGGTTTTCTTAATGAATGTGGAGGGGCCCGTATTGGGTGCATATATATATGTTCAGTATTGTGAAGTCTTCCTGGTGAATTGTACCTGTGACTAAAATGTAGTATCCATCCGTGTCTCGTATAATTTTCTTTGGTTTGAAGTCCACTTTGTCTGATAACATAATGGCTACCCCTGCCTGTTTTCTGCTTCCATTTGCTTGTAGAATTGTTGACCAGCCTTTTATTTTTAGAGCGTGCCTATCTTTTGTGGTGAGATGGGTTTCCTGCAGGCAGCAGATTGATGGATTGTGATTTTTAATCCAAGTTTGTAATCTGTGTCTCTTGATCGGTGAGTTAATTCCATTAACATTTAGTGTTATAATGGTGAAACTATTTTTGATTCCAGACATTTATTATGTTTAGTAGTTTTTATAAGTATATTGCTTCACTTTTAATGGTGTTATACTTGCCTTCTGTTCTCCTGGATATGCCTGTTTTTTTCTTCACGCTTGAGTATCATTTCTAGCATTTTTTGAAGGCCTGGTTTGGTGGACATGTATCCCTTCAAGTTGTCTTTGTGCTGGAAGATTTTTCTTTCTCCCTCGATCATGACTGATAGTTTTGCAGGGTAAATCAGCCTAGGTTGACATTTTTGCTCATTCAATACTTGAAGTATGTCTCTCCAAGCTCTTCTTGCTTTTAGTGTTTCCATTGAGAAGTCATTTGTTATTTTAATAAGTTTACCTTTAAAAGTGACTTGTTTTTTCTCCCTTGAAGCTCTCAGCACCAGTTCTTTATCTTGAATGTGGAGTGTTTTGACTATTATTTGCCGTGGCGAGCTTCTGTTTTGGTCATATCTGTTTGGGGTGCGGAATGCCTCTTGTATATGGATGGGCCTCTCTTTTTTTAGATGAGGAAAGTTTTCCTTGATGATCGTTTGAAAAATTTCCTCAGGGGTGGTATTTTGAGATTCTTGCTCTGGTATTCCATGAATAGGCATGTTGGGCTTCTTCAGGGTGTCCCATATCTGCTGGATATTTCTCTCAAGCATCATTTTGGCTTTAACAATCTGTTCCATGGAGCTGGTTAATACTCCCACTTTATCTTCAAGATCTGGAATTCTGTTTTCTGCTTCCTTAGTTCTGCTGATAAGACTCTCTGTGGAGTTCTGGGTTGAAGATAACTTGTCTTTTAGCTCAGTTTTAAACTCTGCTTGAGTCTGCTTTAACTGCTCTATGCCAGTTTTTGATTCTTGCACTGTTTTTCTCAACTCCTCCATGTGTCTGTTGTGTTCCTCCTCAAAGCGATTGATTCGATTATTTAATTCCTCCCGGATTTCCTCTTTCATAGTATTGAACATGGTAATGCTCATATTTTGAAGGTCGTTATCCTGGGTCAGGCTTTCTTGGCCATTTTCCATGGGTTTGTTCTCGTTGGAGTCTAACATTATGGGATTAATTCCTTCAGTGGGAGATTTGTTTACTTGAGTGTTGTTTCTCATGGATTTGCATTTTGACTTTGGCATTGTCGTTTTAACTCTTAAGATCTTTTAATTTCTGTGTGTTTTTCACTAAACTGAATTATTTGGCCTGGTGCTCTGGGGGTGGGCGGGGACCGAGCTTACCTAGATTGCGGAGTGGCGAGGCCTGTCCAGGGCGGTGGAGTGGAGGGGAAGGGGGGATGGGGCGTCGGCGGGGCACTATTTAAACCCGGGGCACCTGAGGGCGGGGCCGGGTGCAGAGGGGGTGCCCTCTCCTCCTCCCAGGCCCTGCACGCGGCTCCGGCTGGATGGTGACATCACGATTTTTAAAAATATTTTTAGGGTTCGTTATTATAATTATTCCATCAGATGGATTTTTATATATACAGATCACCTTGCTTAGAGGCTGTGTGAGTCAACTTTCTATCACTGTGACAGAACATCTGAGACAACCAATTGGTAATGAGGAGAAGCTTTATTTACTCACAGTTCTAAAGATTTCCACTCGTCCACACTTGGCTCCACATCGTGGTGCAGCATGTGACACAGAAGGCTGCTTGCCTCATGGCCTTGCGAAAGAAAGGACACGGGAAAGGTCCGGGTCCCCAAATCCTCTTCAAGAGCATGACCCAGTGACCTCACTTCCTCCTGCTATGCTCAACAATGGCTCCACCCAAATGCACCGTAATCTCAGGACCAATGTTTTCACACAAGGCCATTGGGGTATGAACCACAGCTAAACCAAACAAAGAAATGTACATCCAAACTCAAGAGACACTGAAAACTTCAAACAGACATTATCAAGGAAGAGCTTCTTCATAACATGTTGGAATATCAAAAATACGAAAAAAAAAATGTTGACAGCTATAGCAGATGCCAAAGATTCCAGGACTCCTAAAACTTTCTTCGTTTCTCTTCCTGGTCTGTTCTTAACTCCTGGGCTCCTTTCCTCACCACCATCTTCCCCTCTCAAAATAACCTACTTTGTAACTTGTGTTCAAAGCTATGAGCATTTCCTGTTGTTTTGCATTTACAATTAAAGTTGATAATATGCTCTCATTACATGCAAATTATAAAAAAAAGTTGTATTTTTCCCTTCTTCCACAACGAGATAAGGATTTAAGACAGTAATTAGATTATTTTAAAATTAAGTCTTAAATTCAGTCTATTAATTTAAAAGATTTATTAAGTAGCCCAGCATAAGAATTGTACGAAGATCATTAATGTAAAGTGATTCAAATTATGATTCTACATGTGCAAGTTGAACTTTCTACTTTTCATTGTCTTCTTACAAAGATGGTTTTAGCTTTATAGATTGGCTTACATGTGAGTTTTCAGAGACTAGCTTTTGTTTTGTAAATTAGTTATGATCCTTTAAACATAATTGTGTATTTCTAAACTTTGGATCTTATACCTGTTTATTTTCTGCCTTGTACTGACTAGGGTCTCAGAATGAAGTTGAACTGAAATGCTGAGGCAACAATATTGCTTGTGTCTGATTTTGGGGAGGTAACATTCAGCAGTTACCTGAAGTGTGATGTAGCTGTAGAAGGGCCTCTATATTCCTGGTGTTAAGAGTGTGTAATATTTAAAATGTTTTATGAAACACTTTATCTAATTCTATGAAATGTTTCTTTATATTTATTAAGATTAAAAAAATATTTATTAAGATTACTGCATAGTTTTCCCCCTTTATTCTGTAGTATCTTTGTGTGTGCGCACGTGTGTGTGCGTATAAACATGTGCATGCCACAGTGCACATGTGAAAATCAAAGTCAATCTTCAGATAATGTTTCTTGTTTCCCGCCTCGTTTGAGACCAGGTCTCTTCGCTGCTCGTCATAAGCCAGGCTGGCTGGCCCAATAGCTTCTGTCTATTCTCGGCTCTCAGCCTCCATTCCCAGGAAGGACACAGGATCACAGACCACCCAATGAAGTATGTGAAACGTGAGCTCTGGGGATGCAAACTCCTTCTTCACACTTGTGAGGCGCTCCTAAGCTTCATCTCCTGACCTATCTCCTCGACCGCTATTCTGTCACACTTTGAATTGTACTTCTGAATTTGAACTAATCTTCCTGGGCAGATGGATTGTGTTTTGGGTTAGTAAATTTCTTTTTCTGGTCCTGTATAGCACAGATGCAGATGAGTGCTACCTTCCTCTGAGCCACGGCTTTCTGATCGGATGTGTGTGCCTTTCTCCAACTGTCATTCATATTTTTCCTTAGACGAGATCTTAAGAATTTGACTATTTAAATGCTCAGGTATTTTTTTTTTATTAACCCTGAATGATGTTTGGTAAACTTTTTAGACCCAGAAAAGTTCATTCTATTTAGATAAATTTGAGGCAATTTCAGCAGGTTATTCTTCAAGTGCCTCTTATTTCTGCCTGTGCTTTGTGGATCTGTTGCACACATATTATTCCTATATAATGTTACACTCCAGTTGGTGGGGCTCTTTGTGGCCTGTGTCTTTTTTCCTTTCTTCCTCATATGAGATCATTTACACAGACTGTCTTTATCTGATTAAGTCTATCATCTCTTCTTCCCAGTGTGTTTGGAAGTCACTCAGTGCTACATAAATGTGTTGTTTAGTCCTAACATTTCCATTCTTATTCTAAGATCTGTGTCTGCATGTGCCACATGTAGCGGCACTGTGTTGTGAGGCCCCTGGATTGCATTGTCATTCTTTGCCTCAGGCAATTCCTCATGATTTTGTCGGGTTTTCTTTCTCTCCATAACGCTAAGGTTCCCTTTCCTGTGCTTCACCCGTGCTGTGAGGCTCCCCTCAAAGTGTGGTTCTTGCTCCCGAGGTCACGAATGAACCACAGTGTAGTCTCTGCATCTGCCCTCCAACCAGGCTGAGCCCTGGCATTTCTCTTCTCAGGGGAGCTTGCATGTCCCAGCGGCCTCTCAGCCGGGCAGTGCCGTCTGCTGTCAGAGGTAGCAGGCCTCCTGGAGTCTCCTCTGTAAGGCACAGACCTGGCAGGGTCCTTGGGCACACAGGTGACTCAAGCGGGTTGTTATGTCTCTCTTAGCAGGCTGTCCCCCCTGGCACCTGCCTGGAGCCTCCCAGGCTGTTGGACAGTTCTCCCTGTGCTGGTTCAGCAAGGGGGTTGGGCTTCTGTTCTCTGCCCTTCAACTAGGCAATCCAGAAAGTGTGCGGGTTCTGTGAGAGCTTGGAGCGCTAAAACCTAACTCTTGGCAGAGAAGGTGGGCCGAGCGGGAAATCCTTGTGTCACTGAGGTGTAGCTCCAAGGGGTTGTGGGACTCTGCCTGTTCTCTCTTTCTCTCTTTCTCTTGACTGAGAGTGTGGCACATCTGCCTCTTTAGCAGAGGTCAAAACAGTGCCTGCTACCTGATGTTGTACTAGAACTTTCAAATCTATGAGCTCAATAAAACTTTTTGCTTTATAAAGTTAGTTACCTCAGGTGATTTGTTATAGAAATGTTACTCTGACTGTCATGCCATCATCCAAGGGGAGCATGTTACTCGGTGCATTTTCTCTTTGATGTGTCTGTTGCCCAGAAGCCCAGAGTTTTGGCCCAGTTTTAAAATTTATTAGTGTGTGTCTACTTGCTCACAAAGCATTCTTGAAGGCTAGAAGTCTGGGCCTGGGATTCTCAGCATGCAGCTCATTCAGTACTTAGTCCCCAGCTGAGAAGCAGAGCCTTGCGCAGTGTCAATGCCTTGAGTTCCCGAGTCACCTCATCACTCTGCACCTCTCTGTCTTAGGCTGTGAAGGAAGGATGTTAATTGCATCCACTTCTCCAGGTTGTCATGGGAGCTCAACGAATTGAGGATCCAGCACCTTCTCTTCTCCTCAAATATCGACTCTTCTTGTGTGATTACTGGATTCAGGTGTCAACCTGGCAGCTGTGGGCTGAGTTTGGACACAATTGTGAGAACTGATAGTTAAGGTCAGGCCTTGAACAAACCCACAGGTGATTGTTTAATTGATATGGAAGACCAAGCCCATAGTGGGTGGTGCTTTCCAGTGGTGGAGGGAAGAAAGGATGGAAGGGGGAGGGACTTCCCCTCTCTTCTGTCCTGTGTCCACTTGCTGTGTTGAGTCCACTTCCGGTTGAGTCCACTTCTGGTCTGCTTCTGTTGCTGCAGCTGCAGCGGCCATCTCTGTTCTTGGCTGGTGTCAGAGCCCAGCCTTTTGGCCCTTTTTCTTGTTCATTACTGATGTTGTAGCCCAGGTGCTTTGCCCCTTCAATGTGACTGAGGTTCAGGAATCCTCTGGTCCCCAAGGTTTTTAGCAACCAACCGGGACCACTGTGAGACTTTCCAGGGATTTTTTCAGTCTTCAGTTCCAGACTGGGGTTTCTGAGAGACTCAGAACTGAGCAGCTGTAAGCAGCTGATGCTGGCCTCTCTGATTTTACCTTATGCTAATCTAATAAATTCCTTTATGCATATCCATTCTACTAGTTCTATCCCTCTAGAGAACCCTGACTGCTGCATGGTCCCATCTCATCTAAATTTACCTGTTTTTACTCTAGGTTTTAAAAGACACTGGTTATTTTAGAATAGTTTTAGACTTACAGACGAATTTCAAAGGCAATGGGAGGGTTCTCTGTAAAGCATACTATTTCTTTTAATGGCTTCCAAATGAACTTGGTTCGCTGGGGGCTTTAGCTCAGGGCTAAGCATACTTGCCTAGCATTCCAAACGAACTTGGCTCATTTGCCACAGTTAACCAACCGAAATGGACATGTTCCTGTTAGCCGATATCCACTCTTTATTCAGATTTCCTTAGCTTGGACCTAACTCTGTCTATATCAGGGCTCCATCCTGCTGTGATATATCAGCAGTTACTAAACTTCTTGTGGATGCAGTGACTTCTCAGCCCTTCCTTGTTTTTGATGCTCCTGGACATTCCAAGGATGACTATTTGGGCACATTTCAGAGTATTCCTCAGGTGGGGATTTCTTCTCCTTGTCATTGCATTTTGTCACGTTCCTCATAATTAGACAGGAATGTGTGGCCCTCAGAGGGATGCGGCAAAGGACAGGTGCCTTCATGTTACCATCAGTACAAATGTCACTACAGCTGCTGATCCCCACTGCTGCTCATACACGCCGAAGCAGGAGGATAGTCACAAGCTCAAGGCTACCTTAGGCTGCTGAAGGAGATCCTGTATACAAACTTTAATTAATAAGCAAATTTGCCTTTTAAAAAAATTTTATTATGTATTAAATTGTGTGTGTATGCATGTGCGCACGTGTGTATGTATGTGTGCACGTGTGTATGTATGTGTGGGTGTGTAGAACCACGGCAAATTCGGGAACCACCATGGACGCCTCCACCTCCTCCTTGTTTACTCTGCCCCGGAATTCACAGCCTCCGCCCTACCAGGACCAGAAACGCAGCCGCCCCCGTCTATACGTGGGGTCTAGGATCCGAACTCAGGACCTTCCGCCTGCAAGGCAGAGGCTTAACCCCTAAACCATCTCTCCAGCCCCACCAATTTATCTTTCTTTTTTAATTTTTTTATTATTATTTATTCAACTGTGCACATGTGCATGCGCGTGTGTCGGTGTGTGTGTCTGTGTGTGTGTGTATGTGTGGGTAGAACCACGGACGAACTCGCGAACCACCATGGACGCCTCCACTTCCTTCTGCCCTGGGATTCACAGGCTCCGCCCTACCAGGACCAGAAGCGCAGGCCGCCCCCACTTCCGCCTGGCATCTATACGTGGGATCTGGGATCCGAACTCAGGACCTTCACGCCTGCAAGGCGGAGGCTTAACCCCTGAGCCACCTCTCCAGCCCCCAATTTATCTTTTAAAATGGATATTTCTCTGGTTTTCTCCCAACTGACAGACAAGGAACTTTCTTGAGCGAACAGGTTCCCTGTGCGGCGCCATGAATCACACCTCAATAGTTAGCATATGCGCTAGTTAAGAAGGCAGCGAGTGAGGCCGCCCCATTCTGGTGAGTGCTGCGCCCAATCTGGGCTCTTGGGAACATAAAACCTGCCAAGTGAACATAGACGGAGCTGGATTTTCCTACCCTGGCACAAGATGTAATCTCCCCAGATTTACCTCTAGCTCAAAGCCTATTGGAAGCATTAGGAAAAGAGGGAGAGATAGGGATTAACAAAGACCCCTACAACTTGCCACCTGCACACAGAGCCATTGTGTGTGGCAAGGTTTTCCTCTGCAATATTTTCAAATTTGTATATTCCATCTCAAATTTGAGTTTCTTCTAAGTGCCCTCTTTTAATAGATTCTATCATTAAGATCAGTTTCTTGATCTTCCTCTGAGAAAAATGAGAACTGGAAATAGTTATGAAATACCTAGAAATTTTCCACTGAGCTTGATGTCCTTAAAGCAGCTGATAACTTTTAAATAACTTCATCACAGTGAAATTTTGCTTCATGATCACGCATCTTAAGAAGTCTAGCCAGAGGCCCTGAAAGTAATTCTATAACCACATAATGGTCCTCAGCCCATTAAGATACAAAAATGTGCTGGGGAAAACGCTTCATGTTTCTACATTCGCGCTTACAGAATCACTCTTGTCCATAAGGAACCATAAACAAGTCCACGGTAGGGCACTGGATGCATCCTTTTGGTACCATACAGCCATTTGCTAGCACATTTAACTCAGAGAAAACCTGAGGATTATTTTCCTACCTCGTTCTTGCAGAATTGCTCAAAGTGATCATTCCCTTGGATAACAGAAGGCATTTATAGAAAGGCACGTAGAGATGTCACAGAGCACTATCATTTATTACTTTTATGCATACATGTGGAGGAGAGCTGTGGGGGGGGCACTGCATGTTCCTTGAAGGACCAAAGATGGCTTCAGAAGATTGCTTCTGCATCCTTTTTGCTTCCCTCTTGAGATTTCCCAAGCTCTATCTTCCAGAGCCAGAAGTGCAGGCCTCAGCCATTTCCGCCTGGCATTTTCACATGTTATTTGGGATACAAACTCAAGTCCTTCTGCTTACAAGTCAGTCTTACCCCTGAGCCATCTCTCCAACACCCTTCGTTATTTTTTCTACAGAATCTGCTGTCTCCTTAAGCATGTTAGGAGAAAGCATTGTGGAGTTTCTCCAGAACCCTGGGTGTAACCCCATCAATAGGAAAGGTTTGGCTTTCTGAGTCTCTTATTTTAGGATAATAAATGCTACCCAAATTTCCTAGTAATGCAATATATAGAACGTTGGTTTTATTTTAAGAGTTTAACATTGTGCAAGGGATATGGTTCAGTGGTTAGTGCTTGCCTTGCAAGCAAAAGGACCTGAATTCAGATCCCCACATTCCATGTAAAAATGCTGGGCAAATATTGGAACATCCTGAAATTCCAACCCTGGAAGGCAGAGCTTGGGGATCCCCAGAGTAAAGCAGTAAAAGAGTTTATCACAGAAACCAGAATGCATTCCACATAAGAAAATGCTGTTGGATGAGAAGCAAAGCTCTTCGGAGGGGCTCATAGAGGAAGGACTATGCACCCGTAGTCCCAACCTGCCCCTGATTTTCATCTTTCCTAAAGGAGCTCTCATTTCTCTAATCCAGGAGCTACTGTATGGATCTAAATAGTTCCTTTAGTCTGACTTAGTCTGGCATTTCATAAATTCAATGTAATAAAAAGTAAAGGATAGAAGAGAAAACATAAAAAGCAGTGTGCAAGTTTCCTGAATATAATCCAATCACTAATTCTGCTAGAGAGAGGGAGATATGACACCTTTCAATTTCACTACTGTTATGTCTAAAACATCTGCTTATCCCATTCCCCTCTCTCAAAGTTCTGAGGACCAGACACCAGGGACTCATCTGTTTGAACTTCAGCTTCATCCCAGGATACACTCTGACCTGTTCTTGTAGCTAAGATGGGAACTTAGATTTTCACGCAGTTCTTACTTCTCTTCCACAGAAGGGAGGAACCTTCCTGCTCATGTACCTAGTAGTGAGTCTTGGTGAACTGTGTAGGCCGCGGCTGCTCAGGCCACAAGCCGTCCCTCTCGGGTGCTCTTGGGTGCACTGCTAAGGCGAGTTCCTTATACACGCACACACACACACACACACACACACACACACACACCCCAGATTTGCAAAATCTAACCATTGTAGGTGAACAGTTTAGCCACCTTAGTCACATAATAGAGATGATATGAATCTAATGACCAGTAGAACACGTGTAGCCATGACAACAGATCCTTGTGTGTGCTGCCCGGCACCCAGATGATGGTGGGAGCAGGACCCACACACTATCTTACAGGTAACTAATGTGTCTTGGGCTTGTTCGGGAGTCATCTTCCTGAGTCTTTTTCCAGATTCCTGCATACCCTCCCAAATGTCTTACAAATGCATGTCATTTCTCATTCCAGTCTAATTTTCAATCAAAAGCATATTGGGATTCTAATCTTTATGAAAGCTAAGGAAAGCCTCTGACTAAATAAACCCATTGAGGCAGGCGTATCAGAGCCACTGGGTAGAGCTTTGGTATTCTTTTCTTCCTTTTCATTCTTATTAAACTCTCTGTTCTCACGGCACCTGCCATGCCATAATTCCGAATGTCCCCATACTGCCTGCTTCCTTCCGCTGACTTCTGTACTGCAAGCCTGCTGCACTTCACGCGGTCACTGCCTGTTCTTGCTTCTTGAGGTGCCGGGGAATGTTTAGCCGTGTTCACTGATTAATTTTCAGACTATCTAAGTATAGCTTCTCCTCTAACTGGAGGGTATTTCTGTTTTACCTCTACTTGGCTAACTCCACCCATCTTTAAGAATCGACTTAAGTCATCTCTCTGCAATCCTTCCCTTACCAGCCTCCCCCAGGGTCCACTGTTCTCACCAGCTCCTGAGACGTGTCCCTAATGTACTTTCAGTTACCTTCATAACTTACCTCTGGGGACCAGGACAGCATTCTGCATCCTCTTCTGAGTGACAAGCCAAGTGACTCAGCTAAGAGAAGGTAAATTACAACTTTGAGAAGTCACAGATGTCTCCAAAGCTCCATGATAATTATCACAACTGTGACGTTGGATCTCAGAGGAGTATGGGAGACAAGCTTAACAGTCAGCCCCCCGGGGTACATGCTACCCAGTGACAAGCCTAGCCTCAGAATGGCCATCCAGCCAGAGACACAGGCTATAGAAAAATCTAGAACGCTGTCTTTGGGAGGAAGGCTACAGAATTCCTGTGTTGACACTCTATTTGGTGGTATCAGCTCCTTGCTACACAGACAGCAATCTGAGCTGTTTCTGACATTTCTGGTCCCTTTGTCTCAGAGTTATCTTTCATCCATATAGCCGTGTAGTGCGATGGTAAGAGAGCTTTGGCATCCATCAGATTCTCTAGTGCAGTTCCCTGGACGGCACCACCCCGGCGGTCCACTTCAACACACTGCCCAGGCACACAAATATGTATTGAGCTCCATGATGTGCCAAGGACTGAGGAAAGAGTCTGGTATGCAAATGTCCTCACGTGGCCTTCATCCTAGATTCACCTGACTGGGAAGCCAGGGGAGACTCTTCCTGCTCATTTCTGTCCATAGAAGTTAATGTGCATTTTTAATTTAACTAGAATGGCTTCAAGACTCCGTATGGAAAAGAATGGTTTCAAGACAAGTAACTGCCCTGGAATAGTTATTGTGGCCTGTGCTTGGGCTTTATTGTCCTGGGAGACAATAGAGCTTAACAAATACAGAACAAGACGGGCTAGAATGTAGTTCATTGGGCGCTCTCTTGCTGAGCATGCCTAAGCTAGGATTTGAGCCTCATTGTTCATATGATAAGGAAGAAGAGGGAGGAGGAGGAGAGAGGAAGCAGGAAGAAAGGAAGAGACACTATGAGTCCTTCTGCCCTGGGTTCTCTGGGAGGCTGTGAGCAGTGC
Source organism: Typhlomys cinereus (assembly GCA_023101885.1). Classification (NCBI taxonomy): domain Eukaryota; kingdom Metazoa; phylum Chordata; class Mammalia; order Rodentia; family Platacanthomyidae; genus Typhlomys; species Typhlomys cinereus. The sequence continues at coordinate 1,002,931 of JALPQD010000267.1, forward strand.
TCACAGTGATGGACGCGTCGGGGAGATTACAGAAACAGTTAACTTGGCAGGCTGAAATCAGACGAGCTCCTTTTCCCCAGCACATTCATCGTGAAAAATCTCCTCCAATGAGAAGACTGGACGCGGCCATGAAAGCAGTGTGAAGTCACTGAGGTAGCCAGCTGGTGTCTCGGGTGCTGGGGAGCCGCAGACACCGCAGCTCAGGCCGCTGCTGTCCTCTGGTGGCCTGACAGGTGATGTGCTTGCTCCGGCCTCCGACCCACTCAAGAAACAAAGGCTCCAGCTCCGGCTGGTCGTCTGAAGCTACGGAGTGGAGCTTCTTTCCCCAGAGACCTGATGGCAAAAAGGAAGTCTGTGTGTAGGATGCTGCCCGGGACAGTATTTCCTACCAAGGCTGAACTGTGAGTGGATGAGACAGCCGTGCCTGAGGCGGAACAAGGCTGCATCTGGGAGCGGAAAGGCCCTGCCTCTTGGTGTTGATGGAAAGATGCTCCTTCGCGCAGGGAGGACATCACAGTGGCTGCTGTCTCGTCTCGGCGCCATGGAGAAGAGGAGAACCGAGCTGAACAGGTCAAAGTTCATATCTTCTGAACTCCGTGGCAGAGCAGCGAGCATGCTCTCCTCCATCTTTATTTCTACCCTGCTCTGAGTTGCATCAAAAGGTGCTGCCATTTTTGTCATTCATCCACTTAAGAACAAATACAAAAATATGTATTGAGCTCCATGATGTGCCAAACACACCACCCCATCCACTTGGAGTTTATGGATAAAGTTTAAAATTTTCTCTCTCTCCCGCTTTCTGTCACTGTCCCTCTCCCTCTTTCTTCTCCCTTTTCCTCTCTCTGTGTCTACTGACCGTACATATGGGCCTGGACTCACATACCCTTGTTCAAGTTCATATCACAGCTCACTTGGGCTAAGATGGTTGCCGTGAAGTTCTCCAAAGAACTGCGGCTTTGCTTAGAGAGAACTGAAACTTGAAAGATTGCCAGCTAGAAATGCATCTTACATCAAAGCCTTCTTCCCTATCAGACTGCTTACTCCAAGCCTAAGCAGTGATGGACCCTCTTAGTCTCGATGTCCCTGCTTCTCAGGTGAGTTGGGAGACACTCTCAAGAGCTGGAGATGCATTATAAAGCCTTGGTCCTTTGCTCTGTGGAATAGCCCTATGGGGTTGAAGCTCATAGCTTTCCAGGTGGGCATGATGGGTACTTCCACTTATCTGCCAAAGAACTGATCTTCCTTTCTGTCCAGTGGTTTTCTTGCTCTAATGTGATTGACAAAAAAACAGATCACACGTCCCTTATCCAAAATACTTGGGCTTGAAAGCATTGAAAAGTTTTTGAATTTCTAAGTGCTTATAGAGAAAATGAGATATTTTAGTGATGGGATCCAAGTTTAGACATGAAATTCATCTGTGTACAGCCTAAAAGGGATTCACCATATTTTCAGAGTGCCTGTGTTTTCGCCATTACCCACTGCTTAAAGTCAGGAGTAGAATTTTCACTTGCTTGGAAATCAAAGCATTTTAGAGTTCAGAAATTACGTTAGGGGTGCTGCTGTTGTAATGAATTTTGAACATAAAGCATTTGGAATACTTTGCATTTTCTAATCCAGGCAGTACACTTCTCCTTTGTGAGTCTAACAGGCACTTCAGAGTCCTGTCTGAGTTGCACTAGCTCAGACACCCTGCTACCCTGCCCACCCACAGCATGCAGAGAGACTTTAACCAGGTTTGACGATGGCTCAGGATGGTGTTGATTGGAGTTTTCTCACCTGCCTATGGATAGCCATTCACTAAAGCTGGCCAAGTCGGGTTCAGTAAGCGACTAAGAATACCCAATGTGTCTGTCTCCTTCCACACGATTGCTGCACCAAGCTTGACAAATTACAGATGCATTTTTGAACATGTCGGCAATTACCTTTGCAGCAGGAAAGACAGCAGATGCATACACTCTTCCTTATGATATGAACGGGGGAGACTCTGATCATGTAAGTGGGTGCTGGGCCGGAGTGCCTGGCTAAGGCTGTGAGATATGGGATTTGCAGCCAGAGCATTAAGAAAAAAACAATGCCAGCTACCACTGTCGCTCTGCTGTCACAACAATGTCTAACTAACAACCACTGTACGAAGCTGCTGGAAGGTTCTGCCTTTCAGTTCTCTTTGTATGAACACAAGTTACTTGTGTGCTGTGTCCTTGTCTGTTCAGGCTATTGCAACAAAACAGGACTGACTGGGTGGCTTATAAACAACAGGAATGTGTTGCTCACGGTTCTGGAAGCCAGAAGTCCAAGGCCAAGATGGACTCAATATTAGGTAAAAGGATGCATGTCACCAAGTCCACATGTGGCAGAGAGTAAGACATCTCTCCCAGGAATTTTACAGGGCTCTGTGTGCATGACTTCTTCTGCTTTGATTGATAACTAGAAAACCTCACCTGCCAGCACCCCACACTAGCAACAAGATTATAACACCCAGGGACTGAGCAACTCAAGCTTGAAATTCTGAAGACGAAATACTCCAAAAGCTGAAGTTTGGGGAGCATCAGTATGAAGGTGGGAGCAGAAAATTCCATAACATGAAATTTTTGTTTTCTCTTAACATTATTAGAAATACCGTGCATTGCCTGAGGATCTGGATACAGGTGTAGATGAAACAAGTGATAACTAGACTTTGGACCCATCCTCAAGATATTTTACTATGTATTTGTAACTATCCCAACATTTGAAAATGCACTCAAACTAAAATCCTTCTGAGCCCAAGCCTCTTGCATAAGGGCTACTCAATCTGTATGATTTGAGGGGAGAGGACCTTCAAAGACTTTCTCAAGGTACAAGAATGGCCATCACTAGCCTCCCTATCACTGAGATATTATTAACTGAGAGAGATAGAGAGAGAGAGACAGAGAGAGATAGAAATATATATATAGAGAGAGAGACAGAGAGAGAGATAAATAGAGAGAGAGAGAGAGAGAGAGAGAGAGAGAGAGAGAGTGGCTACTCCCATGTGGAATGTCTGACTAGTGCATGTTACTACAGCCAAGGTAAGAGTTGCTCCAGTCTGCCACATGTCATGGTTCTGTGAAAGAGACCTCCCAGGCACGCGTAGGGAGAGCCCCCTGTGCACTTGTCACTTCTCAGCCAAGATGGCTTGTTCCCCTTCAGAAGGGAAAAGGACTTCCCAAGATGTGGGCTTGCGCAGTCACGGTCTAAAGTGGCCCGTGCTTGTTTGTAGGTGATCTTTCTATGGCAACTGCATTCACGGTTGCTAAGGGGACAAAGGGTCAGGTCTTGTGCCACGGGTCTGGATTCCAGCTTTCATGTATGGGTGACGTGTCAATGCCTTCTTTAAAAGCTACCTAAGGTTTAAGGAAAATGCAGCTTGGTTGTTTCTGTTATCATTAGTTAGTAGAAAAAGCAGGAGACACGTGTGAGAAGAGTGTAAAAGAAAGATGAGAATTCCTAAGAATGACCACAGCCACATGCGCAACTACTGCCCAGCTGCTCCGGGCCATAGCGCCCGAGCACAGGGAGACCGCAGGTGCTCTGCGGCACCTGCCTACTGCGCAGACGCCTCATCCCCACTAGCCTGAAGCTAGGGACAACCGTCTGAAAGGCACTCTTCAAAGGCAGCCTCATGTGTGGGTTCCCACAGGAAATCACGGGGTACAGAGAACGTGACTCAGAGCTTTGCTTGGGGCAGATCTAAGAGGTCTATGGGTTATTTTGTCTACACCGAAGGAAGGTTACAATAAGCTGATGTCATTGTGACGGGCATGGTCTGTTTCTCTCTGAAAGAATTCATTTCAGCAGTGGGGGGTATGTGTTAGATCTTTGTTTACCGTGCTGTTGAATTCCCAGCTGTGCCCATAGGGTTTTGAAGTACCAACTTTTGTGAAATAATCCAGAAAGGAATTCTGTTTTTCCTTCCTGATGCAAAAAGCCTTTCTTCTTTAGTTCATAGAAGATAAAAAGGATTTTCTTTCCATGAATTTTTTTCTGGATAGCTTCAATTATATCTGAAAAGGAAAGTGATTTGGTGTCTTCGACAGTTGAAAGAAACAAATGGCATTTCTCCTACTAAAGGTGTTATACAACAACTAGCAAGATGGCTCAAGGCAGAAAGCATTTGCCACTCAAGCCTGGCCGTCTGAGTTCGATCCCTGGAACCCACATACTGGTGGGGGAGAACTAATTCCATAAATGTGCTCCTCAGACCTCCACATGTGCACTGTAGTACACCTACATCATACCCACATCACACACATGTACATATGCATGTGAACATACACTAATATTTTTTAAAATATACATCCATAAAAAGAAAAAGTATTACATAAAAGGTAAACACAGCACTAAAATACTAATATAATTTATTTTAGCTGAAGAATTATTCTGCTATACCAGAACTATGCACTAACTATATGTAAATTAATGAATTTTTAAAAAATAAAGTGTATACACACACACACACACACACACGTGTATATATATATGCCAACTGAGAAATACTAAATATGGCATTACAGTTCTTGACAGAGGATTTTATCACCATTTTGGTTCTAGATAAATAGGAGTTAATTCTACCAAATACAGTTAAGCATATATAATTCAAATGTATGTATTGTGATATAGACCAAATATAGTGAATATAGATCAAATTAAGTATGGACAATTTGATGCTCTGGTTGCAAATTAATTAAGAATGAGAATGGGCTGGAGAGGTGGCTCAGGGGTTAAGCCTCTGCCTTGCAGGCAGGAGGTCCTGAGTTCCGATCCTAGACCCCACGTATAGACGCTGGGCGGAAGCGGGGGTCGGCCTGCGTTTCTGGTCCTGGTAGGGCGGAAGCTGTGAATCCCGGGGCAGAGTAAACAAGGAGGAAGTGGAGGCGTCCATGGTGGTTCGCGAATTCGCCCGTGGTTCTACACACACACATACATACACACGCACACACACACACAATTGAATAAATAATAAAAATTTTAAAAAAAGAATGAGAATGAACTGGACATGCATGGAGGCACATGCCTATAATCCCAGCACTTTGGGAGACTGAGGCAAGCAAATCACAAGTTCTCAAAAGCAAATAAATGAAATAAAATGAAAATGTTTTAAATCTCAAAAACTTAAACAAAAATAATTATTTCTTTATATTTTGGTGAAAATAATCAATTACTGGTGTAATAACATTATATTTGTTCATAATAGCCAAAAGAGCCCTTATTTTCCATTTCAGGATCAACTGAACATTTCATCCTTCTCATTGAGAAGAATAAGTGCAGCAGCAACATCTAACTGCCTGTTACTCATTGTCCTTTTCCTTACTAATAAGACTTCAATTTGCTTGGAGCAACTACATATTTCCTGACATTCTCAGCCTCCCGTGCAGTTCATAGTGAGCATTTTGGATAATTTAAGGACAATAAAAATAAAAAACACAGGGTGACATTCTGGGAAAGCTCTTTAGAAAGGAGCAGGTAGGTCTGGATTTTCCCTTTGCCTCTCAGTCTTATCGTCCTTTGATCAGAGACAGGGATGCGATGCTTTGAGTGCCAGACCTGTCCAATGACTGTGACAAAGTCAATGCACCCTGGAAGTGGGAGACTGGCGTCGTGAATGCATAGTCTGTGGGCTCCGTTGCCCTGTCTCTGCTCATGAGAGAAGCAGAAGCTTTTCCTCTCGTGGACCACTTCTACAACTCTTTACAGAATACAAATACAATGTCCATGTGGCAAAATTCTGTAGGAAAATGAGCAAACTGCTAGAATGGTAAGAACATTGCATCATTCAATTATTATTGTATTCCCTACTAATTGTTATTAGAAACATCCTGGGAACTTGAATTACCAGAGAAGGATGCACAAATGTAATGTTACCTGACATCTTGGACCAATAACCTAATTACTTCTTTTTCATACTTTTTATAAAGCAACTGATGAAAGAATATATAGTTCATGAATTTACAGATGATATGATAGAGGTGATATACAGATAATTAATATGATAGATGAATAAATGGCAGACCGATAATAGATAAATGATAGATGATAGTTGATACATATATGAATAGGTAGACAGACAGACATGGTAAATCAGATAGCAAACTTTATAAGTAAGAAGTTCAGACGTGGTAAATAAGAATATTTTTTAATTCCAATAAGTTACCTTAACATTTAGTACCATGTTTCTGTTTTGCGTCATTCTTTCAATACAGACAGAGAAGATGGTGGATGGATGAAAGTATACATAAATAGACAGATAGATGATAGATGGAGCAAGAAGAATGACCAAGCACCCCCAGCAGATTTACACTTAGAATGTAAGTTCCATGAACCCTTTGCTGGAACATCAGGCTTCATCTATTCCAAAGCGGCCAGTGGTTTCTGGGTTTTACTTATCACTTTTTCATCATTCTTTCTGTGAATGCACCACTAACCAATATTGTCAAAGTCCACATGCATATCAGAAACTGATATTATGCCATAACTTTCTCACTCGACACTGCGTATCTGAAGCTTGTCACCTCATCCCATACCACAGTGACCCATTTATTTACACTAATACATGCCATTCAGAGTGAGTGCTTCAGATATATTTATCTGCTTTCTGTGTTTGTGTTGTTAGTTCCATCTTGAGATTTTTTTTGCATGTGCCTCATGAGTCTGCGCCTATATGTGTGTGTAGAACACGAAGCTATGTATCACTGTGGGCCCCAACGGTGACATTGGGAATCATCTTTGAATACTTAACCTCTTTATTGCTTCGCTCTGGGATTTCCCAGGCTCTGTCCTCTAGGGCCATAAGTGCAGGCCTTCACCATTTCTGCCAGGTGTTTTTTTTTTTTTTTTTTTTAGATAAAAGTTTTTTGTGTGCATGTGTGTGCATGCATGCATGAGTCTGTGTGTGTGCGTATGCATGCATGTGGGTGTGGGCGTGTGTTTGTATAGCACTGTGTATGCCTCTGGAGGCCCAAGGTGACTTTGAGAATCATCCTGAATTGTTCTACCTGCTTCTGGCTTTCCTCTGGGGTCTCCCAGGCCCTGCCTTCCAGGGCCAGAAGTACAGGCCACCACTGTTTCCACCTGTCATTTTTATGTGTGGATCTGGGATCCAAAATCATGTCCTTTTGCTTGCTTGGCCAAAGGCTTTAAGTCCTTAGACATCTCTCCAGCACCCAGCTTTAGATTTTTTACAAAGGCACTGTAAACATTTTAAAACTGTTTTCTAATTGTACATGTGTTAGATTCTACATAATCGAATTTTTAATTTAGAAATTTTTTAGAAATGGAGTTGTTATGATACTGAATTTTCACTGACTTTTAGCAAATTATTTGAAAAGGAAATTGCATCAATTTATACCTTTGCCAGCAACTCATGAGACTTTCAGTTACTGTGTCTGCTCATGGTAATTCATTCCCTCAGCCATGAGCACCCTGCAGAAGAGCGAACAACTAGTCTAAAGAGCTATGAAAGGACACAGTAGTCAGCTGTCTGTCAAGCAAATTTCACAGCCCAAGTAATAGATTTGCTTTGCACTGCAAAATTATGAACCTAGCGTACAGGGAGGAAAAATGGAAAAAAGCTGAGTACTGAGTCTCAGAGCAGCAAATTCAATCCCCTCTGGGTGTCTAACTTCCTTGAACAGCACAATGAAGATGTCAGGTTTTGGTAGTTTCTACATATACTGGATAATTCCTTGTTCCCTTTTGTAAAGTAGAAAAGAGGGCTATATTTGGTAAACTATGGACTTATTAAGGTTCTGAAAACGTCTTAATCCTTTAATTCTGACTAAATTCTTTTAACTACTGATCTAAATCAAGAATAACTTCTGCTTGAAATTGGCTGCAGGCTCAAGTTAAAGCATGTATCTGGCAGCGCCTTGGAAACGGCCTTCGCTTACTGTGGAGATTCAGCCATCCCATGCGCTCTGTGCTTCTGGAACTTACAAGCCCAGTGTTCACAGAGCCTTTTCTGGGCGCGACACCTGGACTGCAAACGTGGCCATTTGATAGCTAACGCTCACTGCCTGTCTTGAAATCCTTCATCTTCCTTGCCCGCTTTGTGCCGGGGGGGGGGGGGGAGGTCTCGCTTTCTCACTCTTTCTGGATGTTTGGTTTAGAAAGTCATATTACAGAAGTTTCACTACAAAACACCATCACAAAAAAAAAAAAAAAAAAACCAGAGGTTTAGGAAGGTTTTTTTTTCCTCTAGTCACCTTACCTCAGAAGCAAAGAGTTCTTTTACTGTGTACCTGTCTTAGACCTACTACGTGTGGCTCTCTACCCACAACAGAAAGGAAGAGAGAAGGAATGAAGAAGGGAAAGAAAGAGGGAAAGAAGAAAAAAGATAAGCTTGGAGGCTTACAGATTCATATATACACATGGGGACACACACACACACACACACACACACACACACACACACACACATACAAATATGCCACACACCTGGAGCTTTCTACATGACCTGGAGCTTTCTACATGCAACATACAGGGAGTTTTCTTCTAGCACACTCATCAATATCTGGGGGACAGTTTATAGCAAGAGAGATTCCATTACTTCTTTTATAGAGCATTAAAGATTTCTTTAAAATGTTTTCAGTCCTGTATATACTGAGCAAGAAATCCCCAATGTTTCTGAGTTCGTTTCAGCTTCAATTTAAGGTTACAATGTTAAATAAAATGTCTTGAAAGTTGCATGCCAGCGTGTTTTGACTTAAAATTAAAAGAACTCCACAATTCTTTTGATTTTGTTAATATTCAAAAAATAAATATTTGACTCATAAAGGTTGAGGAAATTCATTCCTGTTTACAGTCGCCGCACATGTCCTGTGTGGGTTCCAGGTCTGTCAGCCAAACAGCTGTCCTTCCACTGGGGCTCTGGCCAGCTGCATGCCCTGGCTTGTTTGAAGACCTGTTAAAAAGAGATTTTGAACTTTCATATGGACAGGTGTCCCAGCATAAAGCAAAGCTGCCTTCTAAAGAATGTAATAAGAGGGATCCTGCACTGAACTCCATAAAAGAGTTTAAATTGAATGCAGGTAATGAAACAAAGGACAACTTGGACAATAGACCACATTTCTGCCAAATTGCCTTTTGCCTTTACAAGCAGGTACCGAAGTGGTTGGGCCCCACCACCTAGACGTCCTGGATAGTCGGGCTTCTCTACCCACACCTGAGAGGTGGGGCTCTCCCGTGGAAACACGTCCTGTCTGCACGCATGTCCAAAGCGCGGCAAGGCACTGCTCCTGCGGGGACGCCCGCCGCTCCCCTCTTCCTGGCTGTCGCGGGGGCCTCCCCAGCTGCAGGACTGAAGTTACAAAGAAAATTCTTCTCCCACTTCGAGCTTAGCACCTTCTAGGCACTGAAGTGTTGGTGCTCAGGCTAAACTGAGCATGTTTGGAAACAAACGGGCTCCATTCCTTCGGTAATGAAAGTGCTTTGACTTTCCATAAATTATGTTCTCTGCCCCCAACCAAATCTGAGCAGAAATTGAACATAAAATATAAAAATTCAGCTAGCACACTTTTTTCATTCATTTATTTATTTTTTGTGTGTATGTGTGTGTGTGTTTGTGTGTGTGTATCAGAGGGCATTGTGTGTCCCTGTGGAGGCGCTTTATGTTTTGAAATGATGTTAAATTTATAGAAAATTTGCCCAAACTATGCAGAGAGGTTTCTCTTGTGTAACTCCCCCTCTAGATTTCTGCATAGCTAATGATTTATCATAGTGTGCGTGTGTTCCGTGTATATGTGTATGGCACATACGGTGTGAATGTGTGTTTACATGAGTGCAGTGTATATTGTGTATGTATGGCATATATGGTGATTGTGATATGTGTACTTGTAGTATATATGTGGTATATGGTAATAGTGTTGAATGTGTGTGTCATATGCATGAGTATATATATTTAAGTAGTATGTGGTGTATATGTGTGTATAGTGTTCCTCTGTGTACATGTGTGATATGCGTAGTCTGAGTGTGTGTGGTATAGATGGTGCCTGTATCTGTGGTGTTTCTGGTGTGTATGTATGTGGTGTCTGTATGTAGTATATCATATGATGTGTGTATATAATGAGTAGTATGTATTATATGTGTGTTGTGTATGGTGCATACATGTGTATCTATGTGATATGTATGGGATGACTGTATATAGTACCTATGGCATATGCATGTGTGGTCTCTGCAGATATGTGTGTGTGGTGTGTGGTATGTGTTTGTGGTATAAGTATATTATGTGATTAATATGTGGTGTGTATCGTGCACATGTGTACATGTATGTGTGTGGTAGATATGAGTCTGTAGTATTTAAGTGGTACATGGTGTCTGTGTTGTGTGTGCATAGATGTGAATAGTTCATGATATGGTGTATATATCTGTGTTTGCATATGTGGCATGCATATGTGTGGTATGTGAGTGGCATGTAAATTCCTGAACATCCAATAACAGGTTACAGTGTAGAGCTGATGCTAGTACTTCTTAATATTTCACTGTGTATGTTGGGCATGTGTTCCCTGTCTCGGTTAGCAAGCAGGTGGTTGGTTACCTGGAGGCTAATTCCACTCTACTGTGTCCTATTCCTATTCTTCCCACTTCTTTAAGCCTTTCTTATATAAAGGCCTTTTAAAAAGTTTTTTATCTTTGAATAAGAGAGGACCTCAACGCCCACACAGGATGCAGCCTAGTGAAATGGAAGAGCAGTAGGAACAGACAGCAACAGCAACCAGAACGCAGAGCACTGCGACCCTGCAATGCTCATTTGGAATCAGACCAGTCAAGTCTCTCTTCCCATCCTAAGGCTCAGGGAACCTTGTGGAAGAGGGGCAGTAAGATTGCAAGAGCCTAAAGATAGGGAAGTTCACTAATGGACAAATGTTCCTCTCAAGGCAAGGCTGCTGCGGCCAGGACCTCACTACAGTGAGACTTGTCCTTACCAGACCTGCACAAGGCTGACAAATCAACATGCCACTATAGACTAGCAAGGATCTCAGGAGAAATCATTTCAACCAGTAGGAACCTTGGGGGCTAGAGTTAGATTGATGATGGGGAGGCCCCCTATCAGTGGGTTTACCCGAGGAAGGTCCACTTGGTGTGCCACAGAGGCCTGAACCTCCACTAGAACAGACAATCCACAGGGAACCCCAGGACCCATAGAAGCAGACAGACAGGAGGGTGAGAGGGAGTAGGAGAGATTGATGAAGGGAGGGGAGGCAGGAAGGAATCCGGGGAGAGAGGATAGGAAGGGAAAGTTGTAAAACTAGGAAAGAAATTATTTCACTGTATATTTTCTATATGCTCAATGTATGTAGAAAATACTCAGTGCTCACATTGACCTCTCGGCACTTGCCGACTCGGGACGTCCAGGTCAATCTCTCGGCACCACCAACTCTCCTGCTCTGTTCACATTCCCTGGGAACGCCAGCAAGGTCTCGTATATGGTCCAATTCAGGGTCACACATTGCCTGTAGGTTCACCAACCTCGCACACTGGTTTGAAAGAGTTCCTCAGCCTTTCTTTCCCTGACATGATCTTGACACTGAAAGGCAGCAGATCTACAGTTGATAGACATGTTCCCTATGGGACTTGTCTGAAATTTCCCTGTCATCTGTGCATCGGGGCAGGAATTCTCAGGAATGTTTTTATCATGTCATGTCAAATTGTCCTGAAAATAGTAGTGTTAATTAGCCACTTTGTTAAAATGAGCTTTATAAAGTTTAACCACTATATAATTAGTCACCGAACATCCTCTGCTTATTTTATTTATTATTTATTCAAGTTTACGTGTATGCGTGTGTGTGCGTGTGGGCGCGTGTGTGTATGTATGTGTTGTGTGTGTAGAACCATGGGCGAATTCAGGAACCACCATGGACGCCTCCACTTCCTCCTTGTTTACTCTGCCCCGGGATTCACAGGCTCCGCCCTACCAGGACCAGAAACGCAGGCCACCCCTGCTTCCGCCCAGCGTCTATACGTGGGGTCTAGGATCCAAACTCAGGACCTCCTGCCTGCAAGGCAGAGGCTTAATCTCTGAGCCACTTCTCCAGCCCCTTGTCCTCTGCTTATTAACTGATAAATAATTAATAAATATTTGTGGGAGAAACTTAGACATTTCAGCCAGAAAGCAAACCTTTTCCCTCCCCCATGTACTCATTAGTGTTGCCCATGAATCCTCTTATGTCCAATGTATTATAGACTGTGCCACCACTTTATTTTTATGCATCAATGTCCCATTTGCCACTATGAATGACTGTTATCTGGCTTCTCATTTTTTGAGCACTTCCTTACCTTTCTGCACCGAACCAAATGCTGCAGGATGATCTCTAATGGGCCTTGGGGACTCTCACTGTTGCTGGAATGTGTTTCCAGATCCTTCCAGCATACAGCTAAGAATATATGTATTCCTGCATGCTTTTATGGCATGAATGCAAAGCTCTGGTTCCCAGCTGGTGACATTGTTTTGGAGACATGGGCTTAGCTAGCGGACATGGTCCATGAGGGGTGGGCCATAAGACATGCCAATCTCCAACTCTGGTGTAGAGCTCTGGGTTTCTTGATGTACCAAGATATGAATGAACAAGCCATTTGGCTAACTCCTCCCGTCTCCTGACATCCCTTGAAACTAGGAGCCAAAATAAATCCTTCCTCCCTTTAGCTGTCAGGAAATACGTCCATTTTATTTTTCTATCTATATATCGGAAAACATGAGTTTGCAACAATAAGTTCAAATCCATCCAGCATGTAGGACCTACCTTTAAATATTTCTCTTTTTGTGCATGTGACTTATTTCCCAATGGTACGGAAGGTAGTCAGCCACCATTCCGAAGGTTTTGTGTGGCTCTTTTTTACCTGCAAAGTCAGTCTCAACCAAACTGGTTAGAGCTAGTCACACATACCAGAACCTTCTTCCTGGCTCATGGCTCACTTCCTGAGCAGAGAGGTTGCAGGGGTAGGGTAATAGAGAGGAAAGGGGGGGGGGGTAGTGAGGAGGGGCAAGGGGAAAGAAAGAGCTACTTTTGCTCATTAATTTGACAAAGCAGGTTTGTGCCTTATATCTAAGGATAAATAAGGATGTTTATATATTGTAGGTCTTCAGTTAGTTCTAGTGACTCATTTTGCCATATTTTACAGACCTATTGGCCAGCTGCTGTGGTTTTGAAATTAAAGAATCCCATACCAGTCCATCACCACAGGTGGTCTGAAAAGCAATGATCTAATCACGCCTCCATCTTCAAGTACTAGGGTGGGCAAAAGACAGCCAGGCTCCAGCATGGATGCCTAAGCCAGTTTCTACAGCCAGTTACCATATGTACTAAGTCTAGCATGCTTACAAACTGTCCCCTAAGGGAAAGGTGTGTGGACCTCAGATCTAATAGCCTCTCTCTCTCTCTCTCTCTATCTCTATCTCTCCCCCCCTATTCTGCTATTCCACCATTATCCCAAGTACCAGGCAAACTGCCTGGTGCACAGCAGTTATTCATTAGCTGCTTATTGAGATCTAATAGGGGAAAATGCCTTAAGGGTGGCTATAGTTTAAATCTGGAGGTCCATGCATTGAGTGCTTAGTTTCCAACCACAATGCTGTTGGAGAGTTCTGGAGGTTTGGGGTGTTGGGATTGTAGCATCCTGACCACTTCCTCCTCCTTTTTCGCACGCAGCCATGAAGTGAGGAGACTTTCTCTGCCACGCACTCTTACCATGTGTGACCCCAACAGCTTCCAAATCCATGAGCCAAAAGACACGGCTTCTCTGACACTCACACAGAATGTAAAGCTAACTAAGGTGGGTCTTGCAGCATTGCCTTCAGCTCCCTTTCAGCTTCCCATCCCATTTCTAGGGTTGGGTCAGTCTATCCATAAGACTTCTAGCTCCCAGCTTGAAGCCTTTTCTACATCCGTGTTTACAGCTGACATTCAATAACATAAACACAAACACAACTGTCTTTTTAAAATGGGATTCCGTAGAACAAATATCAGTAACATCAGTGTGCCTACAAGAAATGGGAGGCAGAGATAGCCTGGCTTATGCAGCAGTGGACAAGAAGCCCACTCTCAAATGAGCAGGAAAGATGAAGAACACCACCCAAAGGTTACTCTCTGATCTCCACACGTGCACTGTGACACACATACTTGGACACACACACTATGGTCAATGTTTTGACCATAATACACATTAAAAAGAAAAGAAGAGAAGGAAGGAGAGAGGGAGGGAGGGAGGAGGGAAGGAGAGAAGGAAGAAAGGAAAGGAAAGAAGATGGAAGAAAAAGGGAAAGGAAAAAAATAGAAAAGAAAAGAAACAAAAAGAAAAGACATGTAGTCACGTGAGATGTGGGGATCTTCCACACACTTTTTAAAGGACAACATAGGTAAAAGGAGTTCTTGATTCTAAGTGGCATCAGATAGAAGCCGTGTCACTTGCTAAACATAAATGTTTCTACAATTAATATGTGTGTCAGCTAAAGAAGAAATATAGTTCATGAGAGCTTGGAATGTGGAATGAGAAGCTATGTCTTCCAATGAAAGAATGCAGAATGCCTTCTATGGGTGTCTGAGTTATCTAGATGCCTCTCGCCACCTGTACCTCCCCTGCACAGCTCGGAGCTGCAGCTTCCATATTCTCTGGATGCACTGTGGGAAGACATGACAGGTCATGCGCTTGCACATTTGTGGTTGGCCTAAATTCTCAAATGTTCTTCATAATTTTCTTCCTCTGGATGAGTAGGAAAAAACACATGGTTCAATACGTATCCAATTTTGTGGGGGCAGACATGACACCCAGCCCCAGGCACGCATGTTAGCTTTAGGTGAGGCTACCTGAGGACCACGCAAGAGGCAGACCCCAGCACCCTCCTGTGAACGGCACTTCCAAAGGCAGGAGATGCTGCGGCAGGGGAAGTCACACCATGGGGCCCTGAGACTGCAGTGGGGAAGGGCAGGGACCTAGGTGTGGGTGACAGAGGGTCCAGGCTGCAGCAAGCGCACCAACCACAACACGGTGGAACTAGAACATCAGCAGGTTGGCAGAGTCCAGAAGCCGGGACGGGCTGGAAGGATGGAAAAGATAAGATTTTTTTCTTTTTGTATTTTATGCACAAATAGTACATTTATGATATTTTCCCACCTTAATCCCCAATTCCATCTCCACCCCATTTCCTTCCCATTGCCACCCTCCTTCTTCCCTGCTAGACACACTCTTCAATATTTGGCCTGCGGGTAGCACTTGTTTTTCCTTTGATGGCGTGTGCCTAAGTGTTTTTTGGAGCAGGAGTTTTCTAACAGTGGATATACCATTGAGGACAGCACCAGTCCATCTCCCCACCCCCAATCGCCATTAACTCTTATCAGTCTCCTAGGGAGGTGTGGGGCCCCAGACAGGCTTCCTCGTCTGTGAGGATGTGCCAGTCTTGTGGAAATACACACAGCTGTAGTGACTCCACGCGTGCCACAGTCCCATCGTGTCCGAAAGAGAATGTCTGCCTGCACCCTGCCCTGCTTCAGGATCTTATGAATACTCTCTCGTTCTTCTGTGATGCCCCCTGAGCCTTGGGGTGGAACATGTCTTAGATGTTCTGATTTGGGCTTAGCAGTCTGAAGTATTTATTTTCTGCACTTCAGCCAGTTGTGATGTTCTATAATAAACACCTTCCATTGCAAAGGAAGCTTCTAGATTGAGTACAGAGAAGCCAAGTTGGATCCACAAGAGAGACATCCCACAGTGACCTAAGAAGGGCCGTTTCCGCACACAGCAGAACAGAGCAGGGCAAGGGGAGGATGAGGAACGAGTCCTGGAAGAGAAAGGGCGGCATCCATTCCTGACTCATGAGCTCCCTCAAGGACAACTGAATCTGGAATGCAGAGACGCGAGAGGAGGAGATGCTGAAAACCATGTGATCCGAGAGGAAATGAGGTGGGCCGAGGCCAGCTCACACCACCGCATCCTTTGCCAGGACCTACATTAGGGTAAAATAACACCAGACCCCAGCAACACAGCCTCCGAGTGCTTTCTACAGACAACTCACCATAAACACCTCCAGACATCTTTGCAGAAAATTCCAACCCCGGGCCTTCCAAAACATTCGCAGCTAGACTCCTGCCCCCAAAGCGCTGTGCCAAGAGGACAAGGAGGACAGTGAGCATTCCGAGTCCTCCACGTCTTTTCAGAAAGTACGAGCAGCTGCCTGCCATGCAGGGAGGTATCTGCAAGGCTATCTACACGACAGTCAGGGGTTCAATGCACAGGAGACTGCTAAGAGTGCAAGACAAGTCCTGGCCCAGCAGCCTCCACCTGCTCCCTTCAAAATTCCTCCATAACCCTAGCCATGATCCCGAGCCAACTCTGTTCTTCTGAACAGTCAGAGAGGGGTATCCCACTGGGCGGACCACACACTCGGGGCCAACTCTGCTTCCTTGCATGGGAGGGAAGGCTGCAAGTGTCGCAACTCAGGGTCACATAGGCTTCAAGTGGTTTTCATTAAATTTAGTGACTTTTCATGAGAGCACTTGTAGTGTTTTGTGGAAAAACAAAAGTCACGAATCTCAATATCTATAGGACATAACTGTTTCTTGAGCTTGTCAGGTGTTCTCCTTCCCTTTGCAGAAAAAGTCCTTTACATCTTTGTTTCATTCATAATAAAAATTTGTCATGTGTCTGGCAGCAAAGAAAGAGCATCATGACTGAGAAGACCAGGCGGCCACCATCCCTTTCACTGCTTCTTGGCAGCTGCCCATCAATCCACAGTGCCATTCTCCGCGAGCCCGTCTCACTTTGCAAATAAAGTCCCAGCACATTTTTAATTCTAAGGCAGGGATCGCATTAGGCGTCCAACGCTGCAGTGAATTTGGCGAGGGCAAGGATGTGATATTGCCCCGCTCATAGCCTCTAGTCTGCCCCTAGCCAAGAGCCTGGCCTGTGCTCACTGGAGTCTAGTTAAAGATCTGAAATGTCCCAGAGGTCAACATGTTGAAAGTTTGGCTGCTAACCTGTATGCTGCAGGGGTCACGGGTAGAAATTTTAACAGACAGTGTCTAATAAGAGTTCTTTCAAACAAATGCAAATTCCTGAAACAATATATGTAACCAGCTTCAGCCATATTCTCTCTCTCTCTCTCTCTCTCTCTCTCTCTCTCTCTCCCTCCCTCCCTCCCTCTCTCTACCTCTTTCTCTTTCCTTCTTGGGGCTCAGCTATGAGCTGTGAGATGATGCCCTGCTGCGATGGCATGCTGCCTCTCCAAAGCCCCGAAACAAGACAGGCATTCAGTGACAGGCTGGCACCTCTAGCTGTGGGCTAAGTCGGCCTTCTTTCTTTATAAACCGATCGCCTCAGGTATTTGTCACAGTGACAAACTTTCTAAAGAAACTTTCTGGTGAGAAAAGTGCCCCATGCACCTTGCAGCTGAGAGGTCAGCACAGGGGAAGTTAGCAGGCCCAGGCAGCAGGGCAGGGATGAGATATGGGCCCCTACGGTGTGTTGAGGACAATCGGACATTACAAGGCCCGTCAGACTTGAGACTGGCTGCAAGGTCAGAGCGAGGCGGTGCTTGCTGCTCTCTCCTTAGGAGACCAGCTGCCATCCAGCTTCCACACCTCCACTATGCTGACAGAGGTGCAAGGGCACAGAGACCAGACCCCCCAGTCCCCGACCAGAAGCTACCAATCTCATCAGACAGTGCTCCCAGGCGGGGCCCCTGAAAACCTCTTAGGATTTTCATAGATTTAAAAAATTTTTTCCTATGAAATTTCTTTTTTTCTCATTTCTATTAACTTTGCTAGTTAAACTGTCAGACCAATTTTGAAAGGGAATAAAAATCTTTGTCCCTCCTTCCATCCTGAAGCCAAAATCTATTTTGGTTCACATAAAACTGATCAAATTACAGTTTTTGGCGTGTTCCTTAACTAGGAAAAAATAGACTGGATTAAGTAGTGCCAATAAACTAAGTATTTTCAATTAAACCCTAACATTAGTAAAAATATCAGTCACAGCCGTCTCAACCCCAGCCAACTTAAAGCTGGAGCTGTAACCCTCTAAGCAGCTGTCTGTAAACAGCCTCCATTACTCACATGAAATTCTGCAATGAGACGGATTATTCAAAGCACGAAGACAGCTGGGGTAGCCCCAGGCTCTCCTACACAGTGGCATGTCAGCCAAAACCAGGGAAAAACCATTCTTTCTCCCAGCACTGTCTGTCAGAACTGTACTGACTCCCAGTGCATCTTCAGGGACCTAGAGACAAAGTGACCTCCAGAACCTTTGAGTTTGGTAGCATGGAGTTTACTCCATCGAGCACATTCTCAATGCACAGACACTCCATCGGCATCACCCACACTCACGTCTCAGCAGAGGACATGCAAAGGCCCCTTGGTATGTTTGCGTCAGCACATTGGAGGAACCTCCTTAGATCATGTGTGACCTGTTGCAGGGCTCCAGGTGCACATGTACCCCTAGGCCACCCAAGGAAACTTGCAACCTTTCAGGTGGGTATGAAAGTATGTGGACTCCACTTGATTCAAGGGCACTAAGTTAAGGGACTTACCTCCTGTTTACTTTACTCTGGGATTTTCCAGGCTCCGCCAACCAGGGTCAAAATTACAGACCGCCATCCATTTTCACCTGGCATTTTTACCTGTAACCAGTGATCTGAACTCAGGGCCTTCTGCTTTTGAGGCAGAGGCTTTAACCTTTGAGCCACCTTTCCAGCCCCAGAAATGGGCAGTGTTTTAAACTGAGTGTGTAGTGGGCAACTGGTGCTCATCTGACACGGACTTTCATTGTAAAACATTTGCACCTGCTTAGAGGGTCCAGTCTGGAAAACTGAAATCAGACTAGTTTATTACACTGAAAGACTTGGATAAAAAACTTTGTTGTGGAGGGATTAAGCACACATGGACACTTCTATAATCCGGGAGTGCAGGCTGAGCATCCTGTGAAAGGCAGGCAACAGAAGTATTTCAGATTTGGGATTTTTCACATTTTTGCAATAGCTGCACATACATATAATGAGATATCGTGGAGTTGGACTCAAGTCTGCGTATGAACTTCTTTTCCATCTCACATACACTGTCTGTGTAGAGCCTGGAGGTCATTCCATATGGTATTTTTAATGAACCTATATCGTGAAATTTTCCACTTGGAACACTGCAGATTTTGGTGTGCCTACTGCACCTCGGAGATTATTAGCTGCAGGCGGTGGACACAGAGAATCCACGCCTTGGAGCTTAAGGAGCTGGCCCTGTGCAGCTGAGGCTCAGATCTGCCAAGAAGGACATGAGCTGGTGCCAGTGCCTCTGAGAGGCAGGAGGAAACAGGACTGGGAACCCGGAAGGAAAGCTAGAGGCCACCAGGCCTCAGGGACATGGTATCCAAAGGAGCGTGGGGCCCCCGAGAAAAAAGTTATTCTTTCCTCTTCGGAAACTTAACCTCATGTCCCCGCTTGTCAACCTCTCGAAGAGCTTTCAGGTGAATGAGATTGACCCCATCCCATTGTTACCAAGCCAGGTGCGCCATATGGATCTGAAGGAAGATGACAAAGGGTGCAGCCCAGGGGTGAGAGCTGGCCTGGCATGCACAAGGCCTTGGGTTACCTTCTCCAGCCCCAGGAAGAAAGGGAGGGGAGGAGGGACAAAGGGATGATGGGTAATGGAGGAAGGGAGGTGACCAGTGCTTAGTAAGTGATACAATCGTTAAATTAACTGAAGAGGAACACCTTCATTCCACTGTAACAGGGCCCCTTCCTTACAACAAGCTTCAAAATTATTTAGAGAGTTTTCTTGAGGATACGAAGCAAATTATGTTGGGACTAGTGGGTGCACTTAGTGGGTGAGCGCCTGCTCATAAACTGGCTGCCCGAGTTCAATCCCCAGAAGTCCACAAGTTAGAAAGCAAGAACTAATTCTCCAGAATTGATCTCTGACTTTCACATGTATACCATGGCGTGCTCGTGTGTATTCTCTCTCTCTCTCTCTCTCTCTCTCTCTCCTTAAATAAAATATTGTCTTAAAAGAAATACATTATGCCAGGATCCGATTACTGCTCCCGGTTAGGTAAGTCTTTTCAGGACCCCTGGCTTGTTCTTTGTAAGTGAAGCCCTTTAACGGTGTGCCAGCTAAGCATGGAGTGAGTGCGGCAGTCCTGCCAGGCTACTTCCTCCTCTCCAGGGTTTATGACTGAACTGATTGCCCAGCTCTCCGGTACAACATGGCATGGAACCAGAGGAATGTGGGCAGAGGTATATAATATTCGCCATTTGAAATCTGACTGTGAAAACTGCTGCAGTCCCCACACACCTGCTTGCACAAGTGTTGGTGATGTCACCACACAAAGAGCTCCATACCTTCTCCTGCACCTGTCCAATGTGTTAGGGGTTGTGACATTGCTTCTCATGGCTTGAGGCAACCCTATTCCAATGTCTACATGGTGCTCAGTTCTGGAAGGCGCTTCATTAGCAGGTATGTAACATTCATGAGGGTGGAGCCAATTCAGGAGCTGACTGACTGGAAGTGAGACTCTTTCTGCTCATCACACTCTTGTGACAGAATAGCCTATCCTTGTTCCTTGTCTGTATCAACTAGTGAATATAGCAGCAGAGTTGTCATCTTTCCAAATGCAGTACTAGCCTGGGATGGTTGGGTTCAATTACTACAAGTACTGCTAGCTTCTAACACCTGCCCAGTGAGGGAAGGGGAGGCAGGTACTTCTGCTTTCAGCTGCTTTATACAGATTGCACATGTAGCAAACCTGCAACAAATAGCAGACTATGTAAAGGCACTTGAGAACAGAAACATTGTGTTCTCCCCAAAGCAGTCCATTCGAAGCTTGCTTGAGTGCATACACTGTTCTCGCTGTAGAACGAGATTTTGCCAGAAACTAATGTAAAATTTCAAGATAGCTCTTTTTTCTTGTTAAAGGGAAAACCTGTGAATAAGATAGATACTGTTATCTACAATGCCAAAGTAAATTTACTATCAGTCATTGCTATGGGTTGAATTTTGTCCCCACGTTTTTATATATGGAAACCATATGCATCATTTAGTGGTGTCTGGAAATGAGGCCTTTGGCACTGACCAGATTCAGGTGACATTGTGACAATGGAGTCCTCTCAGTGAAATTAATTTTTTATACAAGACACAAGAGGAATGTATTCACCTACCCTCTGCTCTATTATCTCTCCCTCTTTCTCATTTCCCCTTAATACACTAAAATTCAACCCTGAAGACAGAAGCCCACCAGAATTTCACACTGTTGTCATCTTGGTTTGGGAATTTCTAGAATCCAGAAATGTAACAAAGAAAGTTACGGTGTATTTGTATTATTTTGCTATAACAGTCTATTCTGACTTAGACAGTGATATGTATGCATACATACAGCAGAGACATAACCATTTCTATATCACATACGAGCACACATATGTGTAATGGATGAAGATCAAAGAGCCTAAAATCTAAGGCTCCTTCACTCATTTTTAAATGTAAAAAAATACATAAATCCAGAGAAGGAAATTCCCCACAACTCTGGTAGAAGTAGAACAAGGGAGTGCCCAAAGCCAGTGCCCCTCTAGGGTGTGAGCTGAAGTTTTATTTGTTAAGAAACACCCACAAGTAAAGCCAAGGGTTTGCTAAGTCAACACAATCTCATTTCCTCTTACATAAACTCATTAGCACAAATATTGATTAGAGTTGTGGCTTTCCATCTTAAGCTACATTCCTTCGTTTTGTTTCCTAGGAGAGAGCAGTGGGAACAGTGTTGAACATTGTCCACTTAGAACCTTCTGGATTTTTTTCTGTTGCTACCCTTTGAGCTGTTTTGAACTTACAGGCCTTTTGCCAGAAAGCCCTTGGGTAGCCCCACCTTGCTGCCTTAACTCCCCGTTCTTACCCACTTAACTGATCCATGTTGTACCCTGATTCTGCCAGAGTAGCTTCGCCAGAGCTGCAGCTATTTTCATCCCTAATAACTTTATGGTGTTTACATAACCTTGCTTTGATACTGCTATTGACTTTAGAGTTGTAATTACTGCTACTAATTGAGAAACTTAGATGACAGACTGAGGCAAATGGGCCAGCCACTATGAAGGAAACATGCAATGACCATCATTAGAAATCAAATGGCAGAGAGCAATTTTAATTAGACATGACTAATATCAGCTGCCTCTACACTCAAGGCAGTTATGGCCAAGAGTTCAAAAATACTGCAAGTCACATTACATTATTTGATCTGGAGGAGGGAGGGGTGGCTGCTGGCCTCAAAGTTTTTTCTCTTATTTTAACATGATACTGGTTTTGAGTTAAGCAGCTGGATATTTTCGCTTGTAGGAAGAAGGAACTCTGAAGGGCTTATAACCAACAACATAGGGAGGTAAAAGTGGTCATTGAGACTTTTGGAAAGCTCATGAATGTTGCGTTCTCTTCCTCATTGATAAAAGCCACAAGATCCTAATTTTAAAGAGGATCAGGTAGCAACTCTGCATCCTGCTCTTACTATTTTACTGAAGCAGAATGGACAGCTCCTGGGCTGCTTCTAGTGTGCAATTGCCTGGAGAAAAATGGTGGGGAGGGGGAAGTGAGGCTCCATCTCTGTTGGAACTCGGTTAGCAGTAGTTTAGATATATGAAAGATGCTTGTCATGTTACGAGGTGGCACACAGCTCCTGAGTTTCTTCCAGTGTGCAGTTACCTGGACTCATGTGACTATGAGGGGCTCTTATGAATGCAACTTCTTTCCTATCCACTGGGTGGTAAATAATAGCATGAGGTCTTTTGACATACTGTCCACAGGACAATGTTTAGAGAGCCGATGTCCAAAAATCAGAGAGAACCCACAAATCAGCCTCTGTGCCTGACTAGATCAGCAATGCCTTCCTGGATGGAATTTGGCAGAATAAATCTCCTCCTCCCCTCTCAATGCAGATAATGCAAGAAATTAACAACAATCAACATGACTCTTTCCTCAGGTTTGCAGGATAGCCATCTGAAATTTTGGCCTGAGCCAACCCTACTCACAGCTACTACTCTAGAATCCAGCCAGACTGTAGCAGACGTGAAATGACTGTAGCTGGAAGAATGGCTGGCTGGTAGGCTGGTGGATGGATGAATACATGGATAATGAATGACATAAAAAGTAAGTGCATTTCTTAAAACAATAAGACATGACTATATTCTGTCTCAGCATTATTTACAGTGTATCTGAGACTGCGCCTGTCTTGTTCCCAAGACCCCTTCAACCCTGGGGAAAAGTACACACCTAGGTGGCCTTCTTAGCCCCAAATACTAATTCAGGAATTCACAGCCTGAACTTGTGTCCATGTTCAAGGTCCTGTGGTCACGTAGTGTTACAACATAAAGCTTCCAGGGAAGTGTGTTTAAACCCAGGGATATTGCTTGCAGTATTCCATTTATTTATCTTTCTGTCTCTGAAAGGTGAGAGATGCATATGTCTGCAAGTAGGGAGCTGGCTCCTGTCTCTTTTGGAAAGGATCGCTCCCCTCTGCCAAACCGGTGGCCATTCCGCTGTGCCTAGGCCGAGGTCTTCATTCCAAGAAGCCTTCAGCTCAGCATCTCACCGCTGTCCTTCATGAACTCATGCACCAAGAAAAGGAGGTTTCTTGAACACACGCTGCCGCACCCAGCTCCTTTCATCATGGAGGCAGCAGTGTGAGTTCCAGTCCTTCTCGCCTCTGCCTTAAATCTAAGAACTTCTTCCTTCCTGGTCCCAAGTACTGCCATGATTCAGCGTCGTTGGCCCTCCAGCACGTTCCAGCACACTTCTGCACTGCAAACCTTTTATGCTTTAATGTCCCACATTTTTCTGGTCACTATTCTGAGGCATGTGGAGATAGGAGTTCTTTGGCTTCCATCTCCCCACCATTTATCAAGGTGACGCTCACCAAGTATCATCTTTGTGAGGATCCCATCCCCACTGCTGAAGGTGATAACATCTTTTTCTTTGTATCTGAGTATCTGTTGATTTGCTTAGATATTTACTGTAAAAATGAACTAGTGTAATGAAAATTTCCCATTAATAATAAATGTAGGATGATTTGATAAGTAGTCATTCCTCATAATTCTGTTGCATCTTCTCTTACAAGAGGATGGTATCTGAAGAATGGAATGTAACTCTGAGCAATAATTGATATTAAGGTTCTGTTGTCTGTTCTTCAGTGTGCTTGGATCTGAAATTCATGTCTAATGAGCACAAATTCAAGAAAGGCTTATTATGTCTTGCAGCCAAACTACAGCTTATTCTCTTTCATGAATAAAGGGACCAAGAATCTATATCTTCCTATAATATAAACTCTACATTTTTTAATTTTTACCTCATTTCATACTCTCAGAAGAATTGAAAGAATAAGTACACAGATCTCCCAGAGAGGCTCCATCCCCAGTCTTTGCTGCGTGAGGTTTATCTTCCTTGTCCACTCACGCCAGGAAGGGACCAAAGAAAAGGAAAATTCATTGCAGCAATCTCACATTCAAGATCAGAACCCTGGACCCATGCAGTCAGTGTCCCCTTCCCATGGGAATGATGATAAGCCAATGCATCTGAGCCTCCACCTGGTGTTTGCTGTCGTTTTCATCCCAGCACAACGAGATAGTCACAAAAGACCATCGTTCCATATGTACTCAAAGCTGTGGTATGACACCTTATTTCCCCCCTAAACCTGTCTACTTGTAACTCACACCCACTGATGACAGCAACTGTCACCACATATGTGACTCTCACGCTTTTAGAAACATGTCGATTCAGCAATGGAACCTGCTTTGGTTCAAAGTAATGACCATGTGAAATTCCCATTGTGTTAAAAGCTGCTAATTTTATTCATTTCCCCCGGTGGAGAGTGAAACTTTTGTACTTTTACTATTGTCCACCAGGCATGGGGTACCACCTCTTTTTTTTTTTTTTAATTCTGTTCTCAAAAGCAGCAAAGTTGCTTAGAAAGGAGGAGCTTGATTTAGAGAACATTCTTTCTATTGATCATGTCTTCCCAGCTTAGTTCCTGCCTGGCACCCTTGCACTTCACTTCAGTCCACATTTCGGCACCTGATAATGGTCCCGAGCAATAAAGTCACTCATAATCATTAATGGGATTCTAACAGCAATAATGGGAGTAATAAATTCAGTTATGAACTAAAACTAATGAGCAAGAGCAGGTACCCTATTTCACCGCCTACCAGTTTATCTAGTTGAGCAAACTTCGCCTCGAACACAAAGGCGAACAAGGCCATGAACACAAGAAAGCACATTCTTGCCTTATGATTAGATCTCAGCTGGGATAAGCAGGTGGTGCCACGAGTGCACTGGTTTCATATGGCTCTTTTCCAGTGTTCAGCAGGGAGTGGAGAGCTTGGGCAGAGGGAAATCTTGCTTGGATTAGAGACACTTACTTATGTGACCAGACAGCACAGGTTCTTGGTCATCTCTGAAGAGAGGGGTCAGTGCAGAGGCGCTGTCTGCTTCTTCAAGGCTGGCATTGGGAGGACATTGAACAAAAGGTTTTGAAAGGAATAAGATGGAGGAAAATGGAATTCCTCTCCTGGAAAAAAAAAACCCTTTAATCTTAGAAAAAGAGAATGTTCAAAAAAATGTCATTGTGAGAGAGATGACTCAAAGTTAGATCAGGGCACCTGTGAGCAAACCTGGCAACTGAGCTGGGTCCCTGGAGACCCACACAGTAGGAGAGAAGCAAGTGTGTAAGTCAGTGTTGTCCTCAGATTTGTACATGTGCTCAATGGTGTACATTCTCTGTCTCTATCTCTGTCTCTCTCTCTCTCTCTCTCTCTCTCTCTCTCTCTCTCTCTCTCTGTCTCCCTCTTTAAATAAAAGAAGCTAAAGTGGAAGTGAGCTTAGAATTTCAATCATTGAAACCTTGAAGCAAAGCACCAAAAACTAGTCCTGTGAGTCCACCTCAACTAATAGCCACTGGGGAGCAGCACATATCACTGGACATGGTTGGCAGCTTGAAAAGAGGCAGAAGATGCATCAGAGTTTCCCTGTCAGTGGTAGGAGAGTCAGCAAGAATCACTTCCTTAAGCCTGTTCTGCAGAAGTAGGAGGGACCTGTGGGGAGAGCAGCAGCCTCACCCCAGATTCCTTGTGATCAGCACCTCTGGTCATCTTTGCTCAGTGCCCTTGACATCAACATGCGACGTTCCCCTAACAGTGTAGATGAGATTGTCTCTCACACGTAAAAAACTAAATTTACATTTTTGTCTTGATATTTTAAGAGAAATTTGAGGCTTTATGTAAATTTGAAGGATGCTCCCCCTTTTCATTAAAGCCTCGAATACCCAGAGACCCCACAGGAAGTCCCAGGCACCTGAGTCCCAGCAATAGGGAGATGCTGGCTAGAGAAGCCTGACTCTTCCCAGGAGCAGCGACTGCAGGAAAATATCCTGCTTCCCACCACTGGAGAGGACCAGGGCGCGGAGGGTCAGGAAGAAGAAAGCTCATCAAAGAAGAAAATCAGCTGAACGTTGGGTTCAAGCGAGCCCACCCCATTGTTTCCACTGGCCCCAGCCATGAGAACGCCTCCTGGGGTCCCGCTTCCTGTCTCTCCTCCTGTCTTTTCTCATGAGAACGCTGGCTCGGATAGCGAGCAAGCTGAGCTCTGGATCGCTAAGGACAGGGGGCTGGCAACTGGGAATAAAGGGCAAAGGAAGCCAACTGCACTGGCCATCACCTCGGGAAGGGACAGACTACAGCAGCCTTCCACCTGACCCAGGCAAGAAAACACGAAATAAGAACACAGTGGGAGCAGCTAGCACAGGCTAAGCATCCTGAATCTGAAAATCTCAGGTCAGAGAAATCCACAGTCTGGAGGTATGGGATCACACATTTCAGATAAGGTTCCCACCTGCACTGCACCGGGAGTTTGGGTCAGGCTGCAACCTAATTTCAAGCTTGTCACTATCAAAGAGAAAACAGACCTACTGATCTCAACTCCAGAAAGCTGACATCAGGCCACCAGCTGTGGGAGATTGCCATTTCTGGGAAATTTTTAGAAGAAAATCGATTCTACTATACAGGAATAGTTTGTCTTCATTTCTACAAGGAAGCTGGGGTTTAAACACATAGATCATCACTCTCCTCCCTCTCTAGATTCCACTTCCATTCTCCATCAGGACCAGAGAAAAGAAGATACGCCTGAGTTGGCTGTCCAAGGCCCAAGGAGAAGCTAAATGATAGAGCTATGTTTTCACAATTAGGAGGAAACATCGTATGTAGGATAAAAGACAGCTGTGCTATCCTGTGTTTCTCTGTAAGTTATATAAACAGATATCAACAGACATGCAGATAAGTAAATGATAGATTATTGATAAATGGATGACTGACATATAGATGATTGATAGAGAAGATGATTACATAGAATGAATGATGGACAACAGATTAATGATAGATGAGTGGTTGGTGGGCAGATGTATGGGTAGACGGATGGACAGAGGTATGGACAGACAGAAAGACAGACAGACAGATTAGATAGATAGATAGATAGATAGATAGATAGATAGATAGATAGATAGATAGATAGATAGGTAGATAGATAGATAGAGATTGAAAACCAAAAAAGCAGACAGGTAGTTAATACATTCAAATAAAAGGGCAAATAATAAAAATAACCAAGTAATTACTACATTTCTTGAAGATTATCATTTTTTGGCTCACATTTTAATATGATCTATAAGGAACATGCTACAAAAACCAAAAAGAAACATAAAATCCCCCACATTGCTGTGGCTGAATGAACTCTTGTCACCAAGCCCCCTCCTGCCCTCTTCCAGATCCAACCTTGGAAGGTTTCTCATCAGGATCGGAGGAAGGCAGCACGGCATCTCCCTGCAGAGCACATTCTCCTGAGCAGAGGCCAGAGGCAAGGGCAGACCTCCATGGAAAACTCCCTCTCCTGGTAGGAAGCAGCCCCCAGCTGGGTCAGGTTTGCCTTCCACCCACACATTCATCAGAGGTCCAGAAATAACACAGGCCATGTCTGTCTTTCTCCCAGCTGCAGGCTTAGGACAGGGACTTCTAAAAAGAAAAAGAAAAAGCTCATCTTCCTGTCTCCCTAGCTCTAGACACAGATGGCCAAGGACTCCCCGTGCAGATCCTCTGAGTTTCACATGCAGTGTGATCAAGACGCGCTGCGGGAGAGAAAACACACTGCTGTCACTCTGCAAGATGGTCGGAAGTACAGTGCCCAGTGCCGGCCTGTCACCAGTGGGAGAACCAAGCCCGTGTCCTTCCCGTCCCAGCCACGGCCCAAACTGGGGTCTCTGGAGAAGATTAAGGTTGAGATGGATCTTTGCCTTCGCTACCCGGGCTTGCTGTTAGGACCTAAGCCCACCCTTATCCTGAAGCTCCCTCACACACAAGAGTTCAATGACATACTCCCTGCTCCACATCTCTTAGCCAAGAGAATAAGCTCAGAGACTGTCAACATCTGTCTCCAGGGGAGCCAGAAAAAATCAACCCTACTGTCCAAATTCTAGTGATTCCCACACATACCCCCAGGCAACTCCCTGACAACCTCTTCTCTGCACCTCATGCCTTCAGCCTCATCCACGGAAAAAAACCTCTGGAAATTAGAAAATATCCAGCTGTTTCTTCAAAACCTTCATCCCGTCAGCCCATTCTAACAGACCCTCTCCTGGGGATTATATTGGAAATGAAGTTAAGTTTTATAACAGCAGATATTATACTGCCGCCTTTCACTTTGCGCTATATAGGTGCATAACTTGGACTTAATCACATGTGGTATTTCGGTTCTTTGTGTTACACTTTGGGACTCCAGCACTTGGTCCACCCTATAATCTCCAATTTAAATTTTTTCTATTAATAAAATAGATTAAACTTACATCATTTCAACTTGTTGTACCTTTCCAAGAAGCACACCAGTCACAGCTTCCAGGAACACACTTGACCTGCGGAGAAGGAAGCTTGAAGTCGAAGACCAGACTTCAGCCTTTCTCGGCAGCTTACCCATTGAATGTCTTCTAGAAGCTGCTTAGCTTTGTCCTGTGTAAACTGTAGCTAGTAATAACAACTTCACTGGCATGTTTTGCTGACAAACTGACAAGTTAGATATGAAAGCAATTTGCAAATGCTCTACAAATGCCAGCGAGGAAGATAAAGTCTGCTGCTCAAAGCAGCCAGTAATAAATCCAAATCAACCTGTCTACATTCTATCTACTGTTCCCATTTCATTTCTAAGTGAAAGAAATATATATTCTTTTCACAGAAGTTGGGTAAAAATAAATAATGTATCCATTTGCCAGGGCTGCCCTACCATGTGCCACAGCCTGGGCAGGTTTCTTGCCGTTCTGGAGGCTGAAGTCCAAGGTGTGGGCGGGGCTGCTTTCTCCAGAGGCCTCTCTCCACCAGTCCATGGCGTCCTCTGCTGTGCTCTCACCCGGTGTGCAAACACCCACCATAACGAGACATCTGAGATAATAAAGGAGAAAAGCTTTATTTTGGTTCACAGTTTGGAAGGTTCCAGAACACAACCAGGTGCTCCCAGGGCAAAGCCTATTATGTCAGAAGGACATAACAGGACAGTAACGCTGTTCACACCATAAGCCAGGGACCAGAAAGCACAGACAGCACACGGTGCCTGAGGTCTCATCGTCCCCTCACAGCCACACCTCTGGGAAACCAAGCACCTCTCACTAAAGACCTACAACTCCCAACAACACCACCCTGGGGACCAAAGCTAGAGCACGTGGATTGTGGGAATGTTTTGTGCAAACCAGAGAAAATGTGATGTCTCTGTCTGGGTTTCATCTTCTTATGGGACGTGATCCACACTGGTTGAGGCCCAGCTTAGTGACTTGATTTTAACTTCTCTGTTTTAAAGACTCTATGTGTAAATTCAGTTCATTCTGAGGAACTAATTGGGAGGAGAGGGTCATGGGGGACATAATTCAATTCTTAGCAGGACACAGAAAATTCACCTTTTTGTTAACTTTTTCACTCTTCCTTCGGTAGTCAAGTTGGTACAAAGAATGGCATCTGGTGCTGTGAATCCAGAGCTTGGCGCTTGGCTTCTCCAGCTTGGTCTGTGGCTACTTGTATCCACCCAGGCACACTGGGCCTGGACCCCACGGAGCTGATTCTCCAGCTTCCTGGATCTCCCTGCAGGTCAGCTGACAGACTTCCATGCACTTCTTTTCCCATGACATGTCCATAGTTGGGTCAATTCAAAAATAAAAGTTGACTTCCTGGGAGTGCCTCCTAGCCTCCAAATGGCTCCAGAATACTGCTCAGCACCCAGACTTGCTCTCTCAGAGCAAAGGCACAAAATGAAATGAATGACAAGAAAGTACTGATTTTACTGATAATGCATCCCAAAGTCATTATCGGCCTTTGTAATAACTGAACAAAAACATTCCAGTACGCTTTCCTACATATTGCCATAAAAGATCTCTTCAGTGGAAGTGTGAGATGAGCTATCATTTGGTGTTTCCAATGCATCAAACATTCTGTTTTCCAAATAGCAATTACCCCTCACCTCTATGCTAAAGCCTTCAAAATCGTTGTATATTTAAAAACTCTCAGCGTTGGGCTGGAGAGAGGTTCAGTGGCAGAATGGTTTTTAACATGCATTGCACCTAGCACCGAAGAGAAAGAAAATGCTGTTATCATCTCTGTAGATGTTTCAAAAACACTTCCTGTTCTTCTTTGTTTGTGATAAAAAAAGCCATGTACTGAAGCACATAATGAAAAATACATGATTAAATTTGATTCAACTTCATTTGTAAGAATACCATTGAGAGGGAAAAGTAAGCAACAAGAGAAAACATTTCCAAGTGATGTATTTGAAAACACAGACTCAATAACAAAGAGACCATTACCCCAATTTAAAAATAGGATGTAAGTAGCGTTTTCTCCAAAGAAGATATGCAGTTTTCGGATAAGCCCATGAAAACTTGCTTAATGCCACCAGCCATTAAGGAAATGTGAAACAAAGACACAGTAAGTTACCACTTTCTTCCTCATAGGGTGGGTGTGATAGAAACAGATAATATGCAAACCTTAAGTTATTTCTATATTGCTGTGGAAGCATAAAATGGCACATATGCCTTGAAAAATATCAAAAAAAGTTACTCTAAAGAGTCAGGAGTTATTCTATAACCCAACCATTCCAATTCACATGAAAAATGGTTGAAATATTCCTCTCAAAGCACAGCTACTGTATAACTCAGCAATTGCACTTAAAGGTATACATACTCAAAAGAATTAGAAATATGTTCACAAAAACACTTGCATAAGAATTAAGCAGAACAGACCAAAGTGGAAATAATCAGAATGGCATCAGCTGATGAATGGACAATAAATATCTACACAATAAATACGATTTGGCCAAAAGAATGAAGCACTCATGCGAGAAATAACGTACATCCTGTCCTCTATGGCATCTCAACCTTGAAAACGTGACACCAAGCTGAAGATTCCATTCGTGTGAGATGTCCCAAATAAGAAAATGTGGGCAGACAGAGAGGAGATGAATGACTGTCAAATGTTAAAGTAGGATAGGAAGTGAGGGTGACTTTCAAGGGGTCCAAGATTTTTAGAGTAGAGATGAACACTTCCAGAATCTGTTATGTGGATAATTGCACAGCTCAGTAGGTACTTTAAAATCCATTGAGTTATACACTTCCGGTGAATGTGTGGTATCCAAATTAGATCTTAATAAAGTTTGATTAAGGAAACCTGTGCACTAGCACTCCTCACACAGTCTCAGCTGCCTTTCCTCTCCTCACAGTCTTTTTAAAAAGTAACAATATCTGTTTCAGTTCCAACCATGAGAGAAGCTGATTGTTACACAGCACACCTTCAGGAACTCTGTAGCAGGAACCATAAGAAAAAACCATTTAGAATATCAAACATGATCCAGGATCCACCCCATTCTTTAAGATTGATGACTGTGGGCACACCTACAGGTAAAGGTCATAACAAATACAACGAGGGCTATGCATAGCTGTTAACTTTGGCTGGCTGGACATGTTCTTTGGGAAGGTTTTTTTTTTCTGACCATGTGACTAGCCTCTGGAAAAGTGAGATTTCAAAGCAGGGGAGACTGAACCATCTCTAGTTTGTTCAGCATCTCCTGGCATAGTAGGTGCTCCATAAATACTTCTTAAGAAAATGAATGAAGGAAATCACAAATGCATAAAAACCTTTGTGCTTTTCCTACCCCGCCTACCTTAGTACTTCTGATGTTTGGAATATAGCCATCTGGAAATGGTTTGTGGAAGATTGAAAAAAGAAACTGGTTCAGTAGTTTCGTGGTATTTCCCAGCTTGCAACTCATTCACACAAGATTTTTAAAATCAAACTAAGAGATGTGGCTATTACTAGAGGTCAAATATTACTTATGACAAAATACTTGGGAGCAGAAGAGGAAGAGCTTTTAGTTTTTTTCACACTTTGAAATATTTAAATATACACAATGAGGTATTTTGAGGGTGGCACCCAACATTTATTTGGTTCATATACACATAGTGTCAAGGCAATTTCATCCAATATTTTATGCATTTCTTGTGATATAAAATCTTCTACCTATGATGGCATATTAGTGCTCAGAACCTTTCAGATTTTGGAATTTTAGATTAAGCATATCAATCTGAACATGCACAGGTGTCAATCTTAGTTGTTGCTTTCTTTTAAAAGAAAACCTCAATTATGCAAGAAATATAGCTTTTAACTGAAGCCTTAACTTGAGAGTGACAAGACACTGTACCAATCCAGGATTTCCCTAAAAATTCCAGAGAAGAATGTGAAGTGGCAAGTGCTTCTAGCCCATCGTGCTGGCCCTGCCAGGAAGCTCACTGTGGCTCCGGTACCTTGTTCTGACTCTGAAGTCCCGGGAATCTGGCTCCGGTCAAGCCCACACAGCCTCCAGGTGCCCAAATATCCCATCACTATCCCATCACTCTAGGACAGTTTTCCTGGGGAAACATCATACAACTGTCTATCTACCTTAGATAGGAGTTCAAGGATAGACCAAAGAAATGACTATCCAAGGTCCAACTTGACAATCCAACAAGTTTATTAGAGCCGATTACAGGAGTCAGGGGGACTCAAAGGCAGCTGCATCACCAGAAATGCCACCTCAGCATGACTAATGATTTTCCCATGGCTGCATAAATGGAATCCTCTTTGATTAGCCTTACTCAGCCCACAAATAGTGTTTCTCCCAGACATCACATGTACAAGCATGTTGGGGGGGCACTAGTCCCTCCCCAGACCTCAAGGCCTTGAGGGCATCTGTGTGGGCATGTGTCAGTTCTAGAACCTTCCCACTCCTGTCTGTCTCTGAGGAAACATGGACAATCAGCAGGTGAGACTTTAAAGTTCAGTTGGGAGAAAAATGCCATGCAACATATATGTGGGTCTACTGACTCCCCCAGTCAGTCTTACTGACACTAGGGTCTCTGCCTCTTTTCAGCCCCACTCCAGCAGCAGTCTAGGAGTAAGGAGCCAGACAGAGTCCCTGACAAGGAACCTCCTCTTGGAAGGCCCACTTCCCTTCCAAGCGCTGTCTCCCCAGGCTCTTGTGTGGGACTTGGAGTCTTACCCTGGAGTCAGGCTTTTGGGAATTCAAAAGTCGATGCTGCAACATTCAGAGCCCAGACTTCAGGAGGAAGAGGTTTCAAGGAAAATTCTCTCCGGCTCCCATTAGAAGCATTCATAGATAGAACGTTACAAAAGCTGAGGTGTGATGGGCGTTTCCATGCCAACAAAACAGGGAAGAACAGAGGAGCTGGTGTGTAAAGTGGGCTTGAGTTTGTCAAGGAAAAAGCTGTCAACATGGGGGTAGCATTGATTCTGAGCACCTGCCAAAGCAAGGATAGCGGATCTCAGACATGTCTGAGTTGTCCTGGATTCCTGTGGACCCCTGAAACATCATTAACCTTTGCTGACTTTCTACACAAAGCACCCCTTCTCCAAGCCACCTTGAACCAGGGGCCACAGCCAGCCTATTTCTTAAAAGTCAACCTAACCCTCTGTTGCCAGAACAAATCAAGATTCCTTGTAAGTAATACAATTTCCAACTCCCTTGAGGTCAGTTCATAAATATAGCCACCATTTTTAAAACCTTTTATGTTGTCAAGCTTACTTGAATCTGTGGTTTCGTAAGTTGTAAGCCAAACTATCCCAAGTAGGTATAATTTGTTGCTCCTGCTGTGGTTCTTGACCATGCTGGTTTTATTCAACCAGTCACAAGTTCCACCAGTTCAGGGTGCTGTCTGGGCTGTGCCAAAGATGGTATGAAATGGGGATAATAGTTGCCCAGTGTTGGAAGGCAGAAAAATCCCAAATGTCTGCTTTCACGCCTTCTCTCCCCAGTCTTCCTAAAGTTACCCAAAAGCACTCCCAGGGAAAAGGGGGTCTCACAGCAATGTCACGTTAGAAACATCTTAATACACTGAGCTCGTCTAGTCTAAGAGGTGTTGGAAAGGCTGGGCCAACACAACAATGTCCTTCATCCATCACAAGCCGTCAGAGAGCCCAAGCATATAAGAGGAAGTTACAGGAAGGCAAAGTTCCTTCAAATAAGAAAACACCACGGAGCGGGGGGGGGGGGTTTCAAGAAGGGTCCTTCCTGTCCAACCAGTGCAAGGCCAGCTGACTAGCGAGGCAGATTGACGGGATCTCTGATTAAGTCAACTTTGGTCTAAGTGACCTATGAAGCTACAGCCAAATAGTACAAGTCTATGGCTTCAGGGTTCAGATCAAGTCTGGCTGATATCATTGGACATTGAAATAACATGAAACTGACTCTTTAAAGAGTGGATTCATCTTTTTAAAAATTCTCCTTATTAAAAAATCACTTTTATTTCATTTCTCATAAATAGGCATCTTAAAGATCTATGTTTAGTTCAAAGTCCATAAAACAAGTGATTAGCTACATTACATGTGAGCTAAATTTCTATACTTACAAAGTCTGTCTAGTAGAGGCGACCTGCTAACTTGGTCATTTGCATAGGCCAAAGAAATCACAGACATCAATAAATATCTGCTGTGAATGGTAGATGTGACATAAAACTTATACTAATTTTGTCTTGATGGACATAAATTTATCTAACATGAAGCAGCCTGCAAATTAAGTTTCTGACTATAAACCACCTATTTTAAGGTTATAGTTAATAGCAAAAGGAGGTTTCTTTGGAAAGTATTATTCACAGTCTTTCAGTTTTCTAATCTACAGAATTGGCCCATAATGAGGACACAAAGGGTTTCCAATATCTTTGATTCCAAATTGTGTCAGTTCTAACCTCTGTGACGTGGAACTCTTTGAGAGCTATCTGAAATTAAAATATGGAGTTGTAGCTGACAGACTAATTACTGCTATAAAGTAGCTTATTTATCTTTAGTCACAATATAAGAAAACTCTGAAAGAGAAACCTGAGCTTCAGTTTTTATCTTTTTCTATTGCTCTTTCTCCCTCTGTAATACACTTACCTCCATTCACTTTAATTATAGAAACATAGAAAAATTATACTCACAAATATAAACCCATCATCTCTTTCAATTTGGACTGTGGAAAAGAGATTTGCTGTTTTCTTTATTTTAAAAATTGATTGTTTGGAATGTCAGGAAAAAAAGTAATTTCAGGAAGCAACTGGCCAGATACTATACATCCTATGTATCTAATGATTCGCCAACAGTGGGTCAAAAACAGTTTTTTAAAAAATGTTGCCACATGCAGAGACTTTTTCTTTCTCTTCATATGCTCTATTAGGCAGTATGGCAATTATTATGTTGCAATGAGAATTAAATTCTATGTGGCGATCGGTACATAGTTTATATGCTAATATCCCATTTCATAGAGACATGAGTTTGCTCAGATGTTGGCACTCATGGGATCCTAGAATTAATCCCCAGTGGACATAGATATGGCTGTGCTGACAGACACAAACCAGGAATTCTCCAGTCTCAGTGGAGGCTCTCACCATTTGTCTCTAAGATGCTTGACTAGATCAGTTCATGGTGACTTGAGAAGGCCAAGACAGTTCCACTCTTGATGAGGGGACCAGCAAAACCAAGTGAAAGTACCATGGAAAAATAGTCTGCACCTTTCTTTGTATTTGGTTTCACTTGATTGTTCTTTCTCATTCTTTTTTTTTTTTTTTTCCTTAATGGTAAACTTAGCCAACAGTAGATTTGGTCAGTATTAGTTCAGCCATCTGGGCCTATTCTGGGTCAGCTTAACCTTTATCTTAAATTAACTGTTTATATCAGTGTTTATCCTTCCAAAGCCCATGTTGAATTAGGAACTGGTAGGATGGGTCCCTTCAATGCTATCACCATTTTTCCCGAGTAAAGGTGTGAGTTTGTGAAGGTGCTGGTATCTGTAGTCTTATTGAAGCAAGATAAAGAAATTATAAAGCAGTGTACTCTACTTGAGTCAACATGAGAAGTTCCACCTGAGATTAGTCCTTGGAAACTGTAAATTGAATTGAAAACATTGTCTAGAAACATAGAAACAATCCTCACACCTTTCAGGTACTTTCTGAAGAATTAACTGTGTTTCTGGCTGCCCCTTCCTGGTCTTTCTCCAGCAAGTGTGTGAGTCTAGACAAGGATGCCCTGCAAGCCTGAGGCTCTCACTCGGAGAGGTCTCCAGCTAATCCTGCAGGATTCCTCTCCTGAGCTACATAACCATTCTGGTAGTAGGACACCCCCTGCAGAGGTTGCCTTCATATTCCAGATGTTACTCTGGACTAATATTAATATCTTGTGACCTCTGACAGACTTCAGGACTGTTTGAGTGAGCTTCTGGGTCTTTCCAATACTTCTACATGACCAGGACCACAATTCAATCTTACTTCTCTAGCTGAAGAGTGCTCATCCAAAACAGATAAGTGAGAACAGAAGTATTTGACGAAGGCAAGAATATCACACACCTGTGCATAGCATTCAGTTAAGGAGCAAGGTGGCGACAGTCAGTGGCCACCCCAACAGGAGAAGACAGATCAGAAGCCAGGAACTGGCCCCACAGCCAGCAATCCCATATGTTTTCCAAGCAGAGCTAAAATATATAACTCAGTGTAGAATGCCTACCTGGTGTGCCTGAGACATTAGGCTCAATCCCCAGTATTACAAATATATATTCATATATTTACATATGTACAAATAAAGAAAAAGACAAGTCTCAATCTCCTTAAACTTTCCCTCACCCTAGAAGTCAAGCTGACCAATGAGCTAGTCAGCTGAATTCAAACACTAACTAGGACCAATGTTCTCAGCAAGCTCAAGTCCCTTTTTTGAATTAAATGTCCCGGTGAGAACACTTTCTGCATTTGCTATTCTCCTTCTTCTGTTGGGGAGGCTATTACCTGACTTACTCTTTGTCTGAACTGCATCTTCTGTCTGAACCAGGCAGATGACCCAGTAAAAGCGTTGCCTGGCAGGTTGCTGGGGGAGAAAATCAGCAATCAAGGAAAACCGTAAGCTATAATAGCCACCACCTTGGCAAAAGGTGGCCATCAGTGCAATGGTGGTATGAATGTCAACAGGGTAACCAACTGCTTTCTGCTTGGATCTACAGTCTACTTTGGAGCAAGTAGCACATTCTTGACACTCTAAGCCAGTCCAAGAACCTGTGAAAAGGGGCACCATACACCTTAGGGAGTACAAATTATTAAGGTTTAGCTATAAAATGTAATATCAAACTGCCTTTTATGTGTTTTATCTCCTTAGGTCGGAGGAGCATTAAACACTCAACCTAGAATTTTTCTTCTTTTACCAAAGAAGGTGTATATTTTAACAAATAACAACTTGCTAAAGTTCAGAAAATAATTAACTGCAGACTGCTCAGCCCTAAACAGGACATCAAAATTCTCCCCCACCCTGAGACTTTCTTACA
Organism: Typhlomys cinereus; assembly: GCA_023101885.1. Taxonomy (NCBI): domain Eukaryota; kingdom Metazoa; phylum Chordata; class Mammalia; order Rodentia; family Platacanthomyidae; genus Typhlomys; species Typhlomys cinereus. Next base: position 1,040,781 of record JALPQD010000267.1, read on the forward strand.
TACTTTCACAGACTTGCATAGGATTTGGTCTGTCAATATCTCACCAAGGAACAGGAAAAATCTCAAAAAGCCCCACACCTCCCTGAAAGACTCTTGGGGTTAATGCTAGATGGTGTATGGAAGAGGGAAGATGCTTTCCTCAGTGGTGTACCCACCAATACATGATTAATGTTTCAGCTAATTGTCAAGCATGGTCCATCAAAGGCAACCCAGATGAAGCACAGTGAAACATATGCAAAAAGACATCAAAATAGGAGGGAGACTGGTGAGAGAAGAAGAGTTGTAAGGAGAAAAGGAGGATGGAAGGAATTGGGGACTAAAATGTGAAAATATCATAAATTCATTATGTTCATGTATGAAACTCTAAAAGAATAAAAAATTGAATATTCAAAAGAGCTTTACCTATAGCCCTCCAGATCAGTCTCATTCCTACTATTTCTGGACAGAAGAATACAGCCCACAACACTGGAGCCACCAGCAATAAAAGCCCAGAGAGGAGAGCAGTAGAGCAGACACTCTCCACAGCGCCTGCAACTCCTTCCTTGCCTGAAAGGGCGTGTGAGCATTAAGAGCAGGCATCATAAATGGCTGCTCAAGAAACCCAGGAATACATAGGCCATTTCACGGTCTTCCCATTGGATGATTTTCCTGTAAGAACAAAACCATATTATAGATTCTTGAAAGACATTGGAAATAAAACGAAAGCTTGACTGAGCTCTATAGATAAAAACTCTCACTGCCAACTAAGTCTGCCGCTATGTTCTTTGATAATGCCTTGTCGTGAAAACTTTTGTTTAAAAAGTCGAGAAAGTCCAGGCAACAAAAGTACTTTAATAAATAGCTCAAACCTGCTAAGTCCGAACAAATTTTTAAGCTATTTCCAACTTTCTGTCTGGCTCTTAACATTCACATTTTCTTTTCAACTTGCTGTCTTCACGGACATAGACATGACTCTATACTTCTGTCCCCATATATATAAGTCTATCTATGTGTTTGACAAATTACTGTCCCTCTCAGAAACCATTCTCAGCAGTAAGACAGGCAGAAAATCCTCAGGACCCTGCATCCCTGAGCCCCAGGTGGTGGCAGACTTCCAAGAGGCAATGAGGAGTACCGGTGCCCCAGCCAACGAAGGATTCCTGAGCCCTTTGCAGCAGAGTGGCCCTGCAGACTTTGCAGGAACTAGGCAGAAGGAGGAGCGAGCCTTAAGCAGCAATTATGAAGAGCAAAGGCTGACTGAATGAGACCTTCGCACAGCTCTGCAGAGACAGAGAAGTAGGAAAGAGACCCACCAACAGGAAAAGTACTTTGCTAAGGGCCAAGGGCAGCACTTTACTTTCAGAAGCAACAGCTCTGATGCTTCAAAGAAAACCTTCCCCATCCCATTATGTCTTTTCCTTAAGCTCTCTGTGTCGTAACTTCCAGGGATAATAACTTAGTAAACTTGGGAACAACTGCTTCATGCTCTGTATGCGTCAAATAACTTTCCTTTTCTCCACCCAGTCTGTTCTATAACAGTATTTGAAACGAGTTCTTTGCATCTGGGGAGATTTGGTGTCTCAAACTTTGATGTAGCCTGTATTGAGACTTTTAATGTTGGATCAAGTATAATGAGATGGCAATGAGCCTGTGGGGGCCAGAGGTGGAGTCATGGTTTGAAATGGGTCCTCCACAGTCTTATCTGTTTGGGAAGATCACAGGGAGAGAGGGTCTTGAGGTAGGCTAGTCCCACCCTACTCGAGGTCGGCTCTTGTAATGGGCAGTCTATCAGCTCTCAGCCTTCTGGATGAGTGTGACTACTAAGCCTGTCTCCAGCTTCTGCTGCCAACCATGCTGCTTCTGCCATGAAAGACTGTATTTCACCTCTGGAACTGTAAGCTGAATTAATCTCCCCTCCTCCCTTACATTGTTTGACTTTGGGTATTGTCTCACATCAACAGAAAAGACTAACTAGTACGAGCTATTTTGGCCAATGTAATGTGGGCAGCAGTGATTAAAAACTAGAAATAGAAAAATAAAATTTTTCATTTTCATTTTATTAAAATAGCAGAAATTTTTTGTCACAGTTTGTCTGCATGTTATTAATAAATTCACAACCAGACACTTTAGAGAAACAAGGAGCTTTATTTTGGTTTATGATTATCTAGTTATAGTTCTTAATATAGCTTGGCAGGAGAGTTCATACCAACAACAGGGAACAAGCAAACTGGTCACATCACATTCACAAGACTCTGAAAGAGACAAACTCACTTGCCAGACAGCATGTCTGTCCAAGTATACCAAACAATGCCGAACTTTCTTAATCAACCCCTCCATTTTATCCATCTGCCTGGAAAATAGACCAACCACCATGGGCTAGTTGTCCCCCATCAATTAGATGATTTCCTGCAGGCATGCTAAAGGTTTACCTAGCTATTAATTCTTTATAAATGTACCCAAAGTTCAAGTCTTCTCTTGTGGACACTTGTATCTAACTATCACACTGCTTAGCACAATACTCTCTCTTTTAGCATATCAGCAATTTTCATATCCTTATAGGATTTCCCAGGTTATTGTACTCATCATCAAACATCTTTAAAATACTTACAGGCAAGAAGAATTCAAAGGTTCCCAGTACAAAGAGACATTAATGCTAAAGAGATGGCAATGCTAATCACTCCACTTTTCTCATTATACATTGCATACATATATCAAGTTATTACCCTGTTTTCCATAAACATATAAAATTAAAACATTTTTGCTGTAATAACAATCACCAAGAAAAAAGACTGGAGACAATTCCAAAAAGCTTCTTCCACATAATATCCCTGGGATTCTAGGACCTTCCTTTGACTCCTAGTGGGGTATCTCGGTGATAACTAAGGAGAAATACGTAGTCACATGCAAAGTGGAAGTGTGACTGATAAGACAGAGGAGCAGGACGTTGAGTAAAGCAGGGTCTTTCGTGGGGTGATGCTCACAGCCACTGAGTGTCACCCGTGAATTCACAGGCTGGTGTCAAAGGTCTAACAGATGATGCAAGCATAGGAGAGACCCAACATGCTCAATGTCATTGAGATGTCCTTCACCTGGATGGGAGACCACCTGGCAGCAGTGCTATGCCCAGTGTGCGGCCATGGTGAGGGCCGTTCCCTCATCCAGGACACAGCCTTGCCCCCGATAGCTTAAAGATGATTCACAATTTATACTTCAGAGCAGGAATATTCAAGGAGATGTGACATTTTGAGATTAATGGGGAAAAAAATCTAACAAAAAATGAACCAAAGTATTAAGGCCTAAATTCAAAGGGGCAAAGATCTTCCTGTTTCACATTAGAGCACTGTATTCCAAAAAGAAAACGTATTCACAGAAAAAGCATGGCTCTCTGCAGGTCTCGCATTTGCTCATCTTACAACCAAAGCTCTCATAAAACGATGCCGGGAAGTGCTCACAGGAAATAAGAAACTATATCTGAATGTATCTGATGTGTTTTTATTGGGAGAGTGGGTGAGAGGAGGCGGGGAAGCTAGATGAAGGGCGTGCACGTGTGTGTGTGTGTGTGTGTGTGTGTGTGTGTGTGTGTACATGTTGAGTTCCTCTGCATGTAGTTTAGTTTGAGTAAAAGATAGTGGGCAGAAAGAGATAATAGATGATGGATAAACATAAATTGATACTAGATGATAGATTATTGATTTATAGACAGACAACACATAGATTATTATATAGAAATCTTTTGCAATGAAGTGCCCTGGACTCTTCCTAGGGATCTGTGTCTGGCACTGTTATGTCAAACACATCCTCAGCCCCTCCCCCACACAGACCGCCCACACACAGGACTTTAATGATCTGGGGCAGATTCCTTTACTGCTCTGTCTCAAAAAAAAAAACGTACAAGATGCCTTACAGATGATAGCTCTACCGCAGTGAAAGGCAGTGATTGCTCCTGGCAAGGAGCCCATGAGCCGCCTTGGCCACAAAGGACCTCCCCACAGCTTGGCTTTTTACCCTTCATAGAAACGCCTCTGGAGGTTTCCCCAGAGCACTGGAGAAGAGCCCATTCCAAGACCTTTTGAGGGAGGCAGCTGGGCAGGTAGCACAGAAGTCAGCTCAGGAGTGTTCCACTGGATCAGAACCTCTGTGGGCACTGCTTTGCCAGTTCTTCCCGACCAGGAATGCAGCTCGGTCTCAACAGCAGGGCACACGCTCTCACACAGTGAGTGCCAAGATATGGTCTTCTGATAGCTCAGTGCCCAAGACACAATAGTTCTCTTCTTCAGTGGATTTCTAAAACTGGGAGGGTGAGAGCAACTGATGAATAATTAGTACCTTCCAGAATAGGATCTTTATTGTAGCCCCTCAAAAATCAAGATGTAGAGCAAATAGTCCCAAAATGTTTTCAAGTGGATATCACAGGACATGCTTGCTTACAGGGGAGACCTCTTCTATGCATACTGGTTAAAATTAAGCAAGCAACACTTCCTCAGTACACTCCCCACTTCTGTAGCTTCCTAGTCTGGGGACAAGGCTGGTCTTCAGATGTTTGCAAGTTGGCCAGCATTATTCAGGTCCTGCCTGATCCTCTGGATCAAATCAGACATATAGGATGCTGGCTGATTTTGCTGTGTAAGAAGCCATAAAGATTCCATAGCTTCCAGCAGAACTTGGTTAGCAGTTTGGGCTGGGTAAAGATGAGCTTGATGTAACTGGACCTTTCTGCACCTCTGGATCAGTTTTATTTACATTCTCGAGTTTACCTGCAGACCCAGACTGGCAATAGGTAAGTTATCCTGTCCTGTCCACGGGGGCAGGTTTCAGAGACCCTCCTGGAACTGACACACAGTCACTTCTGGTACATTTAATTGATCAGAATGGTCTTCCAAGTCAAGTCACAGTTAATAGTTCATTTTTAGAGCTGCAAGTCATAGCTCTAAGGAGGAAAAACTACATGGCTACATACCCAAGAGAATGGCAGGCACATTAGTCAGTTAGTTACGATAACAAAAATGTCACAGCCTGAGAGCCTTGGGTTATATAAAGTTATTTTCTCACAGTTCTAGTGACTGGAAATCCAAGATCAAGGCATTGCAGGCTGGTTTCTCCTGAGGCCTCTGCCCTTGACTTGCAGATGGCATCTTCTCCCTGAGACCTCATGGCTCTTCGTCCATTAACAAGTACGACAGTGTCTCTGTGTGTCCTAATTCTTCCCAGAAGCTCAGCAGTCTGCTGGGGTAGACCACCTTTAGCCTTCCCTTTCAAAAATTTCACTTTTTGAATTTAATATTTGAATTTTAAATATATGAATTAGAGGGGACACAATTCAGCCCACAACACCACCTAAATTCATAACAATCAAAGATAAAGGGGCCTCTTTTGGGGATATGGTCAGTGAGAGTACACTGGAGATATCAGACAGAAATGAAAGCTTAAGTACAAGTAGCAGAAGTCAGGACGGCACCGCCTTATTCCCTGTGCCTTAGACGCATTGGCTCACTGGCTTCCTGGCTCCTACATTCTCTGGATGCCTTTAGGCCATCAGTCATGGCCGCTGCATCCAGTCAGGTCTCCCCTCTTTGTGCTGTTAGGAATGACATCTTCTGAAAAATGCCACTTATCAAAGCAATTTAAATCAGAGGCAATTATTAACGTTTTAGTATGGTTGTTGGCCCAGCATTCATTTTTAGGCCTGAAATGAGTTGTTTGAATCCCAGCTAAACTACTCGCTTTTGGCCTAATGAAAATTTCTCCTTTGTGCATGGCTGAGTTATAGTTCACTTGTTCTTTGCCCCGTTTGCCTAAAACCTAGCACACATACAGCTGCTGTAGGTCAACTACTAATAGTCAATAATAGATTTAGGTGAACTGAGCCAATCTATAGATATCTCTGGGAAAGACCAAAAGATGATGCCTATGGATCTTAATACAGTTATGGTCTTATCATTGCTTGGTGTCTTCTCTCCTACCCATATCTCTCCACTAGGGTAAATCGGAAATTCAAGCAAGGAGATTGGTTCTCCAGTCCTCCAGGCCAACAAGGAAGAAGGAAGAGAGTCAGGTGACTTTCAGTACAACGGGAGCACGTCCTTAGGAAGCAACAAAAAAAAGTCTGTTCTTAAGATGAAATCATATCTTTATGGTTAAATATCAAAATGAACCTGGAAAAAAGATTTGACTCTCCCTGAGAATAAATTTCTCTTTTATTCCAAGGCCACTGTCCTCTTGACTTTAAGAATCTCTGTGTTCTCTGCTATAATGGACACAGACATCAAATCTGATACACTTTTTCTCCCTTGAATACTTAAAACACGCATTCTTTGATGCGGATGGTCAGCTCAAAGGCAGAACACGCATTTAGTTTGTACATAACCCTTGCTCCACTCCTCAGAATTACACATAGACACAGACACAAACACAGATGCAAAGAGAGGGGCAAAGAAAGGAAGAGGGAGAAAGAGAGGGAGAGGAAGAAGAGGAGGGAGAGAGAGAGGAAGAGGGAGAGGGAGAGGAGGAGGGAGATGCTCTGATAAATAAGTCTACAAATGCCAAAGAAACCCACCCCCTGCACAGCCCCGCATTTATGCCTAGTGCAGTGATGAAGTTGGCCACATATGTTACTTAAGTCAATGGCTACTATGGTTATGAGCATCGAAGAAAGGAGAAGAAAAGTCCACATACCATGTACTGAATTGGATGAGAAACACTTAATGCTCCTTTTTTGTCAGCAGTACTATGCCTACATTTCAGCCTAAACCTAGATGCCCTTCCAGAGATGCGACAGCACACGTGGGCCTTTCTTCACCTTCCTGGCTTCTAATAAAGCATGGTAGCATTGATCAGTAACAAGAAAGAATGAAAAACGGACGCTGTGTAATTATAGGAAAAGCCGAGGGGCCAGGAATATAAGTAGCATGGATCTACCTAGAATGTAACACTAATCCACCTATATCCTGAGGGCTAAGATTTCGTAATACAGCCAGCTGACCGCTACTGGCTAGAGTCTACCTGTGCCTAATATGGAAGGTTTGCTATTCATGGATTTTAATGTTCTATTTATTAACTCTGTTTCAATACATCTAGGACTCCACCCCTCCAGAAATACAAGAGTGAAGGAAAGAAATGAAGACCAAAAACTTTATGATACCTCGAATTGCTGAAGAAAGGCCTCCGACATTTTCTCCAGCCCTCCAGGCCTATTCCAGCATTGACTGTCAAATGGTTTCCTTACAACACCTCTCAATGCAGAAAAACACAAGCCTAAAGCTGGAGCCATGGAACTCAAAATGCAAGCTGGTGCTTCACATTTAAAATGTCATTCTTCCCCATGCCATATTGCTATTTATATATATTTAGAAGCAGGAATTTAAGCCTTTTTATATTCAATGATAAAAATTGATTCCTTATATCAGGATCTTTAATTAGATATTTGTCTAAGATAAGAAATACTCAAACCACTGAGCTACTGAGGACAAGTCCTGAAAAAAGTGAGTAGAGAGAGATGCAATGTCCTAGCACAGGTTTTGTGGGGACATCAACTTTTACCTCGTTTGAATAAGAGTGTAATTGCTGGATCCTATGCTGCCTTAATTCCACACGTGACTGTATTTGAAGACAAATCATTTAAGAAGGCAATTGAAGTTAGATTAGCATATTAGCTCATAGGGTCTGCATGCATGTAAGAAAAGGAAGAAGTTCCAGGGACTCCCACAACCCTGAAGATACCCAAGGAAAAGACTCAGCAATCAGGAAGCCTCCACGAGCCAAGGGAGCCTCACCAGACATCAGCCCTGTAGGCACCTTGCACCTTCAGCCCCCAGAGCTGGGAGAACTCCTGTTTAAGCCACCCTGCCTCTGGCATTTTGTGTGGTAACCCCCATGATAGGGCCACTTACTCCCTGTAATTTTAACCAGTGGTGAATGAGAGTTCATTCTCATGTTTCTATCTGCAATCTCCTGATAACACACTGTTAAGAATTTTTTGTGTGCTTGTTTTCTCTCTCCTTATCTGCTTGAGTGCATGTCTAATCCAAAGCCCTGACCCACTTTTTAAGTCGGACTACTTGTTTCCCTTTGATTAAGTCTGAAGTGTTCTTGATGCTTTCTGATGTCTTTTCACTACCTTCATATAGGCTATTTAAACTGTTATAATCCCCATGCCATTAAGTTCAGCCTTACAAAGGATGTGATTTCAGCCTTACGAAGTATGTGATTTTAGATAATCACAAGGTTGTACAATTTCTTAACCCTAATATTAGTCACTACAGGACAAACCATTAACATCTTCCCCACTTCCCCTCCAGTCCCTCGGCAATCACCTATCTGCCATCTGATTTGAAGAAACGTGCACACGCCTGGATCCTGTATCATAGGCTGTGCAGTAGAGCGTCAACTGTTTTATGGTTGCATGATATTATATCACATTAGCATGCTATGTTTTATTATCTCTTCATTTTTTGTTCAATTATGCATGTGTACGTGTGTGTGTGTGTGTGTGTGTGTGTGTGTGTGTGTGTAGAACCACGGACGAATTCGGGAACCACCATGGACGCCTCCACCTCCTCCTTGTTTACTCTGCCCTGGGATTCACTGGCTCCGCCCTACCAGGACCAGAAATGCAGGCCGCCCCCGCTTCCGCCTGGCGTTTATACGTGGGGTCTAGGATCCGAACTCAGGACCATCCACCTGCAAGGCAGAGGCTTAACCCCTGAGCCACCTGTCCAGCCCCTATTTTATTATCTCTTCATTTTATTGATGAATACTTGCGTTCTTCCTCCTTTGAGTCTGCCATGAATAATCCTGCCATGAACATTTGCACACAAGCGTTAGTGTTGTATATGTTTTAAAATCTCATAGGCATTTACCTAAAAAAAGAGTTGCTAAGTCATGTCATGGCTTACTATCTAACTTTTTTGAGAAATGGACAAACTGGCTTTTCAAAATGGCTAAACCATTTTACAGTCCCACTAGAAATATCCAAGGTCCAAGTTCTCTGCATTTTCTCTACATCTTGCCAACATTCGTGTTGCTCATCTTTCAATAGCTTGCATCCTATGACTGGGAAGTATCCTTGAGTGGAATCATTTTGTGTGCCCCTGGCTACCGATTATGCTGAGCATCTTTCCTTGTGCACATGCATCATGGAGAAGCATTTTTTTGATCCTTTGCCCAATTTTCATTGAACTCTCAGTATTGAGTTGAGTTGCAAATATGCACCTTTACCAGATACATGATTTGCAAATATTTTGCCCATTTTTCCAGATGTTATGATGATGCCTTTTAATAATTTCCTATTTATTATTATTTCTTAAAGTCAGGTTCTTTGGGCTATAACTTATATGCAATGAATTCACCCTTTGAAGGTATACCATTCTCTTGAGAAGATTCACATCCTTTTGTGGGCAAAACCTTTCTCTCCTCAGAGTCCTTATCATTGATCTATGTTTTATCCCTGTAGTGTTCCCTTTATAGTGTCACATATATGGAATTTCACACTGTATAGTCTGTTCTCACTCAGCACGGGCATTTGGAATTTATTCATGTTGGTATCAGTAGGTCATTTCTTCATCACTAAATAGTACTACAGTAGTACTTTACTCAAATTATTAACTTCAAATGATGTCTACAAATTGGTAGACTTTGGACATGTGTAGAGTGTTTAGCACCTATTGTAGACACTTAGGTAAAGGATTATTTTTATTAATTTTTTGACAATTTCGTACACATGTATGTACATAATGAATTCTGAATAGTCTCTCCCCAAAGCCTCTCTTATTTCCTGCCTATTCCTATCACACTTGCCCCCAGTTATCACTTTGCCAGATTCATGATTTTGGTTTTCTTTTGTGAGCCACTGAGGTTAACCAGGGCCACCTGTGTGGCCATCAGATTGAAGATCTGCACAGGAGTTTGGAGGGTCCCAGTATGTCGGTTTTTCTTTGTTTCTTCTTTTCAGTGTTGCTGATGTTTGAATCCAGGACCTGGCACACACTAGGGCTGAACAACAGCTGCAGCCCTTCTTTAAGCTGAGACCCTTACTTCTTTCCCTAACCTGCATCATCTGAAGATTTTCCCCTTTCAACGCACGTGGGGTCTGCCTGCCAGTCGTACAGCTACACCGTCATTTGGACTGTGGTCTTTAATCAGACAATTAGTTTCATCTTCAATTAAAATAAACAGTGTTAAACGACTCCCTTCTTTGACAAGAGTCCCAGTTCCCAGGCGGTGGAGCAGCTCAGGTCCCTGTAACCTGTGTATGCGAAGTTGTGTGCTCCAGTTCCAAGCAGGCAGAGGAGGGGTCTGTTTCCTTTCCAGGGAGGCTCTAGTCAAGTTTCAGTCCAAATAAAGCTGAGAGTCTTCAAATGGGCAGAATGGAAGGCTGGGATCTGCTGGGGAAAGTGGTTCTGGGCATTTGTTGTTTTTAGTGCTGGGCTTGCCAATCACAGAAGTAAGGAAGCCCAAACTTAACCCAGGGTAGACTAAACAGCCAGGGGACGGGGCGGGAATTGGTTTACTAGGGGATTTCCTGCAGCATTTAGAGGTCAATGGCATGAAAGAAAAAGTGAACAGAGGGGCTGACAATCTGTGACTCAACATGTGCCCAGAAGTCATGTGCAAAACAACATACAGGAATGTCCCCTCCTCATGGTTGCTACCAGGACACTCCACAGAACATAGCAGGGGTGGATCCCACAAATCCCAGAAGCCAAGCCACAGCTCTGCAGGCCTCAAGCTTGAAAATCAAAGAGAATGAGCACATATCACAATGGCCAGAAGGAACAAACTAAAACTTGTCTAAGTAGAGCACTTTTATGAGTTTATCAGAACTTCTTGACTAAAGATGAATCCTTTGGGAAAGTGGACTAATGAACATCATTAGTGATCCAAAACTTATTTCAGATAGTACTAAAACAAATTGCCATAGAGATGAGTCAGAAATCACTACAACTGGGCTATCTTTAAAATATATTAAAAAAACTGAAGCATGAAACACTCAACATTAGACATTTAAATTTGAAAGTTTGGGGGTAATCTCCAATTAGCGAAATAACCTCTCCATGATAACTAATTAGAACTTGTAATTATGCTTTTGCCAACACCTAGAATTGAAAACAATGATGTTTGAATAATGGTGGGATCTTTAAAGTATTATAAAAACAATATGCTAATAAGAAAGTTTAGACTGTTATGAGTATAGAAAGTAATAACCTTGCTGTGTAGGCAAGGACAGGATCGGCTGGCAGTGCCTGATAGATTTAAGTTTTCCCAAACCAGTTATCCACCTTCTTCCCAATGTCCAACCTTCCCACCTGGAACTTTTTCCTGATAGTTTGTCGTAGTCTTTCCATGTATGCCTGTGATCTGAGAACATTCTAGTATATCTGCATTGGAGGTACCCAAATGGTAGAAAACTGTTGGATGTCTTCTCTACTTCTACAGAACTTGGGAGGTAAGGAAAACTAAGACTAGTGATCTGTTCGTTTCTGTATTTCAGGGACTTCACACAAAACCTAGCAAGTCACCACTCCTCGAATAAATAAACGTGTTCTTTTCATGCATCGATGTGGCTGCCGCCTTAATTAATCCAGACAGCTCAGGACTGTCATATAGCATTACAGAGGAGGAAATTTCTTCTACTATAAAGTAAAAATATTTGTTTTGAGCTAATCAGAGAAAAACATGATCCCTCCTTAATAGTTCCCAATCCCTTCAGATCACAAAATCCACATGTGGCCAAGTCCCTATGTGAAACTGAATGCTGTCTGTATATAACCTGTGCATAGCCTTCTGTGGGCTTTAAAAATTCTGATGTGATGTCAAAATATGCTAGAGGAATAATTTTTCCCTAAATTTATTTTAATATTTTCAAATATAGGTTCTCAAAAAAGGAATAATTTATAATTAACTATTTCAATACAAATACTATGGAAATATGACTTCAAATATCTTTATACTCCAAACCCGATGAACACCACTTTATTTTATTCAGAATGCTAAAATCCAATTTTTAACAACAGAAGTTTTATTAGCATATATTAAATATATATAATACTAGGTTTCACTGACATTTTCATACATGTACATTCAATCATATTCACACACATCTGTTATATATCTTGTCTTCTTCTCACTACCATTAAATCCTTTTCACTTTCCAATTATCCTCTTTTCTACTTCACCTTTTTTTATGTGTTGTGGCCTAACGAGATTCATTAGAGTTGTTTACAGGAGCATGAATGAAATTTTATTTGCAGGAGCAGATGCAATTTATCAGTAGCTACAACATGGAAAAAAAAGTTCTCTCCCTCCTCCACCAGCCATCATCTATTTATATATTCTTTGGGAGAGGTGGGGGTCCCATAAGCTACTTCCCCTTTCATAACAAACTGTTGACAGTCCCCGTTCTATGTAGATCATCCACCATTTTATAAGATTGTCTATTTTGGCTAGCAGTTATTTCAATAACTGTCAGGGATTGAAATATATTATTCTATGCTTTTCTGGATTTGGGGGTTTCTGAGATTCTGATGTTATAATGATGTGCTTGTCTTCATACTAAATGACTGAAATATTTGTTCCACGTTGTTCTGGACTTTAGGATTTCTGTTGATAGGACTAACGTCATCATGATATGTTTGTAAGTGAGTTGGTATTTTTCTCTCACGATTTTTAATATTATTTCATTGCTTTATATTTTTGGAATCTTCAGTCTATATAATGTACAGCAATGCTCTCTGGTATATTTGTTTGATTTTTCAAATGCTTTTTGTACTTTGACAGTGATTTTGTTCCATACATTTCATACACTTAGAGTATTTTCTTCTTCAATTCATTAGATACAATTTCTGTCATTAGTTCTTATTGCATCTCCTTCTATCTATGGATTATTAGGTTTGACCTCTTGATTAAGTCCTGGAGGTGGAAGTTGAGCATATATGGATATATATATGAAGTATGGATGTGGTTATATGTGTATGTCTGGATGTAGTATATTGTTCTCAAGTTTGTCTTCAACCTCCAGTAATTTTCCTTCTAGTTGTTCCATTATATTGGAAATGTTTTCCACTGCTCTCCTTATTTAATTCATTGATATTTACATTCCCAACATTTCTAATTTGTCTTTTAAAAAGCTCTGAATTCTTTGCTATATTTCTTATTTTTTGTCCAGTTTTCCATCCATATTGTAGACTTTCTCATTCGTGTTGCTAACTTTCTTTTCCAGGCTCAAGATTTATTTCTTTACTTCATTCATTTGTCCATTTGCATCCTTCAAGTCACAAAATTCTTGCATGTATATCCTTGAGTTATTTATTCAGCATCTTACTCATTTTAGATTCAGTATTTAGAAGAGCTGTGACTTTGGGGAAAGTTGTGTTTCCTTGTTTTGTCATGTTTCTCATTTTGTACATTTGTTAGTCTGTATATCTCTTTCAGTTTTATTTGCAGATCTTATTAGTGAACAGTCTGTGCTTGAGAGTTCAATCCCCTGCACCACTCAGAAAGGAGAAGACAAACTGTTCTTTTCTCTGAGACATCCTTCTATTTTTACATACTTTTAGCTGTCCAAATTCCCTTTGCAACTTCTAATGAAATTCTGCTTCCTTTGAAATTGAACATATTCTCTGGTCTGATTCACCCTATTCATCACTTCATATAGACACTTCTAATCCAGAAAATTGTATTTTAGTAAGTAATTGAAGGGAACAGTTTCAGTCAAACTTTGATAAAAATTATTCAAATGAAATTGGACTAACAGTTATTTATATTGTTTCTTTTTTTCAATATACTAAGAAACTACTGTACTGTGTACATCATAACCATGACTTATCTCAATAAGTCAGTCAAAAACTAACTTGTGGGTAAAAGTCCAACTCATTTGTCCAGACCAAGATGAGAAACTTTACATGAAGTTTTGTCCCCAAATCCTGGGACTCAATGGAATATAGTTTACATATCCAAGATTTAAGAAAGAAACCTGTTTCATCTAACATACATTCCAAGATTCGATTCTGTCTTTTTATTTGGTTTTGATTTTTCCTCCTGGACTCAACAATTCTGCTTGCAAAAGGCCCAGATAGGGCTCTATATCAAACATCAATCCTTATTAGACAGTTGCGCTTTAACCAGTTATTTAGTGCCAGGGAAGTCAGGGCTCAGCTTTCTACATGCCACTAGAACCTCAGCAACTTCTGTGATTCCTTTCCTATAGAATCGGCTTTGAGGTTTTATATTGCTTATTAAGAAATAGTAGCAGGAATTAATTTGAACATGCTTTAATTTGCATAATTAGCATCTTTATCCTGAAAAGACAGAGATGAATATACATAATTTAGGTCTTTTGACTATTTAAGCAATGTACAATATTCTTGAGAAAAAATTATTTGAATCGAGTGGATTATTTCTTGAATGGGAAATTTAATTTCACATATTCAAGTTATCTTGATTTGCTCTAAATTATTTTTTCCATGTAAGAAGTACATTAAAACTATGACTATCTGGACTTGAATATTCTATGATAAACATGGGAAAATATCAGAAAATCTAAGGATATTTAAAGTTGTATAACTAGAAAAATGAAGCTTAATTAGAGTAACCTGTCTCTCAAGTCTTAACATAAACCACAGTCAGAATTTAAAATTTTTGGGTGCCTCCCCCTCATGGAACTCCACATTGTGGAGTCTGTGAGTTCATTTCTAGCTGCCTGATCCTCATGGATTCCATTCCTGGAGTCCGTGAATTCTCTGGGGCGCCCTGCCCCCTCACAGCACTCCATGCCTGGAATCCATGAGTTCCACCTTTCTGTCCTCTAAAAAAGAAACTAAATTTTTCATACCTATAATTTGGTCCATAATATAATTCAGCCAGAAGAACTGGATTTAAATACAGTTCATCTTTTTACTAATAGACTGCTGTGAAAAAAGTCACTTCACTTAAAGCTGTAGTTTCCTAATCTACAAAATGTGCATCCTTACCATAGTAATCTACTCTGTGCATTTGATGCAGATGGAAGCACATGTTTAGCATGTACTATTTGACTGAGTGTCATGCATACTGTCATATGAACTCATCTGACAGAAAGATTTCCTAGAACACTTGTTAACAAAAGCAAAGGTACTCACAGCCAACCCCCAGACTCACAAAATCATATTGTGGAGAAGACATCTCTAATCTAATCTATTGATCAAAAATCACCCACGTAAAGCTTATGCTGAAAGTTCAAAAAGAAATCTTTGCATCATAAGTTTCATGAGCTAACCAAGAAGCAAATACTCACTCAAACACAGATACATGAAAATGTATAAAATCCTACCTAAGTTCATATAAGGAAATGTTCAATACTAGTCCAACTTATCGATAGAAATGACATTGCTCCAAAATGATTGCTGTCTTACATTTATATTTACTAGTTCTTGCAGCAATACTAGCAGGTTGAGCCTAGATGCTTCAGCAGAAGATTCATGCCCCAGTGCAGATCTAAGATAGGAAGCCAAGATGGTTGATCTCCAAGGATGCTGACCAATTGAAGGCAGTGATAGTACAAAGGTCATCCTGGCTAGGAGACCCTTGTTCAAATGACTTGTGTTACCACATAAAACCTATCCCCAAATCCCAAATTACTAGGTAAGTGTGTCCAACTAAGTGGCCAGAAGCAAAAGAACAAACATCGATCCTAGACCCCACGTATAGACACCGGGCAGAAGCCGGGGCGGCCTGTGTTTCTGGTTCTGGTAGGGCGGAGCCTGTGAATCCCCAGGCAGAGTAAACGAGAAGGTGGATGCGGTCCATGGTGGTTCCTGAATTCGTCCGTGGTTCTATACACACACACATACACGCATGATTGAATAAAAAATAAAAATTTTTAAAAAGTTTAAAAAATGTTTAAAAAAATCGACAAAAAATCATGGAGCTAGTCATAGCCTTCTGTCTTCTCCTCTGCCAGTCATGTGGGAAAATGCTGATTCATAGTCTTGCAAAAGTAATGCTACCTTCCAAAGCTGTTCAAGTCTCCCAGTCTCTAGGAAGCTCTCCTGAATCCTTCTGCATATGGTGGGCTACATAGTGGCTTGTGTTTCCCAGTTCTATGATGTCTAATTCTATTTCCACTGTTCCATAAGGCAGAGACTATGCCTGTCCTCTTTTGCTTATCTCTCTAGAGTCTGTCAGATGGTGTCTGTCATAATTATGCAGCCAAGAGGTGGTACATGAGGGAATATAGAGGGGTACTATCAAGGGCAGGAAGGGACAGACATTGGATGGGAGAACCACAATGCTAAGAATCTTGGATGCCTAAGTGAAGTACATGTAACTTCTCTAAATCAAAGATCCATAAAAGTTTTTCAATGGGATGTGTTAGCCTAGGAATATCTAAGCCTGAATCCAGCCAACCATTTCTGCTCAGCTCAGATTGATCGGATGAAAATAATAGCATCTTATTAAACTAGCTACAGCCTAACTCTTTGCAAGTATGGAGAACTGCACTAGAAATACGTTTTAAAGTTGCAAAAATTGAGACAGAAAAAAACACTGAAGAAATCCTACTTACGTATATTCAACAACAAGTAGATGAAGGCATATGTGAAGAGCCTACCTCTTTGCCAGTATGGAATACTAGGAATATGTCTTAAAGTTGTAAAATTCATGTCAGAGAAATCGCTGAAGAAATACTTACATATATTTGACAACAGGCAGACAAAGGAATATGCTAAAAACTGATAGAGGCATGAGGCCTGCAGAGAATTAACAGGCTGGTGTGAGATCTATAAAGCAAATCGTATAAGTCAGCACTTGGGCTAGTTCAGATCAGCCATGTCTGTCATTACGCTGCTAGGGAAATGAAGGAAGTCAAAGGCTCAGCCATGGGAAGGGATATACAAGGTCAGTCCAAAGGCAAATGGCATTTTTTTTTTTTTGATCTGCTGGAATACAAATGATCTTTGAAACAAAGCTGCAGTAGTTGATATTTAGAGAAGAAAACAGAAAGATTACTATTTAAAGACACATAAATGTCAGTAATCCCTGAGATCATCAGGTAGGGCCTAGGCTTTCAGATATTAGAACTTGGAACTGCTTCAGTCTGCACCTCACAGCTTCTGAGTAATGCATGCTCTGATGCCTGGCCAAGGTCTGGTGGTCGGTTTCCCCTGTGTATGCATCTCTCATTTGTCTCTTCTACCAGATTTTTATTCAAAAACTAACTTTTACTGACTTCGTTCTTTCACGATTTCATATCTGTATTCAGCACATTCTTTTTTTTTTTCCAGCACATTCTTTTTTTTTTTTTTTTTTTTTTTTTTTTTTTTTTTTGCGTTTGCCACGGTGAACTTTTTTTTTTTTCCACTCATACAAACTTAACAGGTACACCGGTCCCTTCCCTCCCTCCACCCCCCACCCCTCTATGACCCCCTCCCTTCCCCCTTCCCTCCTCATCCTCCAGTGCCTCCCCCTTTCATCCCCGGAGCATCCTTTAATGAGCATGCCAAACTCTCCTCTGGGTCCTCCTTTCCGATGAGGTGCAAGGACCCAGTGGCATTTCCCAGAACAGTTTCCTGTGTTCCCTTTAAGCATAGGAACACTACTGTGGCTGTCAATCCCTTGCCACCAAGGATCCTAGTGCCTTTGCAAACGCTAGACTTTGTGGGGTCAATAGTGTGTTGGATATTGCGCAGGGCGTGCAAAGTCTAAATATGATTTTCAGCACATTCTTGATAACTGTAACTCTAATATCCCTCCCATTCCTATTAGTCCCTTGCTTTCCAGTTCCTTTCTCATGTCTTTTGCTTGGTTTTGAGACCCACTAAGTTTAACCAGGATCATGGGTTCGTGTCATGTCATGTCAGATCATGAGGCCTTGGGTTTGGAACTATTCACTGAAGCCTGATGGGTTCAACAGTGGGGACATAACTTAAAACAATGGCTGTCCATCCCTTATAATCCATCAGCAGCCAATAGCTCGACAGGCCAGGTAAGGTTTGATCATGGTTTACTATTGACGGGCTGTACTAGTTATTCTTTTCTGTTGCTGTGAGACAATACCCAAAATCATGTAACTTAAGGGAGAAAGGAGATTTATTCAGCACAGTTCCAGAGGGGAGATACAGTCTTTCATTGTGGAAATGGCATGGCTGGCAGCAGAAGCTGGAGGTAGGCTAAGTTACACCCGTCCAGAAGGCTGAGAGCTGCTAGACTGCTAGAGAAGACCTCTCCCGGAAGTAGGGTGGAATCAATCCACCTCAAGCCTTGTGACTGCCTTCCTCTAGCAAGGCTCCACCTCCTAAAGGTGCCATGACTTTCCCAAAGTCTATGTAGGACACATTTCAAACCATGACACAGGCGCAGTCTTTGTACAGATCCATTGAAGACAGAATTTCACAGCACTTTTCTATCTTCAGGTTCGTGCATTGTTCTCACTCCCTCTTCTGTGATGTTTCCTGGGCTTTACAGGGTGTGAAATGAATGTTCTGTGTCAGACTCAACACTCAACTGTGTCTCCTCAGCATTTGAGCAGCCATGCAACTCTGCATTTCCTGACATTCATTGTAAGAAGTTTCTGATCAAGACTAGAAGCAGAATTTGTCTATGAATATAAATCTTTAGGGGCAACTTGGCATCATGTGGTATAGTTAAAAAGCAGTAGTAAATTCAACTCTAAGACCTAAGTCTTCCTCAGTCATGGGATATTGATCAAGTTATGCATCGGGCATGGATTCTCTCCTTCTTGTAGAACTATCTTTTGATTTCAATCACAGAGTACTTGTTAACCTCTGTAACAAGTAACAAGTACTTGTTACCACTGTAACAAGTAACAAGTAATATTAAATACTGTAATAACCACTATATCACTTGAGAACATCGTGCCTAGCAGGTTGATATTATAGTTTTTAGGGTTCACAACTGGGTACAACCATCAATACCTTTCTCCTCTAGCAGTCTGCACAGTATCAGTAGGTTTTTATTTTACCTGTTAGTCTCCCAAATAATCCTATAAAATCTTTAGTTGCATGTTCTGATAATAAATTCCACAGACTGCTGTAAGGCAAATACGTGGCAATAGTTCTGGACATTGTTTCATTTTTATCTTCCATATTTTCTGGTAGATTTATTAATATTCACCATATTACCTAATGTAAATTGTAATGTCTTTATGGTTTTGCTAAATGGTGATTAAATGGTTATAAGTACAACAGCATCCCCTTATCATATGTCCCAAGATCTCCTAGAACCACAGGGAATCCATGTACTGTGTTCTTTCCTGTACATGTACACCTAAAATAAAGCATGATTTACAAGTTAGATACAAGTTAGATGCTACAAGTTAGATACAGGGATGCTTTGCAGGGTGGTAAGGGATAAAGCTTGGCCCCTTTGATACTGGTCTTATTCAGACTCCCAGATAGAGATAGATTAATAATCATTGACAATAGAATTATAATAGTACGTATATAATAATCATGTGGCTGTTTCTCTAAAATTTTCCATGTAATATGTCATACTTCAGTCAACCATGGGCAACTACAGAATACAGAACTATGAATAAGGAATGCTGGTGAAGCTTTTCTGCACCCCAAGCAGCCATGAACAAAGGATCAAACTAGAAGGGAGGTCAATTTCCCTTCCTACTCCTTTCTTTCCTTCCTCCCTCCATTCCTTATTTTTACTCGTTACTAAACAATTAAAAATTAAAAATGATAAAGAAATGTCTTAACCCCTAGATTCCATTCCTAGGATACAAACAGACAGAGGGAGAGAAAAAGAAAGAGAGAGAAAGAGAGAGAGAAGCAATAATTTTTTATTTTTGAAGTCTTGCTTTAGCAGTTACACACTCATTTGAATGTTTTTTCTCAAATATTTCCTTTGTGTGATAAGCATCTGGGATTTTTTGGGGGGGGTAACTGGAAGATTTTGTAAATTTAGTAACATGTACAACCAAAGGCAACTGTTAAGCCTAGAATTAGGCATGAATGGGCCAGTGAAACATTCATCATGTGGAAAATGTCCCTGCAAAATCCTCCAAATGAAACCTTATACCCAAAGAGCTTGAAGCAATTAATAGATGGAGATTAGTTTTGCTTTGCAGGGTGGTAAGGGATAAAGCTTGGCCCCTTTGATACTGGTCTTATTCAGACTCCCAGAGCACAAACGTCTTTCAATAGTCAAATCTTAGAAGGTATGTAGGAGGAGGGAAATGAAGAAGGAATTCCATGCAAATCCCAAACAAAACATTGTCTTGAAGACATGAGTGAACTTCAGGCTAATTCATTCTGAAGCAGTTGGAACTACAGAGATCAGTCTTGCTGAGACCCCGGAGAAGAGGAGATTCTCAAGGATGCCGAGGGCTGCTCCTTCCAGCTCCAGAGCAGGGGTTCTCCTTGCAGCCTCCATGCTGAGTCCCCCCTCACACACTTCCCCATGTGCTAGAGGAGGAAGTTCTCTCAAGAGAAACTTACACATCTGACAGAGGATTAATAGCTACAATACTCAAAGAACTAAAAAAAAAAAAAGTGGAACAACCCAATCAATACATGAACTATAAACAAGAAATGAAATATGAATGGCAAGTAAACATGAAAAATTTTCAGTGTCACTAGCAATCAAAGAAATGCACGTCAAACCCACCTTGAGATTCCATCTTACTCTGGTCAATATGACAATCATTAAAAACAACCACTACAGCAAATGTTAGCAGAGGTGAGGCCAAGGGGAACCCTTACAAGCTGCTGTGGGAACTAAACTCATCTTATTTCTATGAAAATCAATTTGAAAGTTTTGAAAAAAATAGAAATTGATCTGACATATGACCCAGGTGTAATACTCCTGGTTATTTGATCAAAAGATCTCAAGTCATTCTTTCACAAAGATACTTGCACATCTGTGTTTAGTGTAGTACTATTCAAAATTACTACATTATGGAACCAATTTAAGTGTCTGATATCAGAGACGTGGATATGGGAAATGTCTTTCTCTCTTTCTTTCTCTCTCTCTTTCACACACACGTACACACATGCACACACTGAAGTATTTTTCCACTGTAAGAAAATCAATGCAATTGGAAGCATTTATATTAAGCCAGCCTCAGAAAGATAAACAGGCTTTCTTTTGTGCTTCCTGGATTTTATATAATCTCATAAAATCACATATGCACATGTGTGTGCATGCACACATGCATATGTGTGTGTGTGTGTGTGTGTGTGTGTGTGTGTGTGTATGTGACAGAGAGAGAGAGAGAGAGAGAAAAGAGAGAGAGAGAAAGTAGAAGAGAAAGTCTCTAGAGCCGTACAGGAGACCATTGGAAGACGAGTATGAACAAGAAAGAGGAGAGCAGGGTATCACAGCAGTGGGTATTTGTTCAATACACAATATAAACCTGTAACAAGTTATATTTACAAATAAAAATTAAAGCACAAGCCCGAGGAAATGGCTCAGTCACAGTGCTT
This sequence comes from Typhlomys cinereus, assembly GCA_023101885.1. Taxonomy (NCBI): domain Eukaryota; kingdom Metazoa; phylum Chordata; class Mammalia; order Rodentia; family Platacanthomyidae; genus Typhlomys; species Typhlomys cinereus. The sequence continues at coordinate 1,062,182 of JALPQD010000267.1, forward strand.
GTGTCACAAGTATGATTATCTGAGGTTGGATCCCCAGAATCCACATAAAAAAAGCCACAATGCATGTGCAATATAGTGATGGCGAGATGGGAGGCAGACAGATCCTGGAAGTCATCCAGCTCAGTAGACAAAGTTCCAGACCAAGGAGAAAATCTGCCTCAGAAATACAGAGCAGGAAATAAGGGAATGAGAGATAAGAGAGACAAAGGGGCTTATAAAAAAAAAACCCTAAATTTGTGCAATGTAACCCTAAAGGACCCTCCTATGGTAGTAATATGAAAAAAAAAAAGTCTTTTAAAGAAAGGAGCAGGAATGAGCAGTCCCTCTGCGGAGGAGCATAAAGCTGATCCACTTAGAACTCAGTGACATAAACTTACTAGCAGTAACAGGAATGTGAGACTTCCTGAATAAAAATGTTGGTCTAACATAAGGTGGAAGGCACCTGAACACGGACATGGAAGGTAGCCTCTAACTTCCAGGCATACGCACCAGAGTGGGAGGGGTGGAACCAAGTGCTCTGTGACCAGGCAGCACCTCAGACCAACATTTTTGTCTCCTACATCAAATTGAGAAAGAGAGAAGGGAAAGCCACTTGCGGATGTTTGATCTTAAATCTAATACAGGACTGTTTTGTGAGTAGCTCACAACAAGCACCTAAGACTCCATCTGAAGTTGCACCCATGGCATCTGCCTACCGACACCATACTGGACCCGTCTTGAGCTGCTCAGTAGCTCTGGCCAGAGTTGAATATCTGACCACAATGTTTATTAAGATCTCTGTTCAAGCGTTTCCAGCCACACCAGCTTGCTTCCCCCATGTGTTGCGTTGGATCAAAGTTACTTCCTCAGTGCCTAGCATGTAGTTCTACGCTACTTCCGTTATTCTTTATCTCAGCACTCATCTCTTGGTTGCTTTTTGTTAGATATTAGTTGGGTCTATTATTCTTTATAACCTTAATTATTTAGTATTCTTTGATAAGATTATTTCGTTTTACCTTCACCATTACCCTAGACTCAAGTGAATCGCTTTCTAAACCTTTCTGTTCTTTTCTGTATTTTTCATTTGTTCTCTTCATTTCTGATTCAAGGAAATTTTGCATACTTTTGTATACTTGTTTCTATAAACTTAATTCAGAATGAAGTATCTTCTTCCAATTTCTTCTATTCTACAGGGTTGTTTTTGTTTATCTGTTTAGTTTTTTAATATCAGGGATGGAACCCAGAGCCATATACACGCTAGTCAGACACTACATACAGCCTTATTCCCCTTTTTGCCTTTTTATTTAATTTTAAATACACTTCAAATTAAATACACAAATCCAAAAATTCACTGCTTAACTCCTCCTGTGAGAAAGCGCGTGCAACATTCTTCTTCTGAATTCTACAGCTGTCCTGATGGCTTTATTTTCAACTCTAATTTTAGCCAATCTTCTCTCTTTCTGTAGGTTATTTTGCCTAAGACTCTGGCAGTCTTTTTAAAACTTTCTAAAAATGTTTTATTTATTTGAGAGAGAGAGAGAGAGAAAGAGAGAGAGAGAGAGAGAGAGAGCGAGCACGCAGGTCTGCTTGTGCTACAGTGCGTGTGTGAAGCAGAGGACTTCCATGCTTAGTTCTCCCCTTCCACACATAGACTTTTGGAGATCTTACCCGCTAAGCCTTCTCGCTGTTTCAGATTTGTGAATCTTGTTCATCTTTTCAAAGAACCAACTCTTCTGCTGATTCTTTATATTTTGTGTATTTGTTTCCATTTCATTCTGTCTGCTAAGTTTTCAATTATTTTCCCCCATCTATTGATTTGAGGTTTGGCTCAGTTTGAGGTCTTATCCTTTTTTATTTCTTTGAACTTATAATCAGTCTTTTGTATATTCTCTCTAGGATTTTGTCTGACTCAATTTCACTGGCTGTCACCACTGTGGGATTAATTTTTGGACAAATTCTATTTTTCATACTTTTTATATTACTGTGTTTGGATTTACACAATTGGGGCTATTTTGCTCTTTTTATCAGCTATATTCTTTTGGTCAAAGTATTTGCAATGTTCCAGTAGAATTTAGATATTATAGCATTCCGTTGCATAGTTCAGAAAGTAGGTCCTTAGTCTATGAGCTCACGATGCCTAATCAAACTGTGTATTATTGCAGAGTGCAACGTGCAATGCAATAGCAACCACAGCTGCTGCATATAATCATTATGCCAACATCCTATTAGCAAATAACAACAATAACCCTTTGACTTTAATAATTTTTGGAAAATATCAAGGACAGTATGATTTATAGTCAGATTTTGGTTACTAGGATTAGATGTGGGTGAGGATCGGGATAAGTATTAGCTATGAAAAAATGGAGATGGTAAAAGTAGCTGGGAAAAGAAGTCAGGATGCTATTAGGATTTACAGAGATTGTTAAAACTACTAAAGTTTATAAATAAGTAAAAGAAAGATGTGAAAATGATGATTGAGGGAAAAATGTAAAAGTAAGGAAAAGGTATAGCAGAGAATACTTGATAGTACACTGAGTGGAGAAATACAGTAGCGAATACATACTGACTGGAGAAATACACAGCAGTCCTAAAATCTAACTATCATGAAACATGCATGCCAAAGTGAAGATTAAATAATAGAAAATAAGAAAAGAACTCTTAAGGAGCAAATTGCAAATCTTGACAGGCTCCACCTTCTTGGAGGAGAGGGGAGGCAGGGGAGAAGGTCTGCAGCCGTTTTCTGTGTGATTCTGGTTGGGGGATGGTGTAAAGCCTTTCTGGCAGTTCTACAGACCCTTCAAATGCTGCACATCAGCTATATGAAGAGCAGGCCTTCCTCTCGGTTTCTACTCCTCTCCCCCAGAGAGCATGCTTCTGCCTGTGTGAAGCAAATTCAAGAGACCTGCCGACAGGTACCAATTGTTCAGGCTCCTGTCTGCTCCACTACAGAGACCTTCCTCAGCTTACTGAGTTCCTCTGCAGACCGCGTCTCTAGTAGGAAAGAAGCTGATGGTGTATTTTGAATGTTTTCTGATACCTAATTTCAGCGACAAAGCCCTTAGTATACCATCTTCTTCTTTTCCCCTGAAGACAGTACTAAGAATTGAACAGACGGTCTCCTGCATGCTAGACAAGTGTTTACCACTAAGCTTAGATCCAACCAAAAGGTTTGTTTCCAACTTTTAATTTTGAGATAGGATCTCATTAAGTTGTTTAGGTTGGCCCTGAGCTTGTAATCCTCCTGCCTATACCTCCAGCAACTAGGATTACCAGTCTATACCAGCAAGCCTACCTTTATGTATGTATGTATGTGTGCGTGTGTGTGCATGTGTGTATGTGTGTGTATGTGTGTGTGGGTGTGTATGTTATGTTTTATGTGTGTATGTGTGTGTATGTGTGTGTATGTGTGTGTATGTGTATGTATGTGTATGTGTGTGCATGTGTATGTGTGTGTGTATTTGTATGTGTGTATGTATGTGTATGTGTATGCATGTGTGTATGTGTGTGTATGTGTGTGCTTGTGTGTATGTGTGTGTGTGTATGTGTGTGTGTATTTGTATGTGTGTATGTATGTGTATGTGTATGCATGTGTGTGTATGTGTGTGTATGTGTGTGCTTGTGTGTATGTGTGTGTGTGCGTGTGTGTACCTTATTTATTTGGCCCTTTCTCCCCTTATGACTGTTTCACATCATGTACACCAGTTCCTGCCACTAGGGATCCAGGAGAGACCTTGTCATAAGTGTGCACTAAGCTACTATGAGCTGCATCCAGGCCATACATCACACAGTAGTGAAATCCTTACTGATGGCAGGAAATCTTCCAGTACTCCACCCCCAGAGGATTTACCTCTCTAGAAACATTTTCCCGATATCTCAGGCTTTTCCCTAAGAAGTTCCTCTCTTCCCTGAAACAAAGTGATTTCCAAACCCCCAAACACACAGTGTCCGCCAATGAAAAATTGACTTTATTCTATTTTTACTTTACTTAAATTACCTTAAAGTTTGGGCGCTTTCATGCTTTAATTTTTGCAAGGTGTAATTTTAGCATGCTTTTGCTTTCTGTGGCTACTTACATCGTGTTAAAGGAGCATCGGGACAACCTTGACTGCACTGCTGCCTCATCTTCAGTGAATGACAGAAAGAGACACCTGTGACGTCTGTGATGCCCATAGCTTGGGCCCTTTGAAAAGCCTGATAAATTCACGTGAAAAAATCCTCTCTCTTCCTTTCCTTCCTCCTGCTTTTCCTCTTGCGTCTCCTCCTCCTCCTTCTTCTCCTTTCTCTCCTTTTCATAATTCTCTTCCTCTCTCTCTCTTTCTTTCTCTCTCTCTCTTTCTTTTTCTTTTAAGGTAGACAATAGGGAGGAAAGGAAGGGGAGATCTTGCTTGACAGATACAAGTCACCGATGGGAAGAGTATGTACTGTTATCACACTACTGGAGACTAAACCAAAGCCTCATCTAAGGAAGCATTCTGTCACTGGGCTACATGCTTGTGCAAAACAGAAGAAAATAGCCAGATAGTAGAATCTATCCAAATTAAATAAATACATTTGCTCTCCCAGTCAGAGATCAACTCCAACATTCCTTTTTCCATGATGTTTTGGCCACATCCCGTGCAGAGCATTCACTGAGGCAGAACCATGGAGTCTAGTCTAGCGCATGGGAAAATGTTTCCAGAAAGGTAAATCCAACCCAGGGGGAGGGAAAAGAAGAGAGAGTGCTACATGGTTCCTGCTAGGCTTCCAAGGATTCAGTAATACTGGCTCATGGGTACCAGAAAATGCTTACTTGTGAATAAGGTTGTCTGTTCAAATTCAACCATAAAAGGATGACTTCCTGCTATTTGTAACAAAATGGATTTGATTACAGGACATTCTATTACCTGAAAATAGGCCAGTCTCAGAAAGACAAACACCACAAGAAAGCAATGAAACATAGGAGCTAATGGCATTGATTCTACAGGAGAGAAGTTGGAGCCATAGAACCGAGTTCAGTGTGGTGCTAAGAACACAACTTTCAGGCAATCTTGGGCTAAGCAGCAAGATCCTGTTTAAAATCAATAATATTAAGAAAAGAATAGTGGTTACCAATGACTAGGTAGCAAGGTGACCGGAAGGAAAGGGGAGAGACTGGTCAACCAATACAAGTCACAGAGGAGAAGGTCTGATAATCTACTGCACAACAGGCTAAAGGCAGTTGACAGCAGTTATGTACATCTCAAAATAGCTAGAAAAAGAGGATGCAAAATGTACTTACAGCAGTGAAATAATAAAAGTGAAAAGTGATAAAGTTCCTAATTTCATTTCCTCACCACTGCTCTGTATCACAATTGTAAAGTTAGAAAACAAAACTGAAAGTAGTGAGCAAAAAGAATTGTTTGCAAAAATTAGTTTAACTTTTTCCAGACCAAATGATCTTGTCAGATACTTGGAACCACTAAGCACTTCCTTTGTCATTACATTGGCAGCTATCAATGTATTTGCATGCTTGCATAGAGATGTATGCTGAGCGTGTGTAAATCAAGGACTGATCATGTGGTTGAAACACATGGCAGGTCAGCCACCCAGACAGCTAAACCCCATGCAAAGGTGGGTCTCAGTTGCTGCAGCAAAAGTAGACTGACTGCAAGGGGGCATCTAATGTACATTAAGTTAGCAGATCTATAACTATGTGAAAAGATTTATTTTTATACTTATTTGCATGTGAATTCTAGAAACAAGATATATAGGCTATAACATCAAATAATAAATGGATAAATGGAGACTTACAAATAGCCATTACTTTTATCACAATGTTCACAAAGTTTTCCTTCTTTTATACTTAAGTTTCTTTTCTGTTTTTAATTTTCTTGGAATTGGGGTCACCCTAGTGAGGTTCGGTAATCTGCTTTAGCAGGTACTTGCTTAGGTTTTCAAGAGCACATTACCTCCCTTACTGCTCCTTAGAAATTCAGTATTTCCCGGGTTCTCTGTTCTGAGCTGGGGTTTGTTGGCTCACATCTGGCGGTGTGACGTGTGCAGCAGCACAGAATGAACTGGCAGGATTGGCTGCCCCTTGCTTGCATGTGCACTCCGTAGTCTGTACACACTTACACTTGTTTTCAGCCTTTGGAGAACACCAGAGAACTGTCCCCAAACCTTCCTTGAGGGATCATTATAGTACTGCATTTATTTTCAGTTTGGAAGTTAATAATTAAGAAGTAAAACAGATGAAAATTCTATTATTCATCAAAATAAGGTTCCTTTTTAATTCTTTCACCACTTCATAGATGCAGATAGTGAATTCTTGTCATGTTCATTTGGTCTCTCTCCCTCTGAAGCCCTTTCTCCCCATGTGCTTTCTCCTACTTAGATGTCACTTTTTCTTCTTTGTTCTGACTCACCAAGTTTAATTTTGATTGTATTTTGGATTAGCATGACTTAGGGGTTATTTCCTGAAACACAGGCAACCTATCAGAAAGCACCTCACTGAAGGAAATGACACTCCTCCCCCAGCACCCATTAACTGACCAGTTCCTCGGTAAAGGTTAAGGGCTCATGATCCCCTCACGAGTGACGAAATGTTGACGGGCCCTGTCCTGTGCAGGTCTTGTGTGCGTAATCACTACCCATATCCACAGGACTATTCTCAGCACTCCTCCCCGAACTTTGGCTTGTGATCCACTCTTTCTTTCACCATGTTTCCTTTTGATTGCTGGACCTTGGAGGAGATTATACAGATTATACAGATTACAGCCAGTCATTCCATAAACACCTATTCTCAGCACTTTGTCAAAGTTAATCTTGGTGTTGAAAGCAACACTAATCTATGGGAATAAACATAATTACTTATGCTTATGATAGTGTGGCCATTTATTAACATAAAACCAATAAATTCACCCTTTTAGGATCTAAGACCTCCCCAGCCACGGATTCTTGACCACATTTAAAGCAACATGCTTCAGTTCTTTCCTATGGAGTGGACCTCGAATGAATAAAAGCAGTTGCTTACTCTAATAATAGACATGCCACTATAGCACTGTGGACAAATCTTGCTAGGCAAACCATTATTGTAACTCTTAGGTTGATTGACAGAACTGTAGATGACCTTTCTCCCCCAGCAGTACCTTCTGGCATTATTAAACCGAGTCAACGTGGAGGAAACTTCCAGCTTAATTTCTCAAGGCAAAATGGATTTGTTTTTGTTTTTGTTTTTTAAGATGTGTCTTTCAGGTCTCCACAAATTCAATGAAATTTGAAAAACAAAAGAATGTATAGTGGATATTCTCAGGTCAATCAATCTACACTCTTGGTGTAAATAAATAAGTCTATGCTGAAAATACATAATTTTTGTCATTATTCCCTAAACAAGATAAGATGTGCTATTTACATCACATTGGGTAGTTTATTAGTGTCACAGTCACTTTTCTTTCTGTTGCTGTGAGATAAGCTCAAACACAGATTAAGGGGAGAAAGGGAGATTTATTTGGCCTTCTGTTCCAGAGAGGAGATATAGTACATTATGACAGAAAAGGCATGGCTTGGAGGCAGAAGTTGGAGGTAGCTCAGGTCACAAGGTAGCTCAGTAACAAGTAGACAGAGAGCAAGAGCAAATTGCAAAAGCCACAAGGCCCATCCTTTGTGGAATGCCTTCTTCTAGCAGGGCTCCATTACCTTCCTAAACATTAACATCAGATAAGGATGCCCACACATGAGCCTGCCGAGGACAATTAGTTATTTTTTTCTCTTTCTGTGACAAAGTGCCTGATGACAAGAAACTTCAGGAAGGAATGTTCATGTAGGCTCATTGTGAAGGTGTGGCAAGAGTTTAGACAACTTCTCACACTATACCCATCCCTATCCCATGGGATTCTCACACTCACAGCCAGGGCAAGTCTTCCCTCTTCTGCTAAACCTTCCTGGAAATGAACTTACAGATACACCTGGTGATTCTAAGTCCAGTCAAGCATACAATAAGTCCATTGTCAGTGTAAGTCATCCAGAGATAAACTGAAGCATTTGTGAGGGTGGTTAGAGCTTGTGTGTCATGTTATGCAGATGTCTGGAGCAGCTATCTCAGTGTTAGCAGGTGATCCTGTAGCTCATCTTCTGTGTTCACAGAAAGGCCGTAATGAGCCCCCACACTCAGAAGTTCATGCACTAGTGACACTATTGGCATAAGACTTTCTTTTCTCTGGTACCCACTAACCTGGCTTACCTGAGAAGTAGGTCACAGAAGGCTAATGACAGCTCTCCTTTATGCGCCTACCCTTGTGTCTACAGTGGGGTCTCTGCCCAGAGCAGAAGCGATCAAAAAGAGTTGCTGTCTCTACGACCTGCCTTGCTTTCCCCGGTCTATGTGCTTTCTGACTGGGAGTTGGTCAAGATGTTTCAGACAGGCTTCAAGAGGGACCCCTGTGATGACAGCAGTGAGGTATCCATCCTGTGCATTCCAGATGCAGCTCTACAACTTCATCCAAGTACATCTAGTAACAACAGTTATTCTCCTCACATGGGGCCCAGGCTTCCCACCCTCTATTTCCCAAGGCCTCAGAGTCAGAGCGTCCTTGCATTAGGGTAGTGTTGATTCAGAAGGATTAGTTTCTCAAGCAGGCTACAAAACTTCTGACCTAGAATTGTCCCAAGGAAGCCTAACGACTGTCAAGTTTTCAAGTGTCGCGCCTTTGAGTTAAGCACTCACTGTAGGTCTGTCAGAGCAGCAGAGCTTCTGGGAGCCACACTGTTCTGTGTCCAGCTGTCTCCTCCACCCCCTCAGAGCAATCCTATCCTGATGTCTGCATAGGTTTCTGAACATAGGTATTTCAAGGAAGAGGTAAAGATTTGTCAGGTGAGTTCCCAATATGTGGCTAACCATCAAAAATCACCTGAAAAAACTCAAAAATCTGATTTCTGATCCAATTCAAGTAGCAGAAGTGATCATACTAGCTACTTCAGGCCAAGTCCAGGGCAAAGGAGGACTTCAGCGTCCCGGAGCTGTGACTAATAGCACCCCAGAATCCAAAGAGACCAAAATTCCAGTGAAGCTGAGTCTGAAAAATCCTGTGTGGTAGCTTTAGATATATAAGTATTGCTGTATTTTTCTCAGTGATTGGGTGAATAAAAACCAAGGATGGGGGCTGGAGAGGTGGCTCAGGGGTTGAGCCTCCGCCTTGCAGGCGGAGGGTCCCCAGTTCGGATCCCAGATCCCACGTATAGACGCCAGACGGAAGCGGGGGCGGCCTGCGCTTCTGGTCCTGGTAGGGCGGAGCCTGTGAATCCCGGGGCAGATGGAGGTAGAGGCGTCCATGGTGGTTCGCGAGTTCGTCCGTGGTTCTACACATACACCAACACACACATACACACACACACAGACACACGCGCGCGCACATACACACAGTTGAATAAATAATAATAAAAAAAAATTTAAAAAAAAAAAAAAAAAAAACAAGGATGGTAGGTATAGAGTATTTATTTTAGGATGCATGTGTGTGTGCTCATGTGTGTGCATGCATGCATGCGTCTGTCTGTCTGTCTGTCTAAGTCTGTGTGTCATTGTGTTTCATGTATCCGATCATCCTGGATTGGTCTACATCTTTTTTTTTGCTCTGGGGTTTCCCAGGCTCTGCCTTCCAGGGCCAGAAGTGTAGGTCACTACAATTTCACCACTTCTGCCCAATATTTTTATGTGGATCTGGGGTCTGAACTCAGGTCTGCTTACAAGGCAAAGTCTTAACCCCTGAGCCATTTCTCCAGCCCTGGTACAGAAGGGTTTTTTTTAAGTTGATTTTATTTTTCAGTGATTGGGAGAAACCCAGAGCTTCATGCATGTGAGGTGAGTTCTCTACCACTCAGCTATAGTCTTAGTTAGAAAGGAAAACTTAATTTTAGCACACAGAGAGAATGAATGTGGTTTCTGCTGAACTTTATCCCCTCATCTTTCTTATTAATTTCTTAATTGGGTCAGAAGTCCAGCTCTACAAAGAACCAGCTAATTCCTTTCAAGAGCCGATAATGAGTAATCTAGTTGGCGTTTGCTTTACGTGGTTTGTGCCTGGACAAAGTCGAAGTCTTGGACCCCTAGAAAGTCAGGATTCCAGGAACTAGGAAGGACGGAACAGTGCCTGGCTGGCCACTGATGGAGCCTGAGTCCTGTCTGATTAACATGGCTCAGCTCTAGTTAGGGAGGGAGCTGGCTCACTTGTGAGCCTCTGAATAATTCACATAATCTTCTGCTCAAACTGTGTAAACAGAGTGATTGATTAACTTTTTCAACTCTAGAAATAGAAGTTCTAGTTCCAAATATAGAGGTGGAAATGAAGCAGAAGTAAGAAACAGAAATGAGTGACTTCTGAGGTCCCTGAGAACTGTGTCCTCTAACCTGAGGACAAGGTTCTTTGTCTCAGTGACCTAATACTGGGGAGAGAATGTAAAACTGTCACATGGCAGCCATGGATAAGAATAAGAATCTAATGGTGGCCAACTTTGAATTAGTAAATGTGCAGACTTGATGACTAATGTAGATGTCAAATATATGGTCAAAAAACTGGAAACAATCTTGATGTTCTTCAGTAGAAGAACAAAGGAACAAAGTATTGGCACACATAGCTACTTGGATGGATCTCAAGGGAAATACGCTGAGTGAGGAAATGATCTCCAAAGACCATATGCTACAGGGCTCCACGTCCATAGCATCAAGAAACGAGAGAATCACATGGTTGGAAAATAGAATAATGGTCCTCAAGGGTTGGGACTTGGGTAAGAGTCAGTTCTGCCTATAAAACTGTGGTTCCAAGGACTAAGTAGTGTTTTGCCTCTGCTCTGTCGGGGCCATGAACATGGAACACACATGTGATGAACACACATACATGTGTATACAAAATAGTGAAAAACTCTGGGTAAGATCAGTGGATTCCAGCATTAGAAACTTAACGGTAATGATAGTGAAGGATGATTTTCATAATATTATCAACATGGAAAACCAGATAAAATATACATGTATCTATCTGTACCCAAATTTACAGTTATATCAAAATGCTGTTTTTTTTTAAAGATATCTTTAAGGAGAATATGCTAGAAGTGAGAGGGAAAGTCCATTGGAGAAAAGTAGAGGCACATAAAATTCAAGTCTATCTGAAGATACTTTAGAGGACTCCAACTCTCACAGTCACTATTTCAGAAATTTTGCTAACAACTGAAGTACAACTAAACACTAATGCATACACATATACACACACTGTGTTCTAAGGTAGGAAAGAAAAGTATGTTTGAAGTGAGATTTTATTATTGTTGATTTGTGGGTGTGAGGCCAACAGGGCAGAAAACAGTGGCCACTGGAAAGCTAATTACCTCAGTTTCCAAGAGGAGAAGGTATTCCATGCCAGTTGAAAGAAAGTCTCCACGGGGCTGGAGAGGTGGCTCAAGGGTTAAGCCTCTGCCTTGCAGGCAGAAGGTCCTGAGTTCGGATCCTAGACCCCACGTGTAGATGCCAGGCGGAAGCGGGGGTGGCCTGCGTTTCTGGTCCTGGTAGGGCAGAGCCTGTGAATCCCGGGGCAGAGTGAACAAGGAGGAGGTGGAGGCGTCCATGGAGGTTCCTGCACAATTGAATAAATAATAAAGAGAAAGAAAGTAAGTCTCCTGGAAAGGCATCAGTGTCCACAGGAGGCAGAGGGATGGAGACAGGGAACCCACAAGAAGTTACTCGTCTTGATATTTGCTTTAGTTTCCTTTCCTGTTGCTGTTATCGAGCACTCTGACAAAAGCAACTTAAGGGAGAAATAATTTATTCTAAATCAAAGTCTGTCATGGTGGAGAACTCAAGTCACCGGGGTTGCGAAGTAGCTGATCACATTGCATTCACCGTCAAGAAGTAGAGAACCACTTGCTAGTGCTCGGCTTGCTCTCACCATTTAAGGTCAGGATTTCTTGACCAGAAAGTGGTCCCACTCACGATTCAGATGGGCCTTCCCACACCAACTAATATAATCAAGATAATACCTCACAGACATTATCAGAGACTTACCAAATCTAGATAATTCATCACAGGAATGTCCAGAGGCTCCTTCTTAAGTATCGAATTGACAGTTAACATCACTACCAGGAGGTTTAGCCTGCATGTGCTGCTTTGAGTCTTTTCTTTTCTAGGGTAGAGTTAGTTCCAGCAAAGTTCACTGCTTAAACTTAATCTAATAAATGAGCGAGGTCTTCTAACACTCCCAGTGGATTACACACCTTCAACAGTAAAATATGCCCCTATATCAGCACATATATATCTAGCACAGCTTCAAAAATAATAAAACAGAATTAACGAATTTTTCTTCTAATCCTACCGAGATAGAACCTGAAAGACTGGATCATATTTTATGTGCAGAAATTGAGGGAAGGGCCCCATCCTTGGCCTCATGTTTCCAACTACATTCGCGGAGGATGGATGAAGTTAGCTCTGCTCAATGTACTTCGGTGCTCTTGGACCTATGTGCCTGCAGACAGGGACAGGCACATAGTCAGCCTAGGATCCAGGTGTGCGCTGGGAGTGAGTGGGTGTGCTCGCCCTCACGGTCATCTGGCTCCAGGTAAACTCAGCCTGCTCCTTTTGTAATATATCAGAGGATCTAACCTCCACTTGTGTGTCTCTTACTTTATTTCTCATTTGATGCTAATCATGGGAGGGGAAAATGCTATTTTTTGGTTCGCTCCAAAATCTTATTAGTTATAATTCAAGAAAAACAGTCTCTACTTACTCTTGCCATTTTGCTAATACAAGACTAAATAACTGCAAGATTTTGTGTCATGGTACTCTGAAATAGAAATATTACACTGGAGTTAAACATAGTTGATTTTAAAACTTGCCAGTTCTCTACCATACTGACGTAGATGTTATTTTTTAAGTCATTAACTTTAAATGTAAGCTTTTTTAGATTCCTACAAGTATCTTTACCACACAAAATCAATTAAGGTTTTGAAAACTGAGTTTTTTAAAATACCAAGTTATAAGGACTAAAATCCCCACTGAAACCTGTTTTTGGACCCTTAGCTCCACGGGCCTCCAGGTTATAGCTGGCAAGCCACCACCTGTTGGCCTCAAAGTGTATCTGGGTCCCCTGATCCCCGTACATTTGGAAGGAACAAATCCTTTCTGGAGAGCTCAGGTGCGTGCCACAGCACTCCTCTCATGGATTCCCTCAGGGTTTTATTCATGTGACTTCAGCCACGTTACTTCTTATTTCTGTGCTTTATTCTCTTCTCAGTTCATCAGAAATCAAAACTCACCTGACTGCAATGCTTTTACAGATCGCTTAAACTTCACATGGCTTTATAAGGTGAAAGGCGCTTGACTTAGTGAGTGAAACTAAGAGAGAAACTAGAGAACTTTTTTAATATTTTACTTATTTACTCTGTGTGTGTGTGTGTGTGTGTGTGTGTGTGTGTGTGTGTGTGTGTATCAGAGGGCTCTGTGTATCACTATGAGGATGACTTCAGGAATCATCCTGGACTGCTTCTACCTCCTTCTTACTTTGCTCTGGGATTTCTCAGACTCCACCCACCAGGGCTGGAAGTGCAGACTGCCACCTTTTCTGCCTGGAGTTTTTATGTGGGACCTGGGATCCGAACTCAGGACTTTCTGCTTGTGAGACAGAGTCTTAATCCCTGAGCCATCTCTCCAGCCCAAATAGGTGCAAAGAACTTCTATTCAACCACTTATTTTATGACTGCAAATCGACATAAAATAAAGTGGGCAAATGGTAATAACAAATCAGAATCCCAAAGGGACCTCGGTTACAATTCAAAGATTTCAATTGTTTAAGGGACATAATAAATACATGTACTCCAAAAAACTCTGTACTCAATCAAACATATCTAAACATTCTCAGGATCAGAACCCTCTGGAGAGGAACAGGGATAAAAGTACTATTTTCCTACTGACAAAACTGGTCTGCATGCTGTGTTTGCATAGAGTGGTCGGTTGGTCTTGCTAATATAATCATATAATATTAGTTATTAAAGTATCACATTTGCAAATAATAAAATGCATTAGGCTTTAGTAGCTTTTATGATTTCAACTTCTAGAGCATGTAGACTGCTTTTCTCATTGCCACATTTAGGCTTCATGATAAGCCTCTGTGCTTTTTCTGCTTGTTTGTTTCACTATTGGCTTCATTCTCGGTGTTGGTGCTGAGCGTTAAACCTCATGTAGGCCAAGGGTACACTTACTACTGAGCTGTGTACCCGCCCCCCACTTGCCGCATTTTTGATATGGACTTGCTCAAGCCGATTATGTGTGAGGATCACCTGTATCTCTGATCACACCCAGGAGCAGGACGGCAGAATGATTCTACACAGGCACCTGCTGTTTGGTATCCAAGGCCAACAGCAAAGTCGAAACAGATTTTGCTTGATCTGAGATCTAAAGTAAACTTAAGTGCAAGATATGGTAGATGGAGAATAGGTGGACTGGACACTTCAGTAATGTGAAACAAGTTGAATTACCTGGGAACCCCTTTTCACAACTCTGAAAACTGGCAATTTTTTCATGAGTTGTGAATAGAAGGTATACAAGTCAAAAAAGACATAAAATCTATCAAATGCTGGCTTACTAATATCCAGCACTTACAAAATATTGGAAGGCAAGATAATTAAAGACTAAAATTAGGAATTTCATGGTCAACTATGAATTTCAGTGATTCTGATTTTCCTCCATTTTAATAAAAATAAAATAGGTTATATAAGTGTGCACCTGGCTTTGGTTATAAGATTTTTAAATCTTCTCCACTTGGAAACACTTCACAACAATCTTTTAAAAATATTACTAATATGCTTTGCTTAAAACTCTTGGCATTGGTTTCTGAAGGAAAATTTTAACTATTCTGGATCAAATGCTAAAAAATAGCAGAGCTCAAGCAAGATTGTGCTGAGGGTCTAGGAAACAAGAATAATAACTGAATTCTCCTCCTGCCTTTTAATCCTCTTGGAGCAGAGAGAAATTTCAGTATAAAATATTATTTTTATTTAATCTGTCTTGAATTACATTAAGTTCTATGAAATTCTTCACTTGTGATCAAAATTTCTTATCATTTCCCTGAATCTCATCCTTTTGCATATCCTATCCATCCTTAATTAAAGAAACCAACCTGTCTCAGTACTTGTTCACACACAGACGCCCACTCTATCCAGCCATCAAATAAATCAAGGGCAGCCTGGAATAAAGGGATATATACTTAGGAGTGCTCAGGAGCTGAGCACATGCTACATACATGTTCACACCTCTCCTGACTCCAAGAGAGCTGCCAACTGCCAACAACATGTTCGCATTGACAGAACTCAGATATTATAATCCAGAATGCATGCCAAGAGTTTTACAAACCAAGAATGAAATATCTCCAAAAACACCTCACTCAGAATGATTTAAAATCACTTTGAAGTTTCTCCATTTAAAGAATTCGGGCCAGTTTAGGACATGAAGGAATTAATGCAGTGGTTTGACTTGGGAAATATTTTAGCATCATAATATTTGTGGTAAGTAACATAATACAATCTGAAATGTTCATATCATGCAAAGCAGGACTCACAAAGTAGCTCTGTTATTGCTCTAAAATTTTAAAGCTGTAGAAATAACTGTAGGAAGTTTTAGTTATTGAAAAGATTCCTCTACCAGTTTGTGCTACACCTGTTCAATAGATATGATGTCATCGATTAATAAACAAATGTATGCTGATTAATGATGAATGGTGGATGGTATGTAGTACCAATGTATAGCAATACAACATATTTGGGCATCAGTGTGTTAGTCATATTTTTTGTTACTGTGACAGATACCCAAGAGAAACAATTTAAAATAAGTACGGTTATGTTTTGGATCACATTTTCAGAGGTTACACCCCATACTCAGTTGGCTGTATTATCCTGCTGCAGGGATGAATGTCATGGGGAGAGTAGCTGAACCGGACTCAGACCGGAAAGAGAATGGGAGCAACGACTATCTTCAGAGACGCAGGTCTTTAACCAGGCCCCTACTTCCCAGGTCCTCTAACGAGGCCCCTACTTTCCACCAGGTCCTCTAACTAGGCCGCCTCTGCTTCCCAGGTCCTCTAACTAGGCCCACCCCTACTCCCCAGATCCTCTAACTAGGCCCACCCCTACTCCCCAGATCCTCTAACTAGGCCCACCCCTACTTTCCACCAGGCCCTCTAACTAGGCCCACCCCTACTTTCCACCACTTCCCAGTGAAGCCATCAAGTTGTCATTCCATCCAAGGATTAATCCATCAGATAAGATCCATCAGCATCAAACCCCCCTGGATGACTGGATCCACCAGACTTTCAACACGTGAGCTTACGGCGAGAACATTTCATATTCAAGTTGTAACAGTCAATGACCAATATTTTAAGGCTCACATCACACTGAAAACTCACCAGCTTTTTTCCAGAGAGCTCTGTACTGATTGACTGTGAGAAAGGTTTGCTGAAAGCTGAGTAAGCCCTGGAAGAATGCAATGATTTCTCAGTTTCAGAAATGGCTGTATATAAATTCCAAAGGATTCAGGCACTAACCATTATAACAATAACAGAATGTTCATATTTCTTTGTCTTTTGTATTCTCATGGATATTTGGCCTATTAAAATTATATTTCATTTCCTAACAATTTTTTAAGAAACATCTGCTGATTGCTAATGAGAATAGCATCAAACTATGGGAATGTTCACTGCAAATACATATTGCTTCTCAACATAAAGAATATGAGGAGAAAGTGTACACTGATTCTGATTCCAGGTGTGAAAAGTAATTTTGTACAGTAATTCTGCAGTCTTAAAAACTGTGGCAGATTATGCTACTGCACTTATATTACAGTCATTCTATTGGTAGAACAGTCATTCCTGGCTATTGTCATGTAACTTTCAATGTCTCTCTGGGAGAGGAGGAGTTTTCTCTACCTTTGATGCCTGGGCAGCACCACATGGCTTGCCTTGGGCAATAAAACAGAGTATATACTATATCACCAAAATGAACTTTAAGCATTCCATGATGTGCAGCAGAACTACAGTCCCAGCTACAGAAGGCTGAGGAAGAACATCATTTGAGTTGAGTTGAGTTGAGTTGCTTATGCATCATAGTCAGGCTCTCTGTCAATATGATCTGTTCTGCCTCTCCTTCCTCCCCATCTGAGACCAGCCTGAGCCACGTGAAGCTATTCCTCAAGCACATCCTGGGATGAAAACCTCTAATGGGATGGAAAAACAGTCCTTTGCTAAGTCCTAGCATTGGTATGTTTAGTAACCAGAGAATAACCTAAAAAATGGAAAACTACAAAGGAGGCCAAAGATGAGCAGCAAACACTGTGACACCAGACACTCAAAGCCAGGAGGAGTATGGGGCCTTATCAGTTAATGCTTCTGTTTCAACCCATGACTACTACGCACCCCTGGGAACTGGAGTAGGGTCAGTCAGATGTCAGTATGACCAAGCCTTATTCCGTTGTATTTGTCTGATTGAACAGATAGCTTTCCTACTGACACAATGCTCACCTTCCTCTGCTCACTCTGTCTCAGTGAGAGAGGGGCTCCTCACCCTGCTTCTCTATCTCAGGGGTTGTTTATTCATCAGTCACCAGCTCTTCCTTTACTCATCCATTACAGTCAAATTTAGTTATCTGTTGACATCAATCTTCATCACTCATTGTCACCTCCAGCACCCAATGCTCAACACTCAACCTCTTAGCCTCAGTGTCCTTTTGATGTGTTCACCATTCTATGTGGGTTTTCATTAATTTTTACATGATTACTAAAGTTCAGGGGAAAGTTGTTCAGAGAAAATTTGGAATAATCAAAAAAGAATATGCTTTGCACTAATGATATCCACCAAATTATTAAGAAAATAGTATGAACAGCATAAATATAACGGGGATCAGTTCTGGTATAGAGAATCTTCAGGACAAGTCAGACATGAAGATTAAACTAGAATTCATTTGCAATCTGATGACACACAGCTGTGAAAGTCACCAAGTATTTGTGCTTTTCTTTGGAAGCAATAGAACACTTCTACGGGACATCGATCACAGAAAATCAGATTTCAAGTGCTATCTTAAAGACTATTGATGACAAAAAAAGGTTGGGACTTGAAACATACTGAAGATGATGATTCTACTAGGTATAATACATTAATCACCCAAACTTGGTAGCAGCAAAGATTTAAAAAGAGAGAACATATAAGATAACGTAAAAAATCAGGGCTACATGTCCAAAGGGAAAAGAATAACTGCAGAAGATGCAAGTGGCCCTACCTTGCTGTTGATAGCCAGTGACAGAAGGAGAAATTTCTTGAGAACAGTGGAGTCAGCAGCAGGTGCACTGACACCACATGTTGGCGAGATGTCACACTGAAATATTGGCTCTGGCCACACTGGATCAGGACATGAAGAGAAATAGACCAGCTGCATCGCGGTGACAATCAAGAGAAAAAGGACAAACTGTAGGAACTGCAGAATCCAGGCAAAGATGCCACCCAGGACATGATTGTGTTTCAGAATGCTTCTAAAGGAAAGCCACTGAAATCCTTATAAGACATGGCTGGAAATGGAGGAGACAGGAAGCTGTAGAACCAGAAACCTGAGGTCAAGCAAGTTTCAGAAAGGAAAGACATACTGAATATGCAAGAAAAGACAACATCACTGCTGATCCAAAGAATTCTTTGGCACAGACAACTTTTTTCAATATTGGCGATACAGCTCAGTGGTAAAACACATGACTATATGTGCAAGAAAGGTCCTAGGTTCTGTCCCCAGCACCACAAAAATTAATGCCCACCACTGCCAGAATTAGATAAATTAATGATGGAGTAAGAGGACAAAAGAAGTAAGAATAAAGGTTGTAGCAGCACAGGTTATATGTGAGCAGAGAACCTGGCTTCTAGTGACGGCGCTTAATTGGATTCATCTATAACTATACAAGTGAGTTACTTCCTTCAGGTCCACATGTCTCGTCAAAAATGAACTAAACCAAATAACTGTCGACCATCACATCCAGATGTGATTTCAGAAAGACTAAGACACTATGTTCACCCTGTAAACTAAAGTTTTATGTAAGTTTGCTCTCCGATGTTTTTAAAAAGGGGTAATTCTGAAGATCAAACCCAGAGTGTCTTGCAGACTAGACAAATGCTGTACCACTGAGCTACACTACCAATCCTCAAATTTATTAAAATACAATGTAATTATGTCTTACTGACCAGTCTGAATTTATCATCCTTTACTCTGCAGAGCTGGAGAAGGATTTTTTGTATCAATCATTAACTTTCTTATGAAAATTCTTAGCTCCTTAAACAATGCACAAACCAAAGCTTGAGTTTAAGAAACATAATAAGATGCATATGTGCTTTTAAAACTGAGAGATGCTTATGAATGTCCTTTAAAAGCTTCATTCCTAAATCAGAGAACTATTTTTGCAAAGAGGGTGTGGTTTGACATTTACTTACCACATTTAGGTATCATTTCTTCCCTACAAATAGCAGCAATGTATCCAAAAGATCCAATTATTATAAGTAAATATTTCCATGAAGAACATCTGGCGCTTTGGCAAACACGTGAATGGTTTGCTGATGATTATTCCGTGGCTCTGAGATGCTCTGCACTAGATTTGGGCAAATGCTTATTTCTGGGCTGCTCAACATTTTCCTTTTACTCCAGAGCACTTTTTTTTACTGTTCCAGTGGTGAATTCTCTGATTCTGTTCCAGGTTTAATGACCATGTTCAGCCATTCTGCTCTGCAGAAGATACTTAAAGGAATCTTTAGGACTGGGGAGGGAAAAGTCCCTCCGTGAGGTCACAGGAAACAATAAACCACATTAGAATAATAGTTCGTCAAAAGAAAAGCACGAAAATCAACACTGCAAAATTAACAAATGACAGGAGTCGGTATGCACATTTTAATAATAACTCTGAATATTAAGGGTCTCAATTTCCCAATCAAAAGACAGGTAGTAGATTGGGCCAAACAGCATGAACCATCTATCCTTTCCTCCAAAAAACATACTTAGCATAAGAAGGCAGCTACTAAAATGGAAGACTTGGGCTGGAGAAATGACTCAGTGGTTAAGACTGCCTCACAAGCAGAAGGACCTCGGTTCTGATCCCAGATCCTACATAAAAATTCCAGGCAGAAATAGTGGGAACCTTCACTTCGGTCCTAGTGAGCAGAGCCTGGGAAATCCCAGACTGAAGTAAGAAGGCAGTAGAAACAATCCAGGATGATTCCCGTAGTCACCCTTGGTCCTCCTCAGGGACACACAGTACACACATAAAACATGCAAAATAATTAAAGTTCTGGAAAGACTTATTCAGGCAAATAGACCAAGGAAACAAGCAGGTGTCAGTGTTCTACTACCTGAGGAGAAGATAGACTTCAAACCAAGGCCAGTGATAAAAGACATAAAAAAGTCATCCATTCCAATTAAAGGAACAATCCACCAAAAGGACATTAAGATTCTACTTATTTATGTCTTAAACACAAGTGTATTTACTGTCATAACAAATACTGATAGGTGTAAATTCATAGATCAGACCCAGCACAACAGTAGTAGATAACTTCAATATCTCATTCTCACCAATGTGATTGGGCATCACAGCAAAAAATAAGTTAGTGCTCTCACTAACTTTAAACTTTACCTTCTATCACTTCTCAATCTTTTGGCTAAAATCAAATATCAACTATTTCTTCTGTTCCAATATTAAGCTATTGCTCCTTTGGCCACCATGCCTACAACTCTAAATAAAGTCTTCTTTCTTAAGTCTCAAAAAAGCAACATATAGAAAATTAGTACCCTTTCTATATACTAATAACAAAAATACTAAGAAAGATTGAAAATAACCCCATTTACAAAAGCCTCAAACATACCTTGAAATAAACTAAAGAAGCAAATGAAATATATCTGCAATGAAACCTTTCAAACACTGAAGAAAGAAATTGAAGAAGAAACTAGAAAATAAAAAGACCTCATAGACTCGTGAGATGGAAGAATTAATATTTGAAAATTGCCATCTTAACAAAAGCAAATTACTGATCCAATGCACTATTAAATCCTTATTAAAACCAATGCCATTTTTAACATAAATAGACAAAAAATGGTCTTAAATTTCATATGGAAGCATAAAAGACCCAGGATAGCCAAAACAATCCTGAGTTATAAGATGATGCTAGGAATATCACTGTTCCTGATTTCACATGTGCTATGGAGGCAAAATAGCGAAAGTGGCACATCCATGGTATATGAAAGAGGACCAAGATCTAAGGCATGTAATTTCAGCCACCTTATTTTTAATCGATGCCAAAAATTCACATTGGAGAAAAGGCATCATCTTTAACAAATAGTGTTGGGTGGTCTAGGGAGAAGACTGAATGGATGAGGCATTTCAGTTGTCCTGCATGCATGACGACCAGAATTTGAATGTCCAAAACCCAAGTAAAAGCTGGACAGACATAGCAGTTATCTGTAATCCTAGCACTCAGGAGACAAAGATAAGGACTTCCCAAGGCTAGCTGGCTAGCAAACCTAACCAATGAGTAAACTATTGGGTATAGTGAGAAAATCTATGCTAATATTAAAGGTAGAGAGCCATCAAGGAAGACATCTGGTATCAGTTTTAAGCCTCTCGTGTATGTATGCACACTCACAAATGTGTACCCACATTTACTTGAACTCACATACACACATACATGTATGCAACAAAAAATATGCTGAGTAAACTGGATAGATGGATGCACTGTAAAAGAATGAAACTAAGCCTTCATCTGTCACCATGCACAAATTCGTCTCCAAATGAATCAAAGAACTCCATGTTAGACCTGATACTCTGACACTGCTAGAGAAAGAAATAGAAAACAAACTTAGGCATGAGATATAGGCATAGATAGGGACTTTCTGAATAGGATTATGATAATTCAGGAAATAAGGCCAATAATCATTGAGTTGTACCTCATAAAATTAAAGCACTTGTATATATCAAAGAAAACGGCTAATCAAGTGAAGAGAAAAATCTACAGAATATGAGAAAATCTTTGCCAAGTATATAGCCAACAGAGGATTTGTATCTGTTATAGTTAAGCACAGGTGTCAACTTGACTCTTGAGGGTTTGAGCTCTGGGCACAGGTGTAGAGAGTTGATGGTTGAGTTAAGCCCAGAGCAAACCTGCAGGAGATTGTCTGGCTGATGGGGAAGGCCCAGCCTATGGTGGGTGGGATTAGGCCCTGGATAAATCACAGAGAGCTGGTTGAGAGAGTGGGCATCCTTCTGTATACTTGGCCAGACATGCTGGTCTGGCAAGTAAGGATTGTCCATCTCTCAGCCGTTATGGTGGCCAGTTCCCTCGGCCCTGGTGTTGGCGTGTGCTCTCCCGTCAAGCTGGACTATGAACTGTAATCAGACTATCGTAAGAAAGTAAACTCCTTGTTCCCTTAAGCTGTGTTCTGGTCATTTATCAGCAACCATGCAGGCGGACTGCAACAGTATCTACAACATACAACGAACTTACGAATCAAACATCAAGAAAGTGAACAACAGAATCAAAAGGAGAAATAGGAAAATGAAAAAGAAAGCTCTTAAAAGAAGAAATACCCAAGGATTAATGAGCATTTTAAAAGTGTTCAACATTACTAGGCATCAGGGTGATTCCATCTCACTCCATTGAGAAACAAACAAAGCAAAGCAAAGCAAAGATGTGAGAAAGGGGAAGCCCTTATAACCATTGGTTGGAATGTAAATTTGTAAATTAGTAAAATTATTATGGAAATCAGTATGGATATGTCCCACAAAGTTAAAAATTGAGCTACCATACAGCCCAGCTACTACTTCTGGCTATATACCAAAGGACTTCCCATCTTACAACTGGAGATACTTATATATGACTGTTCATTGCTATTCACAGTAGCAAGGAAACAGAATTAGACTAGATGTTCATCAATAGATGAGTAGATAATGAAATGTAGTACATGTATACAATGGAACTTTATTCATCTGTAAAGAAAGATAAAGTCTGATTTGTAAAATAGTGGACAGAACTGAAAAGTGTTGTACTTAATAAAAATAAACCAGGCTCCGAAAGACAAATACTGCATGTTCTCTCTCAGACATGGACCCTAATTTACATTTTTAGATTTGTGTGCTTAATTTCAAATGTCCTGTGAGACCAGGAAAGTAGAAAGGGCCTGTGGTAAGAGTGACAAGAGGCATTAAATTGGGGGAGTAGGATTAGAACACATGTAATATCTAAGTAAAAAGGATGCAGGGAGGTGAGTGGTGAGATGGGGAATTGAGGAAGCAGAAGAATAACTGAAAGAAAAGATGGAGGGAAAAAGCTACATAGACACCTATTTTTAAAAAAACATAAAAGACAGTTTGAAGGGAGAGGCCTTCCTTGGCATAACACTGGTCAAGAAGCAGTGGAGTTCTAAACAAAAATTCCCCTATAGGAGTTATTGATCAGAGAGGCTCCAGAGGTCTCTAAAGCAATACAGGCTCTTGAATTTCCCCTTGGATACACTCCAGAACTAGATGGTGAGATCCTGTTGCTGAAGATGCCACACATCTTGGCAGCAAGATAAAGAGAAATCAAACTGGAACTAAGCATTGTGAAGTGTTGTCTTCTGGGAATCACATGGCCAATACACTCTTTTGTAAGTGTGCGTGTGTGTGTGGAGAGAGAGAGAGAGACAGAGACAGAGACAGAGACAGAGACAGAGACAGAGACAGAGACAGAGACAGAGACAGAGACAGAGAGGTCATTGTGTGCTCCTGTGGAAGACCAAGGATGATTTCAGGAATCATCCTGGATTATTGTCCTACTTCCTTTTTGTTTTGATCTGAGACTTCCCAGGCTCCGCCCATCAGGGCAGGAAGTGAAACCACAAATGAAGATGGTGTGCTTTCCCGATCATTTTTTTGTTTTGATGTTTGCTTACCCAGGCCTCCTACTTTGCTTAAATCATGTCTTTTTGTCTAAAAGATTTTAATTTTTCACAACCTACCTGTAAGAATTTTCTCATTATTGGGGCTGGAGGGGTGGCTCAGAGGTTAAGCCTCTGCCTTGCAGGCAGAAGGTCCTGAGTTCGGATCCTAGACCCCACGTATAGACGCCGGGCGGAAGTGGGGGTGGCCTGCATTTCGGTCCTGGTAGGTAGAGCCTGTGAATCCCGGGGCAGAGTAAACAAGGAGGAGGTGGAAGCGGTCCATGGTGGTTCCCGAATTCCTCCGTGGTTCTACACACACACACACACACACACACACACACACACGCACAATTGAATAAAAATTAAAAATAAAGAATTTTCTCATTATTATAATTTAGGTTAGAGATAGTTTTTAAATAGATTTATTTTGAAACTTCCAAAAGGAACTTCATTTGAGGTTACTTCTATTTCAAATCCAAATTCTTTTAACATTGCAAATTCTTTTTATGTTTATATTTGATCTTTTTTATTCTTTTAGTATTTCATACATGGATATGATGAAGTTATGGTATTCCTACATCTTAATCCCCACACCTCATCTCCCTTCCTTTTCCCATCACAGCCCTTCTCCTTCCCTGCCAGTGTCCCTCCTATTTCTGTCTTTTCACATGTGTGGCCCACTGAGTGTCACCTGGGTTGCCTTAGATGGCATGTGCCAAAGTGCTTGCTGGAGCATTGAGTGTATCTTTGGAGACGCATCTTCCTCTCCCCGCCCTTCACCGTCAGCGTTGGCCTCATCAGTCTCTCAGGGAGGTGTGAGAACTCTTGATATCTCTCCTTTTTCATGGTGAAATATGGACAGGACATATTTACAAGTAGCACACACACTTGCAAATGAATGCATTACAAAGCCCTATCATGTCTAAAAGATAGTGTCTGGTTCCTACTAAGAAAAATAGAATGACTATGTTACTAGTCACATTAAAAATATTAAAAGAACCAGCAAAGGTGCAGGAAGTAAAGGTGTCTTCCTGAAAACTGGGTGACCTGAGTTTGATCCCCAAAATCCATACAGTGTGTTATCCTCTAATGGCCTCACATGCGCCATGACCTGTCCTCACATGCGCCATGACCTGTCCTCACATGCGCCATGACCTGTCCTCACATGCGCCATGACCTGTCCTCACATGCGCCATGACCTGTCCTCTGTCTCTCCCCCTCTGTGTCCCTGTTTCTCTCTGTCTCTTTCTTTCTTTCTATCTCTCTAGCTATATCACTCCTTGTATCTCCCTCTTCCTCTCTTCATTCCTCTCTCACTTTATCCCTTTCCTCCCTCTCTCTCAAATAAGTAATAAATAGCTTTTAAAAAGACACAGTTTAAACATGTCCTATGACATGTTCAGACTTATGCTTATCTTAGTGTCACTTTGGCTCTTTATTGACTGAGATTCAAATTATACAAGAATTATGTACAAAATGTGAACATTCATGGTGCTTTATACAACAACATTCATGGTCTTAAGTGAGTCATTTAAATATTTTTAATAGTGATCCAGGATTAACAAATGCAATATATATATATATATATATATATATATATATATATATATCATATGATATATATTAAACATCATTAGTATTTTGCCAATAAGAAATAAATGAGCAACATTATAAAATGATTCCTATTGAATCCATTTCCCTTTCTTAGTATAGAATGAGTGATAGGATTTGGCTATGCTCAAAAAAAAAATCTATGAAAACCCCATTTCTCATAAGTCTGACTTGTTTCTCTCTTTGTCACTAATAACATTTAGTATCTGGGAAAAGATAATCTTGTTACAAAGGAATTCAAAATGATGGTATATTGTTGCCTAACTTGCTCTATGACCAGCATAGCATTCCCCAATCAATCCATCCACACACAGCCAAGAACAAGTGGATTTTGAATAGAACTGCAATTTAAAATGAGAACTGGGCGGAGCGGGGCTCAGGGTAACCCGTTCAGCGGAAGTCCCGAGTTCGGATCCCAGATCCCACGTAAGACCCAGGCAGAAGTCCTGGTATGCGACTGTGAATCCCGGGGGAAGGAGGTGGAGCGTCCATGGTGGTTCGCGAATTCGTCCGTGTTCCACATCACGCACACAACACAACAGACGCACACACACACAATGCACACGTGAATAAATAATTTAAAGAATGAAGAACTATCTATTCCCGAATCAGAGATATTTTTATATTTCTATTCATACAACTTTAACAGGTACACCGGTCCCCTCCCTCCCTCCAACCTCCCACCCCTTTGTGCCCCCCACTTCCTATCACCCAGTGCCTCCCCCTCCCATCCCCGGAGCATCCTTTAATGTGCATGCCAGACTCTCCTCTGGGTCCTCCTCTCTGATGAGGTGCAAGGACCCAGTGGCATTTCCCAGAACCCCTTTCCTGTGTTTCTATTAAGCATAGGAACACTACTGTGGCTGTCAATCCTGCCTTCCAAGGATCTTAGTGCCTTAGCAACATGCTAGAATTTGAGAGGCTTCAATAGTGTGTTGGACATTGCGCAGGGCATGCAAAGTCCAATTATGATTGCTTCGGCCCTAACTTGTGTGGAGTATCTTGCATATCATTGCTCCTCCCATCCTTGTGCTCTTACAATCTTACCGCCCCCTCTTCCGCAAATTTCCCTGAGCTTCAGGATGGGGAGAGATTAGGCTGGCCTAGTTCCAGGTGGTTGATATAGAGTCTCTGATGTTCTGGATTATGGTTTGTTGATTTTTTTTTCCAGTTTTGCTGCTCCTGCAATGCTCTTCACTCCATACTGATGGGTATTAGATGTCACCCCCTGGCCAGAGATAAAAAGCTGTTAAACTAGAGTCTTGTTATATGAGTATATTCAAAGGTAGATGTAATAAAGGTAGGAAACCGCAGTGAGGGGAGAGGTCAATCATCCATTTGCAAAATGGTTACTTTTTATCTGCCAGAC
The DNA here is from genome assembly GCA_023101885.1 of Typhlomys cinereus. Taxonomy (NCBI): domain Eukaryota; kingdom Metazoa; phylum Chordata; class Mammalia; order Rodentia; family Platacanthomyidae; genus Typhlomys; species Typhlomys cinereus. The sequence goes on from JALPQD010000267.1 coordinate 1,089,049, forward strand.
TATATGCCCTCCCCTTCTGGTGAGATCATACTCCATCAGTTATAAATGATCAGGAACAAAAGTCTGTGAACTTAACCAGATGTCTCATTACTCATTTGCAGTCCTTGATGGTGGCCTATTTTCTCTTCTGTAACATGGCGGAATATGAACAGGAGGGATGTGGTAGGAGGGCCACACCAGAAACGAGGAGACAAGGAGAGAGGGGACCAAATCAGAGATTTTAGCTATGTCATCAAATTAGCCAGAAATAGAACTAGACTTAGAAGAAATAAGTTATTTCAAATTCTAAACATTAAATATTTCGTGCAGTACAAATACCTATAGTCACAGGCAGATACACACATGTAATTGTCTACATGTCACATGTAAAAATTCAGATACAGAAGGTGGGAAAAAAAAAAAACCCAGATTGTCATGGCTGGTAGATTTGACGCGGTCCAGAAATTTCTTTCTTAATGGCTTCCCCAGCTACTTCTCTCACCTTGTCGCAGTTTCCTCCTTTCTGCTACTGTAAGGCAACACCCAGACTCAACTTAAGGTGAGAAAAGGAGACTTACTTGGTTTGTGGTTCCAGGGGTGAGCTTAAGTGTATCCATTCGTTTATGGCAGAGAAAGCGTAGGGTGATAACCCAAGGTGGGGACAACTTGAGTCACAGCCACAGCCCTGGAGGCAGAGGAAACAAGAAAAAAAAACTGAAAGAGAAGTAGGTCTGGACTATCCAATCCTCACAGCCTGAGACCTGCCTTCCTCCACTTTCTAAAGATGCCAGCACCTTCCCTGTCATTCACATCAGTACGGATTCAAAGATATGAGCCTGGGTGGCAACTCACATTCAAACCACAGTAGTCCTGAAGAATGTTTTTCTGCCTACTCAGCCCCATCTTTATCACACCCAAAAATTACCCTCCCTAACACCATGGAACATAGACAATATTTGCCTCTGCAGGCGCAAAATGTGATACTTGACCAACAGAAGAATTATTAACTAAAATTCCCCCTCCAAAAAACTAACAAAATAAGAAGCCACGCGTGTTAAAGATTCTACAATGCCAAGTGACTGATCTTATTAAACAACTTTTTCACCTCCTTGGATAGATTTATTTCTAGGTATTTTAACTTTCATGGTTATTATGAATAGCAGTGCTTTCTTGATTTCTTTTTCAGGTAGTTTTCTACTGGCATATAGAAATGTTTGTCACACTGTAGCTGCGTTTGGAGCCCCTTCCTAGAAAGACTCAAGGACTGGAACGAAGAAGTAAGAGCAGAAGGGCAGGAGGGAGAAAGGATAGAGGAAGGGGAAAGGGGAGATGAGTAAAAATCCTACTAAGAATTGCATATAGATTTTTTTTTTGTCCTGCCACTTTACTTTTTGTTGAAAATTCTGTTTGGGTGAGTTCGTTGCACGTGCTTGGTTTCTTTCCTTCCAGTTCAGATGCTTCTCATGACTCTGCTTCACGACAGTGCTGCCCAGGATCTAGTGCCACGTTGAATACATGGCAAAAGTGGGCATCTTTGCCCTGTTCCATATCACAGAGGGAAAGCTTTGTTTTCCTCCATTGGCTAGGATTTTAGCTAACACAAGTCCTTTTTTTAATATGGATAAGTACATTTTTCTCAACTCATTCCAAAAAACTATTTTAAGCATGATACCAAACTAGCAAGAAAAAAAGAAATGAAATGATTATCCAATGCCATAGAAAATTCTAGAGGCAGAATAAAATACAAGAACATAATATATACCAATGGATTTTCAAAAAAAAGTGCAATAAAACTACATTCAGCATATCCAGGGCAATGACACTCAAAGACTATAAAATGCATCAATATAATTCATGGTATTTACAAGATATTGTAGGAACATATCAACAAAATGCAGAAGATACCAAAATTCAGTTCTTTTAACATGAGGAAACAACTTCAAATTCAGATTTTTAGAAATGTAACATAGTAACGAAACATATGGAAGTATTTTTTGACGACAAAAATTTTAAGATATTCCATGTCCACTCTGTGTACTGTAGGCCGAGATAGCTTGGTCACTCAAGAGAGGAAACAGGCACGTGGACCAAGCAGCTTTTGCTCAATGGAAAACCGGTTAGAGCCTCATTTAGCCCAGCCTGAGGTTCTAGCCGCTGTGGAGCACTCAAATAGGCTGTCTTTGGAAATACATCAACTCTTCCGAACTCTGACGAAAGCTCTGTAACAATATGATCAAGAGTTAATGAATGGTCTTCATTCCCAAAAGGAAGCAGCAATGTGCCTGCTTTACAATATTTTATTTTCTTGCTTAGGAAGATAAATGAAAACACTTAAGCGTTAGCCATAAAATGTCTTTCAAGTTACATAGTCTAGGTTCTAAGATCTAAGTGAATCTCATTTTAAGTTTATTTTGCGTGTATTTAGAATGTGTGTGTGCATGTGTGTGCGTGTGTGTGCGTGTGTGTGCCATAGTGCGCATGTGGAAGTTAGAAGACAACTTTCAGGGGTGGTTCTCTCCTTCCACCATGTGGATTTAGGTCCTCAGATTTGGCAGCAAGTGTCTTGGCGGCAAGTGTCTGAACCATCTTGCAGATCCTCAAACCGTATTTTTAAGTGGTTCAGCTTTCAAATGAAATACAGAAGAAAAAATCAAAACAAGCAAATAAAAAAACCCTGAAGTGAGAAAAAAAGATTTCATTCATCTCAGTGATTTTCTCTCTTTGTTTCCAAGCGAAGATAAGGGGGAGAAATCACAGTAGCAATCCAAAACAATAAAGGTCCAAAATCACTTGTGTTTGGTTTCAGGATTTTCAGTGTGTGTGTGCACCCTCACTAATATGCACCCATAGTTCTATGTGCAATGTCCTTGTAACCAAGTGACGAAGTCTCACCACAGAGCGAGGGTAGAAGAGGACAGTCTGAGTCTCCAGTTCACTTCTCGCCTCACTCCAAAGGTGCTCTGGTCAGACAGCCCCTGTCACACATGCAGCTCAGGCAACTGGCCCTGCTCGTCTGGAACCGAGTCCAGGGTCAGGGCTTCTGCTCTGGTCATCTCCTCCCACCAAGACACAAGCTTAAAAAAGAGGTTGTGGTGGAAACTTGTAGAACTCTCATGAGTTCCTTATGCCAAATCCAACAAGGCACAAAGACTTAACATCTCTATATGGATGCGGCATTTGTGTTACATTAGATGGAGGGAGTATAAATATCTGTTCCTAATATACGCCCTCATGTCACATATACATATACAACCACACCACATTTTAAATATATATATTAACTATATATTATAGAAGCAAAGGAAAGAGAATTACCATGTGCCAATGATCAGATTTTGTTACATAGAAAAGTCAACAAAGGAACTGGGGAGATATCTCAGTTTTAAAGTCTTTGTTTCACAGCAAAAAGACCTGAGTTTGGATTTCTAGATCCCACATGAAATATGTGAGGCGGGTATGATGGCCTACAATTCTAGTCCCAGAAAGCAGAACAAGCGGCCTAGCTAGACTGGCCTAATGGTGCGCTCTGGGTTGAGTTAGAGACTCACAACAGTAAGGTGGAAGAACCGTGGAGGATGATTTCTAATACCACCCAAGGCCTCCACAGGTTTCCACACTCAAGTGTATGTGTAAAGGTACAACTGTACACAAATATCTACCCGCCCACATACAAATGCCCACACACATGAAAAAAAGGCAAACAGAACCTAAGTGCCTGTTACTAGCAAAGTTCCCAGAGCTGAGATTGAAATACAAAATTCTCCTACATTCCTACACAACATCGGAAATTTAAAAGAACTACCGTCTTCATTAGCAACAGCAGGAGAGCACAGGCATCAAGCATAGACATGATCATTCAGATGCACTAACCCCGCAGGGCCTTGGAGCAACAGAGTGGAATTGGGTCCTATAACAGGAGACGGGTTCTCAAAGTGGCAACATCTTCTCGGATGACATCAGAATCCTAACAGAGATGGTGAGGGGCATACTTTATTGCCCAAGACAGTGGTAGTCAATATTTCCCTTTAGCTTCAGACTGGATTTCAAACTTAAGTTTGTACTCTGTTGTGGCGATGAGATCTAAGTGACTCTCATAGCCTGTCTCTCTCATGTCTCCCTGTGGTATAAGTATGAGGTCTAGGTTATAGAACCCAGACACACTGCCTAGTCAGTGAACATGGGGAGATTTAAACAGGCACTAACGGACGTCTATGTTTACAAGAAAATGCTAGAACAACACTATTTTTTATTTAAATTATTTTATTTTTCTAGTTTTACAAGCATATTGAGTACTCTTCCCCGTTTCCTCCTCCCCTCTCTGACTCATCACCCTCCCTTCCTTTTGTTGATCCACCCCACTCCCCCCACCCTCCTGCCTGTCTGCTTCTATGGACCCCAGGGTTTCCTCTGGGTTGTCTACTCTGATATCCTTATCAATGTACTTGAAAAAAATGGGTAATATGCCTAAATTAAATTCTTTAGGCTCCTGGCAAAGAATAAATATTCTTTTTATGGAAACTAGCTTTTAAAATAAAGCTATTACTCATTCTTGGGAGAACATCTTCACTAACCACACATGTCATAGAGGCCCAGAGTACACAAAGAACCTGAAAAATTAAATACCAAGGAAGTAAACAACCCCATTAAAATGGGTTATAGAAAAGAAACGTCTCACAAAACAAAATTCAGATGTCTAACAAACCTCTTTAAAAATCTTCCACCTTCCTAGTCATTAGGGAAATGCAAATTAAAATCACCCTTAGCTATCATTTCACTCCAGTCAGAATAGCTAAGATCCAAAACAAAAACAACAGCAAATGCTGGCGTGGACACAGAGAGAAGGAGACCCTCATCCATAGCTGGTGGGGTTGTAAACTCGTTCAATCAATTTGGTGATCAATTCCTAAAAAAAGTTAAAAATTGGAATTCCATACAATACAGCTCTACCAGCCCTAGGAATATTCCTAAAGAATACCTCATCCTGCATCAAAGTCAGATGTACAGTCATGTTCATAGCACCTTTTTTCACAAAAACAAAGAAATGGAACCAACACAGATGTCTAACAGTTGAAGAATGGTTCATGAAAATGTGGTATATACACAATGGAATACTAGTCAGCTGTCGGGAAAGATGAACTAATGAAGTTTGCCAGTAAATGGATAGAACTGGAAGAAATCATACTGAGTGAAATTTCTCAGATGCAGAAAGACAGATGCTGTATATTCTCCCTTATAAGTGGATCCTACCATTAAACATGTAGTTTGTTGCAATCAAACAGAAACTCTTACTACTCTAGCTGACGGGGAAGCCCCAACCTACGGTGGGTGGGACTAGGCCCTGAACAGGTGAATAAAATACTGAGAGCTGGTTGAGAAAGGCGGGATCCTTCTGTTCACTTGGCCAGACATACTGGTCTGGCAAGTAAGGATTGTCCATCTCTCAGCTATTATGTGGTGATGGTGCGGCCAGTTCCCTGCACTCTGGTGTTGGTGCGTGCTCTCCCGTCAAGCTGTACTAAGAACTGTAACTGGACTGTCGTAAGGAAATAAACCCCGTGTTCCTTTAAGCTGTTTGATTGTCAGCAACCATGCAGGCGACTACAACACAGTCCAAACAACAGCAGACAAGGAAAAAACTGACGGTAGACAGGATCAGATGACCGATAGTAAATACCATCTAAACATCTCTCATTTTATCTTTAAATAAGAAAAAAATTTCAACACTCAACCAAGATGCAGCCTAGTACAATGCAAAAGCAGTGAAATGGACAACCACCACCAGCCGCATTGCACAGTACCAGCAACTCTGAAACGCTCAGCAGAAATTAAGCCAACCAAATCTCTCTCCATCCTAAGGCAAGGGGAATTTTGTGGAAGAGGAGGCTGTAAAATGGGAAGGGCCTAAAGGAGGGGAGGTCCTCTGCCGGCCAAAACAGTCCACCCAAGACAGGGCTGCTGCATCCAGGAGCTCACTGCAATGAGACTCATCCCCACCAGACCTGCACTGTGACTGACATATTGACATTTCCCCATAGACCAGTGAGAAACACAGGAGAAATAATTATATGCAGGATGAGTGTCCTTATCATTGGATCTAACCAAGGAAGAGCCACTTAATCTGCCAAGGAGATCTGAGCTCCTACTAGAACAGACAACCCAGGGGGAATCCCAGGAGCCACATTAGCAAACAGGCAGGAGAGAGGGAGGAAGAGAGATGGATTGGTGAAGGGAGGGGAGGGAAGGAAAGAAAGGAAAGAGGGAGAGAAAGGGAAGGAGGGGGTTATGGACAACTACTCAATATGTCTGTAAAATCAGAAAAATAAAAATTATTTTTAGAAATTTTACCATGGATTAAAAAATAAATAAAATAATCACTCATTATTTGTCCGAAGCGGGCTGGCCATAGGCAGGAAAAATAAGAACTTTTAGCAGACGGCAATTTTAGAAAGAGAATGCATGACTCTCTCACACTCTGCCTTCTTCCCACTGAGAAAAGCAATGAGAATATGAATTCAGGTTACACCACAGAGACACAGATGCCTGAAGAGGTTCACGCTGACAGCCGGGGTAGGATTCGGACTGTAGGCACCAGGCAAGGAGAGAAAGGATCATTGCTGATGGGAGCTGAGCTAGAATCAGAAAGTGAAATAATGTCTATTAAAAATACCACTGCAGAAAGGGGAAAGACCACGAAGAAGGCAGAGGAGACATGCCAGGCAGGCTGCGCGGCGGTCAGGCACAGAGCCCTGCCGCTCACTGGGAGAGGCCAATTCAGTGTGGCTGTAGAATATTCGAGAGAGTAAGCCAGATGGGCTTTGTTGTTGTTTAGCTGTCTTTGAAGCTATTTGTGCAGAAAAGAAAAAAACTGGAAGTTATGATTTTTGGCTGCATAATTAATGACCAAGCCAGCAAAATGAGAGAATTCAAGTGAACCTCAAAAGATGGCGCTTCATAAAAAGAGAGGTAAAAAAAGTATAAACTTAATGAATCTGGACGTTTGCTTTCCATGATTCAAAACATATTTCTCAGAAAACGTTTCTGTATCTGAAAAATGTGTATCACCACTTTCTAAGTTTACAATGATAAGTTGAAAAGTAAAAGGGCATGTTCGCACTGCACATTTAGGAAATATGATTGAGTCTGACTGCCTGCTAGATCATTTACTGCATAAGGAATTCCAAGTTTGGAAATTCTTACAATATTAATTACCTATTTTTAATAAAAAGAAACTAATTGTATTAAAACTTTAAAATATAAGTAATGTTTTATTCGTATTTCCAACATCTGCTTCCAAAGCAGACAGAACAAATGTAGACAATAAAACAGCTTCTCCTCCCTTGCTCTGGCCATGCGCAAAAGCCATACAGGTTGGCACCTCATCAAAAGGCTCCTTAATGGCCAGTAAGTCATACAAGAAGTAGTAGATGGGAAGATTCTAGAAAAAAATGTAGAGGTAAAATGACATCAGAGAAACAAGAAGAAACAAACAAAAAAAAGGCCTCCGGAAAGGTGAAGTGAGGTGTCCACTGGCCCAAGGAGCTGTGGAGGGAGATTCAAAAGCTGGGCTCCGGTCCCAGCTTGAGACAACATTAATTAATCCATATTTATTTGAATGAAATCATTGGCTTAAACCATAAGACAAATTATAATTGGTTGCTCAAAATCCATGAATTTGTAGAAAATAAATCTGGCAATCTCTGCATTTGTGCTTCTAAAGTGTCAAGTTATAAGCCTTGTTTAAACAGTTTTATTGGGCTACGATTCATAAGACATACAGTTCATTCACTTGAAGTGTACATTTCAAGGACTTCTAGCATATTCACAGTTGTGTAGTCATTCTATGATCAATACAGCAACAGTCTTATTACCCCAACAAGAAATCCCATTCCCTTAACATCAGTTACCCCAACTTCCACTCTTCCACTTGGCGCCCAGGCCTAGGCAGTCACTAATCTGCTTACACTCGCAGACAGGCGGGACATTTCATATGCATCTCATCTATACACTGAGTCCTACAGCATCTCGTCTACGCATGGAGTCCTACAGCATCTCGTCTATACTCGGAGGCCTACAGCATCTCGTCCTTCGTCACTCACTGATCAATGCCACTTTTAAATCTTAATTTTTAAAAATTTATATTCAGAAACGGTTGTTGAAGTCTCGAGTCATTTTCTACTTCAGTGATCCAGAAGACTTTCCTATGCAAGTTCAAACTGCATTTTTTCAATTCTGAAATGTGATTTTACTCTTATCATCAGGAGCATGACAAATGTTTAGTGCTGTGGAAGAGGAATGGGGCTGGAGGGCCTGAAAGTTGACTGCTCCAGGCATTATGTGTTCTCTTATGACCCCTGGTGGTGGAGTAGAAAAGTGCATTTTCAAAAAATCCTGGGGCGTTTCCTGCCTTTAATTTGGAAACAATGAACCCAGCACAGGGCTACTAATTAGTATTAAATGTATTTAATTTTAAATTTGGGTGCTATGGGTAAGCAGCCTATATTTTCCTAGAAGTTATAGATTGTCAAACTAGTCCTAAACCTGCTATTTGAACCCATTCCAAAAGTGTTGTTTTCTTAATACTTTTCATTTTTCACAAGGAAATCTTAAAGTGTTTCGTTTCATTTCATTTCTTATAAAAGCATAAAATCTGAAAGCTCCTTCATCGCCATCTAAATGAATAAAATGCACAAGAGATCAAGATTTTACTAAAACATGCAAACATAATAAAACCAATTAAAAAGGAATATAAAATGCATAAATACAATGAAGTCCTCTGAGTCTTGAACTTGGCAAAAATTATTTTTAATGCAATTCTTTAACATGTCTGTTGGTCTTTAAATATATTTCTTTATTTGTAACTGGAATTAAATTGAATCTTTAAAATTCATTGAATATTTTTTCTGGTCTTAAATTTCCTTTTTCAAATTTTAAATAGAGTAGATGATTAAAAATGTACAAATGTTCAAAATATACAAATAAATCTGTATACCTTTAGCATATTAATAATATCACTAAGCTTTCATAAACATTAAATTGTTTCTAATACAAAGGTATTTCTTATTGTTAACAAAACTTCATGTTCTGGAAGAAAAGTTTCAAAAATATATCTTTAAGCATATTCCATATTTTCTATCATATAATATCTTAAGATTAAAATAAGACTTGAGACCACAAAGGCGACCAGGCAGAGTGGGAAAGGGTAAGGAGACACATGATACACACTCATGAGAATTTCATGGTGAAGCTCATTTTTTATTCAGTAGATATACGCTACTAAAAATGCAGAAAAATGATATGTGTGCTTAAAAATATCAGGAAGAACTAAACAATTTTTATTCTCTAGAAATGGTTCCAATTTTGTACAAAACTTTAGGGATCTTAAAAAGTAAATGCTTGATTTGACAGATATTACTCTCAGTTCTCTTCCAGTTTAAAGAAGAAGAAGAACAAGAAATCACATTTAAAATATTTGAAGCAAAGAATAAGTGCATTTTTATTAGACCATCAGTTATTATGTACAATCTGTATGTCTTGAATAAATTTACCTGCAGCGTTTTATTCTAATTCATCCTTTACCTTCTAAAATAAAGAACATTTAACATCCATTTCTATTTAAATTAGGTCACTGTACTTGTTTGTAAGTTTTTAATAACGTATTAAAAGACAGACAGCAGGTAAGATATGGAAACAATATTCCTTGGCCAAGCTCTATCTCCACGTTCAGGAGCCACTTGATCAATGTCGCTGGGTCTGCAGACTTGCAGCTGTGGAGTCCCAAGACTGACTGCAGAGGCAGCTCAGCCCTTCACAACCCTTCTCATGCAGGGATCTCATGCAGAATGAAGTGGGAAGAGGCAGGTGGTGAAGTTTCCCTCTGCCATGGAGAAAGACAGAACTCTTTGTCAGGGTAATCAGCCCGACTTCAGGGGCGAAAGGAGATGGAGGCCTGTGTCTGGACTCGCCTGGTTGCTTCGACCTGGCTGCTTCGCTGGGGCGAATCCCCTGCGTTTGAAAAGTAGCCTTGAGTAAGCTTCCCTGCCTGCCTCCATCAGTATCTTCAAGACTGAACCCCAGCTTTACTCCTTAAATGAGGCAGCTTTTATCCCTCATGTAGTTCAAACTTCTACAGAATCTTATCTCTCCTTAACTTGTAATTTCTTTAAGTGATCACTTAATTGGACTTTGCTTCTTAAATGGAGCTTATTTCTGTGAAATTCAGCTCTTGGTTAAAAAAAGTATTGGAGAAACTTAATTTTTACTAGTATTCATTTGTTGTAATTTGTAGGACAATGATTTGACCCATTTTGCATTTCCCATCAAAAGAATGAAAAAAAGTAGAGTGAGCACTGGGTGGTAGAGCGATTGTTGGGTGATGCAAACCTCCGATCTATTCCCAGCGGGCAAACAGCAAATCAATAAATAAAAAGCTCTTTAAACTAAGAAGTGATATATGATCCTGGGCTGCTGAACACAGACAGACAGAGCTGAAGACGCCAAAACCTTGTACCTTTTCTCAGAGAATGGTCAATTACTGTTTACAGCTCCGCACTCTTTGATATTAATCAGTGGCTTCATGGCCGGGCCCCAGATACTGCCTGTTTACTCGGCTGCACAGGGCACCTTTCCACACATGTTCTGCTGAAACCCGACCTCCAGGCCGGGACTGCAGAGATTAGCAAGACAAGAAAAAAGGCTGTTGGGAACAGGGAGACATGTTCTGGGCCATCTCCGGCACATTCTTAAAGCAGGAGTCATACTTCAGCGAGGGAGAAGCAGTTGAGGACTCCGGTGGAGCGGCTGGCACATTCCCTCCTCCCGTGCTCCAGTGGTAGCCCTGACTGATTTCACGGCCCAGGATGTCTGGAGCCGCATTGTAAGGTCCTAAGGCTCCGAGTCTGCCTCGGCCGGTCTCCTGGCTCTGCTGGGTTTACAGCGACAGTGTCCGTGTAGTCTGTCCCTCTGGATGGCACTTCCGCTTCAGAGACAGAAACTCAGAAGCATCCAAACCAGGGTGTTAACACACTTGGCAACACCAGGCATGCACCCCCCATACCCGCTCTGGGAAAGAGGTCCTCCCGGGGGGGGGGGGGTAAAGGGAGATTCCTAACATTGTTGTAGTGGTTGAATTTCCTATTTTAGACAATAGACATTTTTGCATTTCGCGATGAATCCATGAACTGTGGAGATGCTTTGTGGAAACCCTCTGCCTGAGAGCATCAATTCTTTCCTTACGTGTGCTAAAAAGCCTCATGTGCCATCACGCCTGGATCTGTTCAGAAGCCTGGTTTTCAGTTTCCCCTCCAATCTTCATTCTCTTACTCTTCACGGAAGTCACTGGGGTCGGCTGACAAAATCCAGACCCCTGGCTCCACTGGAGTCACTGGAGGTCTCTAGAGACCTGCCCTTCTCCCTTTGCCCTCAACACACTTAGAAGATATGAGGAAGAAGGAAAGGACTTTACAGAAGGAAACCCCCATCCCAAGGCTGGTACAGCTGTTCACTTAAGCATTTCAGTCTCCCCCAGATTTCATTTTGACTCCTGAAACTGAACTCAACCTGGACACTTGCTAATCTCATGGGTCATTTTAATCAACACACACACACACACACCTGCCCACACAGTGGCTCACGTGGCTTCTATGAAGCTTCAAGAGCAGGAATCACTATCATTATTGTTTTAAAGACAGAAAAGTGCAGTCACAAAAACTACTCAGCAACTTCCAGCACAGGACACATTTATCATGTCTCCAAAGTCCCATCCTCAGACTCCAAAATGCAACTCACAAGTTTAATTTAGCACATAGGTAGTTGCTCAGCATGCCTGATAATCATATGAGCATAAAACTGATACCTCCTTCCAATCTCATTAAAGGAACAAAATGATTTATGGATGCCATTTTTAAAAGAAAACAAGTGGCATGCAACCAGGTGCTCACACCCTGCAATACCCTTAACTTCTGTCGGAAAAATACTATAAATTCCTTCTTTGTAAAGTATATGAATGAAAAAATAGAATGTGAATAATATGCAAAATACGGAAATATATGTTAGCCCCCAAAGTCTTTTTCAAATTGCATGCAAACTGCTAGATGCTCTAATCCAAGAATACCTCACTTTTAAGTGGTAAAAGTTGAAATACAGAAAAGAACTGAAATGCAGGGGAAAAAGCATTAGTTACCATGAATGCCATTTTAAAAGCCGAGTCGAAATTGAATGTCAAACAGCTAGCGTTTATTGTACATGTGTTCTTGCTCGTTAAAGCCTGTGTTGAGCATGAAAGTGCCCCTCGGGGACGCTGGAGAATGAAGCAGTGGTCCGAAAATGAAACTGGTGTTTCCAAGAGTCAGCACGGGACTCGTCCACCGCGTCTGCCACGAATCGCCCGGAGCAAGGCTCGCTCCCGAGACCTCATTCCCGCGACGCGTGGGGTGGCCTTAGCTTTTGGTTTGCAGCTTTGAGTCTGTTGACTTCTTTTCCCTCTGAGGCACAGGCCAGATGTTTGTTGGGAAGACCGTGAGATCAGCCTGTTCTGCCTGCCTAGTGGCCGATGAAAGAACATGTTGTCTGCCGCTTTGCTGACCAGAGCACCTTTGGAGCGAGGCGAGAAGTGAACTGGAGACTCAGACTGTCCTCTTCTACCCTCGCTCTGTGGTGAGACTTCGTCACTTGGTTGCACATAGAACTATGGGTGCATATTAGTGAGGGTGCACACACACACTGAAAATCCTGAAACCAAACACAAGTGATTTTGGACCTTTATTGTTTTGGGTTGCTACTGTGATTTCTCCCCCTTATCTTCGCTTGGAAACAAAGGGAGAAAATCACTGAGATGAATGAAATCTTTTTTTCTCACTTCAGGGTTTTTTTATTTGCTTGTTTTGTTTTTTTCTTCTGTATTTCATTTGAAAGTTGAACCACTTAAAAATATGGTTTAAGGATCTGCAAGATGGTTCAGACACTTGCCGCCAAGACACTTGCTGCCAAATCTGAGGACCTAAATCCACATGGTGGAAGGAGAGAACCACCCCTGAAAGTTGTCTTCTAACTTCCACATGCGCACTATGGCGCACACACGCACACACATGCACACGTGCACACACACATTCTAAATACACGTAAAATAAACTTAAAATGAGATTCACTTAGATCTTAGAACCTAGACTATGTAACTTGAAAGACATTTTATGGCTAATGTTTAAGTGTTTTCATTTATCTTCCTAAGCAAGAAAATAAAATATTGTAAAGCAGGCACATTGCTGCTTCCTTTTGGGAATGAAGACCATTCATTAACTCTTGATCATATTGTTACAGAGCTTTCGTCAGAGTTCGGAAGAGTTGATGTATTTCCAAAGACAGCCTATTTGATGCTCCACACGGCTAGAACCTCAGGCTGGGCTAAATGAGGCTCTAACCGGTTTTCCATTGAGCTTAAGTTTTTCTGGTGTGCCTTATCTGCTGAGAGATACTGAAAAGAACTGAATTCCCATGTCAGCCCTGAGCTGCAGTCAGTCAGTGTGCCTATGCTGGGCCCCAGAGAAGGACAAACACTATAGGGCAAGAGCTGTTCTTTTCAACAACGGTGTAATTTCCAAGAAAGCGATGCAAAGCTTGAAGAAAAACACATCCACAATCCTCTCAATAAAACCCCTGGCCAGAAGCCCAAGTGAGGGAAACTTACAATCCTGAGAAGAGTCAGAGCGCCTTCCCGTTGACTTCCACAACCACGCAGTCCTGCTTCCAAGTCTATTTCCTAAGATTCTGGGCGTAACAACAGTGGCCTTTGTGATTGGTAGGCAATTAGATATTTTTCCTTTAGTGGCTAGAATGTCAGCCACAATCACTGTCATTGTCCAGCAGGCCCAGAGGTGCATTTGGTCCCAGTTGCCAGAGCCTGCAGGGCAGCGTAGGCCGGCAGGACCCAATTTCAGAAAGGAAACCAGTCAGCGCCTATGGTTCACAGATGAGAAGGCCATTCAGCCTGCCCGAGACTCTGCACTTCTGTCTTGATCCTGACCAGTGGATTCTAACTGTACACATAATCAAATGCCAGTGGATGGAATGGCCACAGATGTCCATTGCCAGTAGACAGAATGTTTCCAAGTGTCCACTGGCATAGCACATACTCAGATTCACACAGAAAAACCCAATAGGCCACTTAACTGTATACAGCCTGTTCTGTCAGGTACAAGGCAGAAAGAATCTCCCAGGCCTCCTGGTGGCGGCATGCCTACTTCCAAGGTCATTCTCAAATGATGAGAAGAGGCACTGGCCTCTGAATTTTGTGTGTCCCTGGACATTGGCACAGCTGTCCTGCCTCTAAGGGCCCTGGTCCAAGACTACATAAGTAGCCACAGCTGAGGCCACACAAGATCCTGTTGGAAGATCGCCATAAAAAGGCCCTTCCTTGAGCTTAGGGACATTCTAGAATTAGCAAACAGCACAAACTGTTTTTTCTACCATTGGGTATTCAGCCAATTCCTACACAAATGACTGCTTTTCATCCTCGTGAACCTCTTGCAGCATCCATGACACCAGGGAAGTTTTACTCTGTTAACCATTTGATTCTGTAACAAGGTCTTGGGAAAAGATAGTTCATACTAACATCTCTCTGTTGTCTTGTGTACCTGTTCCTTTTAAATCCCAAATCCCACTGGAAAGCATGCAGAAAAAAAAGAGGTTTTTTTCAGAGTTACTTCCATTTTAAACTGAGTACACAGAGCTTGATTTTGAAACTTCCTGAATATTAAAATGGCTGGCTCTGGTTCAATTTGCTTGGAAATAACTGAATTAATAGAGAGCAAAGAAAGGACAGAAGAAATCACGGCTATTCATCCATGAATTTATTTTGTGTCTTGAAAATAGTTTTCTATGCCCCAGTCCTCAGTTTCCCCATCTGTAATACCAATTCAAATGTTACAATCAGGGCCCAACTCACTGAGCTCCAAATGGATGTCAGGGCATCCACACACACCCCATGGAAACAGTCAGGATCTACCTGCTTGACTCTCCCCAGAACATCAATGGTACAAACTTCACGGCCCCATTTGTGGGTTTCTGTCTAGCACAGTAGAAGTTCTGCAGAGAGCTGCTTGGCCCACAGAACTTTCTCCCCATCGTCCAGCATGAAGCATTAGCAGGGAGGCTCCGGCTTGGCAGATAATCCTCCGTTTATTTCACATGAAGAAGGATCTGAGGAAAAGCATTCTAACATATTAACATTGGTTAATCTTGAAAGGCAAGTGCCTGAGTTTTGGTTATATTATTTTCAACACTTGTATTTTTAAAAGCATTCCAATAGAAAAGGCAGCAAGAGACATTCAACACTAAGTATTAAAGCTAGAAACAAGATTTCTTGCAAAATCCTAACAAACTTGGAAAATTTTAAATCAGGTATTAGTGTTATTTCTTCTTTTCCTGACTTCATTAGTAAGTTGTACTTTTCTGGGAAGAATTAAGAAATCACACAGATGAATCCTGTTTCACATCTGGCATAATAGACAGGAAATGTCCATCTTTACTCAGTTCTGTAATGCCAGTCTCATTTCTGTCGGTCAGCTACATCATGGTGAAAACTGTATTACAGTAAATTCAGCTCAGTGCATTTATACCTGCACTGGCGAGACAGCTGCAGGCTGCAGGAAGACCAAAGCTCTCAGATTACACTCACTGCTAATTACAGGCTGCAGGGATCACACAGACTGTCATGTGAGGTACGAAAATATATTTGGGGTAACCTTGTTTTTTTTTTTCAAGGAAAAAAATTAAACAAATTTAAACCATATTGAAAGTGACTTTGTCAGAAGTCCTGACAAACGGTCAGCCTGAGCTACCAAGCAAGACTTTATCTCAAGAAAGAAGAGGAAAGGGAGCAGAGGAGAGGGAGGAGAGAAGGGAGGAGAGGCAGAGAAACAGGGAGGGGAGGGAAGGGAGAAGAAAAAATTAAAAAAGGAAGAGAAAAGCAAAAGAAGGGAAAAGGAAAGGGGAAGAAGGAGAGAAAAGGAAAGGGAGGAGAAGAAAATGGAAAAGGGAATGAAAAAGAAATGGGAAAGGGAAAAGAGGAGAGAAAGAAAGAAGAAATGAAGAGGGCAGGGAAGAGAAGAGAAGGAAGGAAAGAGGGGGACAGAAGGAGAGGACAGGAATGGAAGAGAGAAAGGAGGGAGTTTTGAAGTTCAGGACATGCAGTCTATTAGCGCTGAAGAAAAATGTGGAGCCACAAGTGACTGGCAAATAGCAGGTCTCAGCTCACAGCATCTCTGCTGGAGAAGCAGGTCTCGTACCCGCAGACACAGCATGAGCAAACTCACTGTGGCATTCAAAATAGCTTAGGCACTGTCTTCTAGCATGAACCAGGAAAAGCAAATACAGCTGTAAATACTAGACATAAAAACTCGTACACACAGCAAAATAAGACTTTAAAAGAAGTCCTAGACCTGCAGTAACAGTGTATGAAACACACAAAAATGCAAGTGACAGAACAGAAATAGAAAAATAATTAATTTTGATGAAAATAAAATAGAACTCTAGTGTTAGTAATACATGCAGAAAGATAATACAAATACGATATGGTAATAAAATTGATATTTCAATAATTATTGATATACATGAAATAGCAAAATGTTTTTAAATAGTATGAAAGTTTCTATCATTATTCTGAAAGACTAGAAAATTCTCATCTCCAAAAGCAGGAGGACAGGGTGTAGCTCAGCAGGTCCCCAAGTTCACTTCCCCTGTATCCCAAACAAAAGGAAAAGTATGCAAGCCAGTCCCTCGGAATCTGCTCTGCAGCTGGAATCCGGAGGCATCGTGTGGCCACAGTGGATCCTGCCCATCATCACCTTCAAGTGTCTGCGTCTCCTTGAGCTGGGAGCATGCCAAGTCCACACATTCTAAAAGGCGCAGGTGCTTTCTCCCGAGGAAGAAGAGCACTGGCCTGATCTAGGTAGAGCCACCTGCTTGGCTCCATCTCAAATCCCTTAAATCTTCTCTGTAGAGTCACCCCTGAAGTTCACAGCTGTTCTCCACCTGCACCCCAGTGTCACCGTTTTCACAAGATTCTTTTTGTTTGCTTTTCTCCATCTTTTATAACTTACCATACATAATATTCTCTTTTATTTTCATTTTTTTATTTTTAGTGTTACACGTATGAATACACTGATTTTCATCCCTTAATCCCCTTCGTTTTTCCCTTACAACTCTCCATCTCCCTCCTACTTCCAAGTCTTTTTGTATGTGTGACCCACTGGGTTTTTATCTGATTTGCTTTTGATGGCATGTGTCTGATAAGTACTTGCTAGAATATAAATCACTGGGTATATCATTGGGAAAAAAATCTTATTCTTCCCCATCAGCATTAGTCCTTATCAGTCTCTCAAAGAGATTGTGATTTTTTTTCCTCTTGTGATTTTTTTCCTCTTCCATAGTGAAATGTTAATAGGACAATTCCCATGCAGGTCTTGTGAAAATACACATAGTTACCATGAAATCATGGATACCAGTCTTGTCATGTCCAGGAGATAATATCTGGTCCATTCCTCTCCCTCTTACAACCTTACTTCCACCTCTTTTTCTATTTCCTGCATCTTGGGATGACTATGGATGTGGCTTAGATGTCCTCTTTAGGGCCAAGTAATCCGAAGTCATTTATTTTCTACATTTTTTGCCGGTTGTGTTTTTCTGTAGTCTGTTACAAAAGGAGATTCCAAGGGTGAGTGCTGAGTGCTTCTCTAATCCGTGAGTATAATAACAGGTGCTTCAAAGATGTTTGATGTTGTGTCTTCATAGTTAAACATTCATAGCCTGCACTTCCCCTTGGGGCTTCGTCCTCTTTTTCCATGGGTTCTTCTTCTAGTATGGCAGACTGATGAGACCTTCGATTACTTTTGTAGTTTTCATAATATTCTCTGGTGCTACGTAAGTTTCTGGCAAGTAGGATGTTTCCAGATTGGTTTCAGCTGATGCTTTTTGTGCATGTCCTATGATCCATGAGGGTTGCATCATCAGTTACAGGGTCTTATGTCAACTTCTGGAACAATCAAGAGCAATGATAAAAGCCGATCCTGTTTGGGAGACCTTGGGGAACTCTCTAGCCAATGACTTACCAGGAAGTATCATATAACCGTTACTTCTAATATTGATTAAATACTTCTGGGTTGCAAGTGGAGTGTCCTGTGTTATTTCTTGTGTCGCGCTGGCTTCCTCCCTTTATGCTCTCCTGTCCAAGCACTATCTATTTTTATTATTATTTCTATTACTATTATTCTTCAACTAAAATGTTTGGTATTAGTGTATTATTATCATAGGGGGTTCCTATCTGCTTCCCACACTCTTAGTGGTTTTCTATTACTCCTTTAGCTGCTCCTATACTTCATTCTCTTATCCCCCCTAAGTATTTTTCCACATTATTTCCTCCATCACCCTGCCACCCGTGGTGTTTTATATTTCTTCCTCCAGAGTCTTCACCTTCCTCCCATTCATTGATCCCTTTCAAGTTTTTTGATAAGGGGATTCCAAACCAAATCCACCAGTCAAGAGTTCAATGCTAGCATCTACATATAAGAAAGAACATTTAACATTTGTCTTTCTGTGTCTGAGATACCTCGTTTAATATTATATTTTCCAATCCTATCCGTTTCCCGGCAAATTATATAATCTCATTTTCTTGAGGGCTGAATGGTGTTCTGTTGCACTATGCACCACATTTTCATTGCCCATTCCTCTGCTGATGAGCATGTTGGTTAGTTCCATTTTATTGCTACTGTGAATAGAGCTGCAATGAACATGGATGCACAAGTGTCTTTGTGGTAAGATGTAACGTCTTTTGGGAATAGTCCCAGAAGTGATGTAGTTGAGTTATATGGTGGTTCCATTTTCAGTTTTATGAGGACCCTTCATACTGATTCTGGAGTGACTGCTTGAGTTTACACTCCCACCAGCAATGACTAAGTGTATCCTTTCCCAGACTTCCTTGCCAGCATTCATTCCTGCTTGCGTTTTTGATCTTAGCCAAGTTGAATGGGATAAGATAGCGAACAGTTTTAATTTTCATTTTCCTGATGATCAAGAAAATTGAGCACATTTTAAGGTATTTTTTGACGTTTGAATTTCTTTTTGTCAAAAGACCCTTTTAGCTCCAGAGTCCATTTTTTAATTGAGTTGTTTGCTTTCTTGGTGTCTAATTATTTGAGTTCTTTGTATACTCAGGAGATTAATCCTTTGTCAGTTTTATAGCTGACAAGGATTTTCCCCTGCTCTGTGGGTTGTATTTTTGCATGATTAACAGCTTCTTTTGCAGAACAGAAGCTTTTTAATTTCCTGGGTCCCATTTGTTGATTGCTGTCTTAGTTCCTGTACGTTTGGGGTCCTAGTCAGAAAATCTTTATCTACACCTATCAATTTAAGTGTGCTCCCTACTCTTCTAAAAGTTTCGGAGTTTCAGGTTTAACGTTGAGATCTTTGATCCATTTGGAGTTAATTGTTGTGTGAGGTGAAAGGTAAATAGCCAATTTTCCCAGCACCAGGTATTTTTTCAGTTTTATGTTTGGCAACTTTGTCAACAATCAAGTGGTTGTAGGCCAGTGAGTTCATATCTGAGTCCTCTGTTCTGATTTATTATTGGTTTGTGCCAGTTTCAGGCTGTTTTTATTTCTGTAGCTCTGTAATATAGTTTGAAATATGGTATGGCGATACCTCCAGCAATGTTTTTTTTGCTTAAGATTGTTTTGGCTAATTGGGGCATTTTGTCCTTTCATATGAATTTTGTGATTGCTTTTTCCATTTCTGAGTAGAATTGTATTGGGATATGGATTGGGATTGTGTTGAATCTGTGTATTGATTTTGGAAGGATGGCCATTTTCATATTAGTCTATTAATCCATGAGCACTGGAGGTCTTTCCACTTTCTAGTATCCTCTTTCATTTCTTTCAGTGATGTTTTGTAGTTTTCATTGTATAGGCCTTTTGTTATTACAAAAGAAGATCATGTTCACTGGTTATAGTCACTATCCATAGATACCATCGAGGAATTCAGTTCATCTATAAAATATTGGGAGAAAACTGCATCCATACTGAGCATACAAGCTTATCACTGTCAAGCAATAGAATATACACTCTTTTATACAACACGGACATGGCACTGGATGATGCCTCAGAGCTTATAAAAGGTTGGGAGTCTTTACTGTCATGCCCTGTGATACTTTGATTAGGGTCCCAGGTGTCCTAGGACTTCAGAATCATAAGTCCTGAAGTTTGAAACTGAAGATGACTGCAAGTCACTGAATGCCCAGGAAAATTCAGTTCTTCTTACTAATTTTAGCAACAAAGTCACTGTCAAGTGTTTTCTGCACATGTTTTCTTTCAGGACTTAAGGAATTCCCTGAGGACCCCTTATCTCTTATCCCTTTGTCAAGTGTCCTGGTTGGGAGCACTGGGAAGGTTGCTTGTGTTATCTAGCGTTTTATTACTTCTATCTGTGATTCCTACTGTATGTTCAAGTTGCAGTAGAGAAACTTCTGCCCACTTGCCTTGTTTCTGGCCCACCCCGCCATTCACACGATCATATAGAATAGGAGTCACTGACTGTTGCCCAATCTGCAGGACCAGCTGGGGAAAGGAGGGGAAAGTCGGCAGGGGCCTCGGGGCTGGAGGCGAGGGGGTGAGCGTTGCGGAGTCACCACACAGACTCCGGGATCAGGTGAGAAGCCAGCAGAGACGAGCTGCCACAGACTCATTTATTTATGGAAGTACTTGAGCTCATATAGGGTCAGGGGTCCCATCAGGTGTTGCCACCTCTCCACTGGTGGGGAGGGGAGCCACTAATCATTTAGCTGTTTACTAGGTGTCCATTGCAGAGGCAGTTACATGGCCGCTTCCCATTGGTTGTTCATCCTTCCGCCTGTATCTCTGTTGGGACATATCCAGGGCATGTCCGTACTTGTCCAGACTTGTCTGTAGCCAGACCTCTTGGATTCGGGAGCCCCGGCTAGGGCCTCCGTGAATCAGTAGTGCCACAACTGACCTTTGTGCTTTCTTTTTCTTTCTTTCCTTCCTACTTTCTTTCTTTCTTTTCTTCTTTCTCCACCCTCTCCAGAGACTTGGAACACAACCCAGACTGACTTTCAATTGATGATTTTCCTGTCTCGGCCTCCAGAGGACTGGAACTAAAGGTCTGTTCAGCTCTCATTGAACCATTTTGCCATAAAGTGAAGTATCATGTTTTACCTATGAACATACCAGTTTACTCCTTTTTCCCTCCCTCCTTCCGTCCTTCCTTCCTTCTTTCCTTCCTTCCTTCTTTCCTTCCTTCCTTCCTTCCTTCTTTCCTTCCTTCCTTCTTTCCTCCTTCGTTCCTTCCTTCCTCCCTCCTTCCGTCCTTCCGTCCTTTCTTCCTTCTTTCCTTCCTTCCTTCTTTTCCTTCCTTCCTTCCTTCCTTCTTTTCTTTCCTTCCTTCCGTCCTTCTTTCCTTCCTTCCTTCTTTTCTTTCCTTCCTTCCTTCCTTCTTTTCTTTCCTTCCTTCCTTCCTTCTTTCCTCCTTCCTTCCTTCCTCCTTCCTTCTTTCCCTCCTTCCTTCTTTCTTTTCTTTTTACCCTTCTTCTCTTTCAGTGCTACTGGAAATCCAACCCTGGACCTCATTCATGTTATGCAAATATTCTTGCACTAAGCTATACCCCAACCCTGGCTCATACTGTTTACTGGAACACTATCTACCTAACTTTTCTAAGTACATTTTTTACTATGCAAAAGTTTTTCTTAGCTTTGACAGATTAACTCCTTCAAAACTCTTTCTTATGTGATCTGTTAATGCTATCAAGTAGCAATGTTTGGATGATATGAAATTCCTTCTACCTTTAAATTGTAATACTAATTTATATCTTTAATTTTTAGCATGATATGCACACACAGGTATAATGTTCTGCTCTGATTCTTTTATAGGAGACTAACATATCATGTTTATAATAATGCAATAAGCCAGGAAAGTAAGTAGGCAGGAAGAAACCTCAGATGTCATGCATGGGACACTGTCCCATCACGCAGCATGGACTTCAGTGGCTCCCTGTGTGGGTGGTCCACCCCCTGGACTGCTGCCATTTGGATGGGCAGAGCTACTTTCTGCATGTCTACTCCTTTCTCTTCTCTCTTCCCTTCTGCAGTCTATTCATGACTCTATTGTCACCAGCAAAACAGAGCCTTGGCTTAGTGTGTCTTGATTTTAGTACAACTCCATCATTCATCCTTTAATTCAAACCATTTTTTGAGTCCCTGTCATAATGAAGCACTCTCTCAGGCACTGGGCATACTATTTGAAACAAAACTATAACCGACTCTCTGGAGGGGGATGGGAAAGTGAATTAGAGCAGAAAATACTATGTGAATAATAATGTTATTCTAGGGGGAAAAGTCCGTAAGGAAGTGAAGGGAATGTAGATGGAGGGCTGCCTTCCAGAAGGCAAGGAGACCAAGGCCTTGCTGACACGAGAGCACAGACTAGTGGAGATGAGTGAGGCTCGGGTCTCTGGGGGTGAAAGTCCAGACAGTGCAAAGACTGAGGCAGGAATATCACTCAGATGCCCAAAGATGCCAGTGGAATTCCTCGTAGAGTGGACTGGCAGAGGGCAGAGAAGTGACAGGCTGCCAACTCAACACCTTTGGAAACGTATGAGCCAGAGTGATATTCTGGTTTAAATATGAGTTGTTCTCTACAGGTTCATGTGTCTGAATCCTTAGCTGACGTTAATGTTTGTAAAAGTGGGACATCTTAGAGGTGGAGCCTTGCTGGAGGAAAGCATTCACAGGGGGTGGGTTTTGGGGTGTAGTAGCCCCAACTATGCTTCTTCTCAGTAGGCTTTTGCTCTCTCTCTACCCAAAGCCCTGAGTTGAGGTCTCAGCACCACATAAACCAGGTGCCTATAATCCCAGCACTCAGGAGGTAGAGAAGGAAACAATCTGAAGTGCAAGGTCATCTCAACCACACGGCAAAACCTTGGGCAGCCTGGGATCATGAAACCTGACTTCAGGTCATAGAGGGAAGAAGCAGCTTCCTGTCCTTTCCAAGTGCTGTGCCCTTTATAAGCTGTTACTGAAGATGTCCCATTTCAAGGGCGCGGCTTTGGGTGCCCCACACTAACCAGCACTAAGATAAAATGGTGTGATATGAAGATAAATGGAAAATAAATGCACTACAGTTTTTAGACAAAACTGGAGAAACTTTTCTCTGCCTTGCACATAGCAGCATTGCAACTCACAGTCAAGATGAAACAAAAATCAACACAAAAGATATATAAAAGTTATAAATACAGAAAATTTCATTAAAAAGCTTAAAGAAAAAGAAAATGCATTTAGAAAAGAAAAGATATTCTGCAGTAAAATTAGGTTTTGTCCTCTGGTAAAAGATTGTTCCAGAATGGAAAATAAAATATGAGGCAAAATTAACTTAATTCAAGCCTTGAAAAGGTTGTGAAAGTTAAAATTTAAAAAAAGATGGCATGGATATAACTAAGTTGTCTATAATTAAAGGATATTAAAAATTCTTAAGTGTCAAAATTCAATACCCTTGAGGTGTAACTCATACCTCATTTTCTTGACGCAGTAATAAAGTTTTCTTAAGCATTGTGTTCTCTTCGAGTAACTAACATTCACAGAAACGTTGACTTAAAGAACAAGGATTTTATGTTTCATCGTTTTCCATAATAACCCACTTAAAAGTTGGTGATTAGAGTTTTATGCAAGTGCTGTTTGCATGTGTTCCCATTGGTTAAAGCCTTCATCTACT
Organism: Typhlomys cinereus; assembly: GCA_023101885.1. Lineage (NCBI taxonomy): Eukaryota > Metazoa > Chordata > Mammalia > Rodentia > Platacanthomyidae > Typhlomys > Typhlomys cinereus. The sequence goes on from JALPQD010000267.1 coordinate 1,112,791, forward strand.
TTCCCAGACTTCCTACCTTATTCAAACCAAGACTTGGTGTTTTAAAAGAGTTGTTTTTTCACTACCTTCATAAAATAATTCTGTTGCCATTCATTAAAATTTGATTTTTTTTAAATCCCATCTCTTCCCTTTCACTTCACCCTCCAGTCACAGCGGCTATAACACAACCCCGGCAGAACCAACCAGCTCTTTCCACGGCCTGGCTACCTTGAATTGTGGACGCTGCTCAAGGTCAATGTGTGTCCCTCCATCGTACGCTGACTTTGGCAAAGCTGCCAGAGACATTTTCAACAAAGGATTTGGATTTGGGCTGGTGAAGCTGGATGTGAAAACAAAGTTATGCAGTGGCGTGGAATTTTCAACATCTGGTTCGTCTAATACAGACACTGGTAGTTACTGGGCCCTTGGAGACCAAAAACAAATGGTGTGAGTATGGTCTGACTTTCACAGACAAGTGGAACACTGACAACAGCCTGGGAACAGAAATTGCATTGAAGACCAGATTTGTCAGGGTTTGAAACTGACGTTTGATAATACCTTTTCATCAAACACAGGAAAGCAAAGTGGTAAAAATCAAGTCCTCTTAAAAGAGGGAATGTATAAATCTTAGCTATGAGGTTGACTTGATTTTGCTGGGCCTGCAATCCATGGGTCAGCTGTCTTTGGTTATGAGAGCTGGCTTGCTGGGTGCCAGATGACCTTTGACAGTGCCAGATCAAAGCTAACAAAGAGTAACTTTTCAGTGGGCTGCAGGACTGGGGACTTCCAATTACACACTAATGTCAATAATGGAACTGAATTTGGAGGATCAATTTATCAGAAAGTATGTGAAGATTTTGATATTTCAGTAAACCTTGCTTAGACATCAACTGCACATGTTTTGGCATTGCAGCTAAGTGTCAGTTGGCTCCTACTGCTTCCATTTCTGCAAAGGTCAACAACTCTGGTTTAACTGACGTGGCTACTCTCAGATGACTCTGAGACCTGAGATGAAATGTACCCTGTCTGCTCTGTAGACAGGAAGAGTTTTAATGCTGAAGGCCACAATTTAATTTGTATATAATTAATGACTCCAAATATTTTCAGTTAAAGATTTGTCAGTTGGATCAAATCTCCCTGGTACCTGGTTAATACCTTTTTGGTGAGCATTTTGCTCTTTGCCTAAATCTGTGCCCCTAGGATAATAGCATGAGCTCTTTGAGACTAAATAAAACAAGAGTTTACATTTTTAAAAAATCCCAACTTTTAATCCAACAAAGACTTGTTTTGAGTCTTTCAAAAGAAACTCCATTTTGTAGATTTCAGTACTTTAAATTCAAACTCTTCAAGTTAAGAAAACTTCTTCCTATAAAATACAATGAAAAATCATTAACTAGGTCCAACCAAATATATTACTTTATTTCTGTTGATCTTAAAAATGTTAAGATATAACAAATTAAAGGCTCTAAAAGTCTTACTTACTTGAACCCTTCTCTACTTTAATGTAACTTTTAATTCCACTTATTCTTGTTAGGAATAACTAAAAATGGGTTGACTTTTCTTATCTAAATTATTTCAATAGAATCTCCAGTGGCTCCAATATCTTAAGAGTCCATCACTGCTTTGCCTCCAGTCTCTCCTGTAAGGTTATCTGACAAGTTTTCAGTATTTTGTGAAATTCCTCTCCACTCTGGCTGGCCTCTTCCTGCTCCCAGCAGGACATTCATGCTTTATGAGGAAAATTCCAGTTCCCTGGGAAGCCTTTGGTCCAGTTAGCCAGAGTGAGGGGCACATTTTATATATGTATGGAATATTTTTATTCCTCTCAAACTGTGTTATGATCATTCTTCTTTTTGCTGTAAGATAGTACTCAAACTCAAACAATTTAAAGGAGAAAGAGACATTTATTTGACTAATAGTTCCAGAGAGGCCATAGTCCATTTATGGTGGAAATCACATATCAGAAGGCATAGTCAGAGGCATAAACCACTTGCTGGTCTGCTAAAGGAATAATTGGGGTAGGGAGAGGGTGAAAGATGTAGTGGAGAAAGGAAAAGAAGCTGGGAGCTGGTTGCTAACAAATAAGAGTGGGTTCCCTGCTGTCATTAATGAAACTAAAAATGGCCACCAAAAAGACAGAGTCCAAGAAAGGAGCAGATATAGGCCTGTAGATAAATTGCTGGTGAGGTCATGCGGCAGGGATTGTCTGCATATTTTGTCTTGCACATTTCTCTTTGAGAAGCAAGAAAAACTGAGAGCCAGTTCAGAGAAAAGGGAGGGGAGAGGCAGAAAGGAAAAGATAAGAAGTTGGGGAGAGGGAAAAGAGTGGGTAGGGATTGTAGATGGACCAACAGACATCTTCTGGAGCCCACTGGAGACCAGTGGTCACACACTTAAATGAGACTTGGTTGAATCCGATTCAACTGCAGTTATGGCGTATGTCAAGCTGGAGTTGACTCCCACTGGAGATTTCGAGCAAGGAACAAAGTGGAGACGGGAGGGGGAGGAAAATACAGATGGGACCCAAGCAAAGGCACAAGCTCTGAACCCTTCAAAGGCTCCTGCTTGGGCCTGTAGCACCCTTTGGCATTACTGCTTCCTTTCTCTTGCCCTAAAGGAGAAAAGTTCAGACTTAGAAAAGGCACATAAGTACCAGGGACCTTAGCTTTACTCCTGCCGTGGCAAGTCGGCCTCTGCTTCTGAAATGGTGACAGACAGGAAATGGAATCAGAAAATTACAAACTCATGGGCTGCAGTGGTGTAATCACGGATTCCTATACTTCTTATGGCAATGGATATGAGTCAGGATAAAGACCTTGGGACTCTGAGGCAGACACAAATAGTAGGGTGTAACAAAGGCAATGATTTCACTTCTCAGCAAATGCAAAGCCAAAGTCATAACCAAGAATAAAATGAAGACCACTCTGGAGATAATTTCAAGGTGGTGGTTCTCTAACCAATGGGCTGCTGCTATTGGGAACACATGGCAAAATTTATACAGAAAAGTTTCAAGTGCAGAAAATTATATAATACGTAGTCTTCTCCCTTCAGCACTTTATGTTCTATGATAACATCCTATTGTGTGCATACTATTGCTGTGAGTATTTCGTGGCTATATACCTAAGAATAGTATTGTTGGAGCATGTGCAATCCTGTGTGTAACACTGAAGAAATTTCAGGTGGATTCTCAAGTGTTTGCATCATATTTTACAGTCCCACCATGCACATGAGGGTTCAGGTTTTTTTCTATAAAAATTTCTTGTGCTTGTGTTTCTCTGTTGTTATCATAACCAGCTGGGTAGATTGACTTTGTGTCTTACGTGGGTTTTTCATTTTTTTATTCATTGCTTTTTTGATTGATTGGTTACTGATTTATTTTGCTACTTGTATATTTTTGCTATTTATTGTTGAAACAGGGTCACTGGGTAGCCAAGGCTACCTGATTCTCAACGTGGTCTTGTTGGAAATGAAATCCAGAGCTTCGTGCATGCTAGATGATTGTTCTACCACTGGGCCGTATCCCACATCTTTTACATTTTACTTTGAGACAGGTCTACCTAGGTTACTGAGGCAGACGTCAGCCTCCCAAGTAGCCAGTATTGCAGGTTTCCATTTGTATTTTGTTAATCAAATTAGGAATCTTTTCATACATGTGTTGGTCATTTATGTACCTACTTGGGAGAAGCATCTTCTTTTGTGAATTGTGATTTCTTCATAAATTCGGAATACTAGACTCTCAGAGGTCATTTTACTTCATTATGGTAGTTTTTTGTTTTGCTTTGTTTCTTATTTTCAGACAGGATCTCACTATGCTGCCAAGACGGCCTTAAACCCACAAACTCCCAACCATAGGTTCTGGGGTCTCGGCTTGCACATCACCACCCAGTGGGCAGCTTTCACGGCTTGATAGTGCCCTCTGAAGACAAAAGTCTACATGTATGTTCAGTTGTTTTAAATTTTTGATCCAATACAACTTACTTATTTTTGCTTTTGTTGTACTTTCATTCTCATTGCTGAGAATAGTTCTTACCTGCAGTGGTACCAATGTTGATTGTCTCCAGCAGCTTTTAAGAGTTATAAAAAGCTAGGACAAACTTACATCATAATTACTGAGCTCCATTTTCCAAAACCAGAGATGTAGAACAACATGAAATCCCTAAGATAACTGAAGTCTTTCATGTAGAGAGAAAGCGGGGCTTATCACTGAGATATATCATGGTTTACACATTGGAGTTAATTTAATCATAAGTGTCATGAGCAATTTCTTCTAACAACTCAGTTGTTTCCTTTTAGGCTTAAATATGGCTGAGATATGATTTGAATGAGTCCTCCAAAAGTTCATGTGTTAGAATCTTGGTCCCAGTATAGTGATGTTGGGAGTTGCCACCCTCAAAGGGGGATTCGAGGCAAGTTAATTAGTTTATTGGAGCACTTCTTTCAGAAGAATTCTGTGGTCGTCTGACAAGTGAGTTGATGCTTCTGAAAGTAGATTGTTGGAAAGAGCAAGGAGCGTAACACTCCATCTCCAGTTCCCTGGATCAGCCTGTTATCCCTTCCTTTCACACATGTTTCTGTCATGGTGCCTTCTGCCAGGAGATTATCGGTCCAGAGATTCTCACCAGAGGTCAGATTGGTGAGGTTGCTGATCTTAGACTTTCAGCTTCCCGAACTGTGAGTTAAATAAATCTTTCCTTTGTAAAGTATCCAGCCATGATTATTATGTTATAGCAATGGAAAACAGACAAGTTAAACTTGGTATTCTTCAAGAAGCAATGCTGGAAGAGAAGCAATTCTATGAAACTGCAGGCAAGAAAAAGTGACTGAGAAGTATTAGGTATAGTTAACTTGTCACTGAAGTTCAAAATCCATGATGAACTTCAAAAAATTAGTGTCTGAGCAAGGAGTGCTGACTTACACTGTTTGTCATCAGTCAGGAAGCTAAGGCAGGATTAACATGAGTTTAAGGCCAGTCTAGGCTATATGGTAAGACTCTGTCTCAATTTAAGAAATAGAAATACAAACAAAAGTAGCAAAAAGGCAGCCTATGTAATACCATTGTGTTATCAAAGCACCACAAGATTGCAATATCATTTTGCACTGCTTTCTGATTAGTCTGTTTGCAGCTATTTCCTAACCTGGACGACCATCTCCTCTGAAGCACCAACATGTTGTCTTCATTCTCCGTGGCATCGGCTGTCATAGATACTGTACGCGGTGTTTGAATTAGGTAGGCTGCTTTGCTCTGACATCTCCACGCCCAGCTTCACCTTCTTTTGACTTTCTCTACTGCTGCTCTTCACAATGGTCATTGGAGGAGACCAGAGGAACTGGTGACACAGACCCACTCCAGAGATTCCTACTCAGAGGTCTGCGGTGGACCCAGGCATTGTCCATCTCCAAAAAGTCCCAGAAAGGTGACTGATGCTGTGATCAGAGAACACAGTTGAAGGTCACTGCTCTTTAAAAAATCCCCATTGAGAGTTAGGGCTCATCTGGTCTTGTCGATGAAGTATCTTCATTTACATGACAAATGGGTACATACAGACTACTTAGATACAATGATTGATCAAAGCTAGGATTTTGGAAGGTTTATTATATTCTTATTGCGTGACAGTGATCAACAAGTCCTTTGAGAGATTTTCTTAAGTGAAAGAAAGGGAGGAGTCTTGATGGGAGCCCCTTCCCTCATCTCCTCACTGCCTGCCTTCATGAGAAGGACAGAAAATTGCACCCCTGCAATCGCTCTCCTGCCTCAAATCTCTTCTGTGCCTCCAAGTTTCCACCTGGGGTTGGGTACTGTTTCATGACATTTAAGTCCCACAGTGGGGGGAAACAAGGAATAGGGCTCAGAAATCCTGCCCCAGTGCCTGGAGTCAATGCTCAAAGGTTGTATCAAGTCTATTTTGCTTAGTTTCTCATTGCTTCAATAACAACAATTGTCCTCTTCAAGGAAAGCCTCTCGACTGGCGCTTTCTCCTGCTTCACAGAACGATTCCTCTAGTCAAATTCAGCAACGCTGCCTCCTGGCCAAGTAGTGGTGGCCTTCCTAGCTTTATCTCACTGAATTTCTCTGCGGCTTACACACCAGTTGCCACATGACATGTTACCGTGGCTTGGCTCAGACCACTTATTCGTTTCTGTGACTTCTGTGCTGTCTCCTTTGATAGCTCCTTACCTTGGTGCAGCCTCCACATGCTGAGTTTTTTTAGCCTGCTGATCCCACACAATCCTTGTCAGTGACTTGTCCAGAGTCCTTAAGGGAGCAGCAGGAAGGAGTCCCCATCGTGGCATATTCATAGGTTACACAGTGCGTAATCTGCAGCTGCCAGTACCCTCTCTGTTACAGACACCTCTGAATTGCCAGTGAGTTTACTAATTCAAAATACAGGGAGACAAGGACGACTCCTCATTCAGCATCTCCCCAAACTTCACAGCAGATTTTTTGGATGTGGGACAACTCTGTCCTTTCTTGGAACTTCCATCTCGTGGAAGGAGGGTCCCTCTTTCTGGTCATCTTTGTACAGCTAATTAAAATTCTGACTGGGTTTAGGATCAAAGAGCCCTGCTCCATAGCATTCTCACATTCTTCCTTCTACTTTCAACATCGTCCAAGATCTATTTTAAACTGAAAGTGTTGTGTATTTTTCAGCAGCCCTCTGACCTGTTCCCATTAAATCAAAAGGAGGAAGAAGGTCTCAGCCTTCACCTAACAGCCAATCAATGTATGACAAGGGTCCGGACACATTTCTTTGCATCCAGGGCCATATCCTGGGAAATGGTGTGGTTCTCTGCCAGGTGGCCCACATAGCTGCTTGCTAATCCAAAGCCATTTTGGTGGGTGATTTGAGAAGCAAGATATTTTAGGATGTACGTACAGGAGATGGTGTAAAGGACAGCAGCCCTCCAAACTACAGACTTGCAAGTTTGGTCAAAGGTGTTCACAATGAGCTGGAAAAGCACGGAAAGAAAAAAACACAGCCAAAGATGTTTTCCAATTCACACCCCAATGCTCTTGGCAGCCCACAAATACCTCCACTTTCCACATATTGGAAAGAAAAGCAGCCAAAGATTTATGCAAGAATGAGAAGGGCCCGAAGCACTTCAATTTCCGGTGGTTAAACAAAAGAGGACACACACCAAGAAAAGTCCCTCTAAGTGAGTGCAGAATAGCTGGGCCAGAGGGGGGAGGGGATTTCCCTGGAGAAGAAGAGAGAAATGATCTCATTACTGTGCACAGTAGCCTTGCTCTCAGGTACGCTCTTAAAGATTCCTTGGGCTTCTCCCGGTCACAGGATAATGATACAAGGTTCCTCAAAAATCTAACTAGAACTCACAGCATTATCAATGACAAGCTATTCACCACAGTGGAGAATTTTTGTGGTTTGTTTCGTTTCAATGCTGGGATGAAGCTCAGGGCCCTAAACTGCTCAGAGAATGTTCTACCACTGAGCACATCCAGTTTTTGATAAAACTGTGTGTGTGTGTGTGTGTGTGTGTGTGTGTGTGTGTGTATGTGTGTGTGTGTGTATATGTGTGTGTGTATATGTATGTATGTGTGTGTGTATGTGTATATGTGTGTATGTGTGTGTGTATGTGTGTGTGTATGTGTGTGTGTATGTGTGTGTATGTATGTGTGTATGTGTGTGTGTATGTGTATGTGTATGTGTGTGTATGTGTGTGTGTATGTGTGTGTATGTATGTGTGTATGTGTGTATATGTGTGTGTGTGTGTGTGTTATACTTGCACATGTGTGCAGGTGTGCCTCTGTGAGTGCTAGCAGAAAGCCAGAGAAGACTTCAGGCATATTTCTCCCTTACTTTCTGCCTTAGTCCTTTGAGACAGGGTCTCTCACTTATCTCGGACCCTGCTGATAGCCAGCAAGCCCCAGCAATCCTGTCTCTGCCTGCCACAGTGCTGGGGCGACAGGCACCAACGACCAGATGTAACTTTTTACGTGCGACTGTCATGCTTGCACAGAGAGTACTCTTACCCATTGAGCCGTCTCTCAGCCCAACCCATTGCGAAAATAAACACAGAGACTCCATGAAAGGGTGTGGTTGCATCTCTCTCAGTAACACATCATTGCTGAAGGTATTCTAAGTGGAAAATGTGTTTAACACTCCTGACCTTCTAGACATGTGAGCTGAGCAGTGTGCAGTGTGAGGTGTGTCCCCTCAGGACAGAGGGCCCGCAGAGAGCTGCAGCTCACAGCATCATCCAGGGTCACGGGAGAAAATCAGGCCATGTATCACTGGCACGAGAAATGGTCCAAGTCCTAAATTTCAGTCTGGTTTCCATTGAATGCATGTTGCATCTTCCTCCACACTAAATCAAGTCTCTGTGGCTGTCACTACACGGTGTGCCAGCACTCAGGATAGCAAGTGACAGCACAGCAGGGCTCTGCATCCACACAACACCTGCAACCCAAGGCTCTGGATCCATTGGACCCCCCCCCATATACACACATGGCATCAGGCCACCCTGTCTGCTTCTGGAAGAGCTGCACATTAGGCAAAACCTCTGATGGCTACCAAAACAAACAAAGGAACAAAAAATAAAAACTGCCGGAGTAGAAGGAAACAGAAAAAGTTACAAATTGATTCCAGACCTTTTTGACCATCATGGAAATTGTTACTGAATTTATTAAAACTATTACCAAAATGGATCTTGAAAACCCTTTATCCAAGGACCTAGTGCTATTGTGCTGGTGAGATGCATTCAGAGAGCATCCATGCTGAGCAAAGAGACAGGCCTGAATTCTGAGCCCACCCTCCAGATGTGAGACCGGCCTGGGCAACAGAACAGAAGCCGATTTTAAAGCTAAAATTACAGTGGGAGAGGGGCTGAGATGTGGCTCGGTGGTGAAGTGCTTGCCTCACTTGCGGGAAGCACTGGATTCCATCTCTAGAACTAGGAAAGGGAAGAAGGGATGAAAGAAGGGAAGAGACAAAGAAGGGAGGGAGAGGGAAGGAGGGAAAGACTGCCTATAGAAAAATGAAGACTGAAAGTATAACTAGATCTCTATAGTTGAACAATGATTGCTTGGTTGGTATTAACCTGAAGGGAAATGTCATAAAAAACCCCAGCCAATGGAGAGTTCATTTGCTTAGCAACAGATCCCTTGTTCAAATGTGTCCTCAGGCCTACAACGAACAATCAAGATCAAATATTTTAGATTATTGGAAATAAAGGAAAAGTCAGCAATTCTGTTTTTTAAGATTTCTACCAATAATCATATAATTTCAGTATGGATGACACCTAGTTCAGAAGTGAATGTTGAAAGGTAGACCTGTGAATGAGTTATAGATATATTAAAAGTCTACCATGGGATGGAAGAGATGTCTCAAAGGTTAAAACTCTGCATGGAAAGAAGGATCTGAGGTCAGATCCCCAATCCCATATAAAAATGGTGTCAGCCTGCACTTCCAGCTCTGGATGATAGAGCCTGGAGAATCCCAGAGCGAAGCAAATAGGAGGTAGAAGCAATCCAGGATGATTCCTGAAGTCACCCTTTTGCCTCCAGAAGCACACACAGTGCTCTCTCACTGACGCTTTCTCTCCCTTCTTCTCTCTCTCTGTCTTTCTGTCTCTCTCTCTCTGTCTGTCTCTCTCTCTCATACACATATACACAGTTCACCATGGTGGGCCTACGGCTCATTAAAGAGACACGTATCTCCATGGAGGCGAGCAGCCCCATGTCCGTAATAATGGGAACATGCACAGCACAATTTTGATGTGTGAGAACTTTATAGAATGTGCTCACACTCATTGAAGCGTGCATGACGTCACTGCAACATGATTACATGTGCAGTCCAACACTGAAGAAATGTCACCCTACAATACATGACTAACCAGGATGCTCCCTGTCCTCACATTCTTCCCACTGCTTCATACCTGCCACTGTCCTTGTCCCCAACCTCTCCTGAGCCTCCTCCGCTTCTCAGGCCATCCCAGGAAACTATTGCCTGATCTTTTCTTTAGATACTAGTTGAGCAAATTCTTGAGTCACCTCTTAAAATACATAATAACCCTTCCTACTACTAAAAGTCTCAACCAAACTACTTTATAGGTGTAGCTCTCTTCTTCCTCCCCCTCAGAGATCATCCCTCCTCCCTGAGCAGGCACAGACACAAGTGGCACAGGTTTCAAATCTGCTGTGTCATATGTGGTCATTACATTAGTCGCTACTTTCCATTGTTGGATCTGTAGTGTCCCCAACAGACCATGTGCTAAGAGATTCTCCCAATCTTAGCACTACTGAGAGATTATAGAAACTGTAGGAGGTGAAGTCTAAGCTGGGCATGGTGGCCCAGGATTGCAACTGGCCCTCCAGAAGCTGAAACCTGGCCTACATATGGAGACCCTCTCTCATCAACAGGTGAAAGACCCGAGGTCACTCGACTTCATAGGGACTCATAGGGGACCGTGGCACCCCAGTCTTTTTCTTTCCCAGGCTTGAGATGATCAGTTTTGCTTCACCACACACTCTTGCAGGTGTGCTTTGTCACAAGCCTGAAGAAGATAATAGGAGCCAAACAGCCTTTGCCCTTTGTAAGTTGATTATTTCAAGTATTCACGGAAAGCAAGTCTTTGGCAGTAACCACGGAAAGCAAGTCTTTGGCAGATGAGGACTTGAACTATGTTCTTAAACATAGTGTGTTTGCAATGTAAGCGTGTTTGTATTACAAAGGGAAAAGGAAGAAAGGAAAAAACAGCACAGAAAGGAGGAAGAGAAGAAAAATGAGGGAGAAATTGTGGCTCGATGCAAGTGCTTCCCCACAAAAGGTTTGCAGATGGTCTTGGGAAATGATCCACTGTATGTCACCCTGGATTCTAAACTGCAACGCGATGTGTCACTGTGAAGAGCTCAAATAATTCCTGTACCTCTTGAGATGGCCGATCCTATATTTGTGGACTGACATTTCTCATCAATCCCTTAAAATGGAAAACACTATTATTGTTATGTCTCACTTACCAAACTGCCTACTCACTGGCAGGCATCTGTGAAGACACAAAAAGAATTATTTCACCCCAGTCTTTCAATACAGAGCAGAGAAGCTAAGTGTAGAGAAAAATGTGTCTCTCAGCCCAGCAATGATTTATTAAAAGGTCAGAGGGCATGCAAGCACGTTTACCCTGAGGCTTCCGTGGAAAAAGCTAGACAAAAGTAGAAGTACAAAGTATATTGCATTTCAAACTGGCAAGGACATATTCAAAAGCTTTTCACAAAAGTGTAGCTACATGACCAAACCTCAGCAGCAAGTCTGCCTTTAGAGGAAACAGGGTCCAGCTGTGCACCCCAATAGAAAGAAGAGCTTGAGGAGAAGACTTAACGCTGCAGGCCTTTTACTGAACAAACAGCTTATTTTGGAAGCAGATTTTCAAGTGTTTTCAGTTGGGTTATTGTTTACTGACTGGTTGCTGTTTTAATTGATTTTCTATCATCCTATTTTCTGCCAAGACCTCAACCAGCTTTGGGTTCTAGCGAAGGAAGCCAGCTTCAAGGGAGGACTGGAAGGTTCTCTATCCAGCTTCACGTAGAGTGTGAATCCTGGCAAGTTTAGAAACACATAGATAAAGCATGGTTAAGTTTGCCATTATTCTGAAAATAAATAAGTGTCTCATGATTTTTCTGAGAACAGCAGAAAGAGAAAAAGGGTAAGTTATTGCACAAAAAGACACAAATTCTTTGCCAGCCCATCAGACAGCTGGGAGAGAAGAGCAAAGCAAGGAGCTCAGCACAGGCGAGCAGCCTGCAAGGCCAGCGAGCAGGTCAGGTTGGTCCAGGTCTCAAGAGGAAGGACATCCCTGTTAAGTTTGTATGAGCGGAAATAATAATATAAATAAATAAATAAATAAATAAATAAATAAATAAATAAATAAATAAATAAAAAGAATAAACTCATATCCTGCCTGTTGCAGGCCACACTTGAGTGGAGTATCTTGCCTATAATGTGATTGACCTTGCCTGACCTCCACAATTACTGACATGTCAACAAGCCCTCAAAGATTAGCACAAATCTCAGGGAAGAAAGCTTCAGGCAGGAGGATCCTTAGAGGCAAGGGGTTAAACAGACACAACAGAGTTCCCATATTAGTGGGCAGCCCAAGATGTGCTCCAAGGTATTCCACAGATTCCTGAACCCTCACTAGTGTAGACGACTCAGAAAAATTCAGTACTCATATAAACAGATGTTCTGGAGGATGGGAGGAAGCAGGCAGGAAACACCAAGAGAGGAGGAGGGAGGAAAGAGGGGTGAGAGAAAGGGAAGTGGGGGAGAGTTGGATGGGGGAGAAAATGGGAGAAGTGAAGGGGGAGGGAGAACAGGGTTATTACTGAGCTTGTACAAATAGGCAACAAATAGGCAATAATAGTAAAAAAGAATAAAAATTCTGAAACTGGAAGGAGTAAATGTTAGTATGAAAAAAAAAAGAGGAAGACATCATAACCCAAGACAAAGGTTTTGATTTACTGTCATTCCAAGAGCAAGATATTAGTCCTACCCCTAACCATTGCACACTCAATCTACTCTAGCTGTAACCTCAATTCAAGCCCTGAGCCTAACCGATTGCAAATCCATCCCAGTCCTAATGCTAGCCGTAAATCCAACCTGAACTCCAACCCTTATGCCAACCACAGTTCTAAACTCCAACTGCAACCCCAATCCCAGCCATAACCCTAACCCAACTGCAACCCCAGCCTTGAGTCCAACTCTAACCACAATTCTTACCTCAACCCCAGTATAACATTACACCCCACTGCAACTCAAGCCCTAACACTAACCCTGCCTCAATCCCAGCCCCAATCTCAACCCTGGCTTTAGGCAGCTGAGCGAGTATGCAACAACTAGTTCAGCCCCTCACCCACCTATTCCACAGTGAAGTTAAGGGCTTCTCATGTAGTCCTTGGACTTAGACATTGATACATCAGAGGTCTGGAAGACTCATGGTGACCGTGAGAACGAAACTTGGATTGTTTATGATACTGTCCCAAAGTGAAGATCTGAAGAGTACTTTCGCTTCCAAATTCAGGGTCATTCAACACTAGACTGGTGGTGAAATGTTCAAAGATTTGACGCTAAGATGGTTTCACTCGTAGTGAAGGGCGTCAGCTTGTGAAAACTACATCATTTTTTTTAAAAAAAATCTCATTTAACTTGCTGCAAATCCAGCCCATTAAGTTTCCCTATAAAGAAGGTTTATAAGCATGTGGAACGTGCTGGCTTCTGGGGATATTGCAAAGACTTCTGGTTAAGGGAGAATATTGTGCCTTTTCCCTATTTCCTACCTCAAATTTATTATTTTCTTCTTTTAAGATATTTTGTGCCCAGAATAAAGTATGGATCAAGCCAAAACCTCAATCCTTATGAGAACATATTGTAAGTAGACACTTGAAAATAAACGTTGAAACACTTGTCCTCTTTAAATCCATACAAAGGATTTAAAATAAACTTGCTGAGACACTTATTAATTTCAAGATGTGCAAAAAAAATCCATCAAATACACAAAAATCTTACTTTTAGACAGCAGATTATTTACATGGTCAAAAAAGGCATCCAATATGTTTTTCCTTGACAGCCAGAAGGCTTTTTGATGACGTATCTTTGAATTTACACCATTGATCCTATCGTTATCTGAAACAAACTTGTAATGAACATACTATACAGCATCTAAACATGCTGCAAACCCAGAAATAGTATATTCATTATACTTTTTCAGCCTAAAGACTGAACCTGATGCTTTTAGTTCGCTTACTTTATCTATAAAAGAGCCCAGAGGTGAGGGAAAGTGTATCAAGTATATTATTTAAAAACGCAACTAATAAACTATTTGGAATAAATTTATCCCCTGTTTCTAAGACTTTTCAGACAGCTTGTATATTATTTTGGCTCAGATATCATTTTACATACTAATGAATTTCATATGCGTTCAAAATTACTGTCCAATAGAAGCTGAATGCATGAAGGTACACGTGAGATCGAACATGAAATAATGGCTATCATAATAATGTTGGACAAAACTTGGGGCAGACCAGGCTTCTGATAAACGTTACTAAGTTACTGAAGTCCCCAATGTTCAGCATGGAACTATTTCAGGGTCGTGGCTAGCTCTAAGTCAATTACTTGATCCTATGTTCTACACTTTGAGGACTTGTCCTTCCACCGAGGGTCTCCCTTGTTCCTGAGAAATTATCCAGCGGCTAATGTTTTCCTTGCTATTCAGTACCTGCCCTACTAATGAGTGTCCTCCCTGCTCCTAAGGGTCTGTGCTGCCTCTGAGGTCCTGCTCTGCTGCTGGTGCCCTGACACTACGTGCTTACCTTGGCATTAAGTGCCTCCCTGCTACTGAGTTCCTGCCTTGCTGCTAAATGTCTGCCTCTGCCAGGCACCTTGACAGTTTCACTTTGGGAAACCCTGTTTATGTTAAGGCGCAGGCTTCCGAGTGCCAGCCTTGGAAATGGAGCTGAATCTCTAGGTAACGCTTTCCCTCTCTTTCTCCCCTGAATATTGCAAAAAAGTGTGCCCATGGGAGAGCGTTCATAGGGTGTAGCGGAACCTGAATCCCTCTGCAGAGCTCAGTCTCTGGGACTTTGGGGGCATCCCTGTTGTCCTTTGGAGGTAGACAGATGATGCTATTTGGTCGCTTTGGGCCAGGAAGTAAGCCCCACATTCTTAAACTGTAAATTCTTATATAGTAAATTTATACTTGACTTAATTTCTGATTGGTCGTATTATACAAATCTGGGTAACTTGATGTAATTAGAATGTATGACAATTTGTGAATGACCAAATATCAGCTTATTTCATTTTAGGCAAGGTACCCAACCCAATTCATCTTCCCAACCATATCCCTCCACAGGCAACTGTTAAAATTGCCATTTAAATATGAGTACACACACTTGAGGATGTGCTAATTCAAGGTCATGTCCAGTTGAAAGTTCTTTATTGTCATGGGGATTTATTCAGATGTCTTTCACTAGCTTAAGCTATTTCCATCCCAGATCCTTCACCCTATTTTCTCCACCAAGTCAGGTACTCATTTACTATGTCTCTTCATAGTCTCATAGGAACTCTGGTCTCCACTATGTTAGTTTATAATCACCAGACTTGGGGTCTTAAAGAACTAGTAATCTGAGCATTAGGTATTAGAACCATGACAATGATCCCCCGTGTAATATCCATGGTTGACCTGTGTCCTTGCAGCTTCAGATCTATGTGAACATTATTGCCAGATTAATCTCACTGTTCCACTAGGATACAGATGTGGTAGTCAGGACAAAAACCCACAAGGATAATCTGCAGTTCTACCAGGGGACGTCAGCCCTAGGGCTCAGATCTAGATTTCCGCTTCCCCAGAGTGCTACTTCTTCAGGGGAGTCTTTCTCCGTGCCCACATCCAAGTCAGTGCAGAGGGTAGGACTCAGAGGATGCCAGGGAGGCGGGGAAGGCAGAAGAGAAGGAACTCTTCGTGCAGATCCAAAGGCCTGGCAGGTTATTGCTCCCGGGAGCAGCCAGCAGCCAGGTACCAGTGGGAAGACAACATTCACGTCCCTTATCTTCAGGCAAACTGACATGTCGCCCATGTTCCATCATCACATCATTAAAGTGGAGAAGAGGTAGGTTATATGCTGAGTCAATCTTATAGTAAGTTCTGTTTATTCTCTGCTAAATGAAAATGCTAATTTGCCGCTATAAAATTCACAAGGTACATGAAGAACTTGTCCTCTATTCACCCAAACGTGAGTAGTTCGAATCAAGAAGTAGATGACTCCATTTGAGCTCAGCAAGTGAGTCTCTGGAGCAAACACTGGCCCAGAGCGAGGCCTCCATTCTCCTGCTCTTCTCCTGGCCTGTCCGCATCATCTGATTTTCATGTCCACTGAGAACAGCTTATAAAAGAGACGGATGTTTCTATCCGCACAGTGGGGCACAGGCTGCATGCTGTTCAGATTTGCACTGTATCATTTGTGTCGTCTCCCCAGGTAATTTATAAAATTTATAAAACTTTTGCAGTTGTGTGTGGGCATGTAGATAGAAAATTTCCAACCATTTTGAATTCTATAAAATCCAGGGAACTTTTGCCAAATCTATTCCCTTCTTGCTCTTTAAACTCGTATACCTTTAAAGGGATATTCAATACTTTTGTTTTTGACTTGGTTACTCATGGTCCATTAAAGTGTTGTCTTTTAAAAGTTATTTGCTATTCAAGAAGTCTCGAGAGTCCATTTACAATCCTTCTTAGACTTTTTTCTCTGAAACAGGAAGTTTCTTTTGCCAAGGGTAAACACACTACAAGCAGTCTCCGGAGCTGAGGCGACGTCTCCAAGGAAGCCTTGATGGAAAGAGACTCGCCAGCCTGAAACACGGGTGACCAGAGAGGGCATGTTCTCAAGATGGAAAGCGAGCTCAGCTCCTACCTGACCTTCCTGGCATTTCGTCTTGCTTTTAGAAGTACCATCGCAGGAGCAGCTGAGATGTATCTCTGCAGCACACAGAGGTTACAAACCTCACGTACATCGGGGTCAGAGAAAGAAAGCAAGTTGCGCTTGCCTCCACCCACATGACAGGATCTTAAAGGAAGTACAAAACCACTCTGGATTAGTTTCGAAAACCTGTCATAACAAACCAACATACGCTGGGCCACTTACTGCTGTAATGTCCTCTCGCGGTTCTGAAGCTAGGACTCCAGATCCTTGCCGCAGAGCTGCGCTTCCTGTGCGGCTCTGTGGGAGACCCCGCCTCGGCTCTTCCTTCGGGGTTCGCCAGCTGCGCGTGGCCTTTTCTGATGTGCACGTGATCAGGCCCAGCTCTGGCTTTATCATCACATACCTGTCTTCTCCCGGTGTGTCTGTCTTATTAGGGATCAGCAGCCCACATTGGGGCACATTCTACTCCAGTATGACCACATCTTTAAAATCAGCAATACCCTATTTCTAAAGAAGCTCACTTTACAGAATCCTAAAAGAAATGAGTTTGGGGGAAAACTATTTCATCACTGTGGTCTGCAAGCTGCCCTCAAAGTAAACATTTATCCCATGCAAAAAAATGTAATTACCATCTCCTAACTTCCCTAACACTAATAAGCTTATCTCTACATTCGTATCATCACAAGCTTCACTTTAGACTTTGCTGGCCATCACTGAGACCCTCTCAATGTTTAGGTTAAGTTCTACGTCTTTGAGATGTAAATCTTCAAAACCTACTGTGCATATCTGTAATTTCAGCCCCTAGGAGACAGGCCGGGAACATTAACAGTTCAAGATCATCCTGGGCTGCATGAGTGAGTCCAAAGCCAGTCTGGGCTACATAAGATTCTGTCTCAAAAAAAGAAAAACCGGGGAGATGGCTCAGGAGTTAAGGCCTTTGTCTTGCAAGCCAGGGGACCCTACTTCAGATCCCCAGATCCCGCATAAAAAGGTTGACAGGAATGACTGAAGCCTGACCCAGGAAGGCAGAACCTGGGAAAGCAATAAGGAGATGGAGCAATCCAGGACCACCCCTCATGTCACCCTTGGAACTTCATCCTTGGGTGAGGCCTCCACAGGCACACACATACCACGTGCCTTGTAAATGAGAGAGAGAGAGAAAGAGAGAAAAAAGGGAGGGAAGAAGAGAAGGAGGGAAGAAGGGAGAGAGGGAGGGAGGGAGGGAGGGAGAGAGGGAGGGAGGGAGGGAGGGAGGGAGGGAAGGAGGGAGGGAGGGAGGGAAAAAGAGAAAAGAAAAGAACCCCCCCCACACATACAAAAAAAAAAAAAAACCTAACAGGAAGAGATACACCTTTTCTGCTTCCTTTTAATTAAATATGTGTTCTTCAGGTTTCTCAGTAAAATGTTGATAATTGCTTTGATATAACTGTTGATGTATAATCTTGCCTGCAGGACTGTTAGCCTATGTCTGATTTGATAGTTTCGTTCTGTGTATGTTTTAAGTGTGAGGCTACAATACAGCAGTTTTTACCTTTCAGCCTATATGGCTATTTCTGCTGCTTCTAAGAAGTTAGTTACTAAGTCACTAAAGCACAGAAATATAAGAATTATTAAATTTGTTTGGAACTAAGAAAAAATGGAAAAAAACAGACAAAATTATAACAGCCAATACATCTGACAAGACTTATAATAGCAACAACAGAAGGTTCAGTTTGTTCAAATAAGCAGGTAATTTAATTTGTCATTCTGTTATAAATTTTGATTCACAATTACTTAAAATTGTTAAATTTGTTTTATGATATTTTTATTATAACTAAATTTTAATGAAACAGTCGTATCATCTTAGTCTATCAGTACATGTGTTTCATATGTGGTGTGGTCACATGCAAAAGGAGATAGAAGCAATCCAGGATGAATCCCAAAATCACCCTTGGTCCTCCACAAGCAAACACACACACACACACACACACACACACACACACACACACACACGTGCATGCACAAAAAAATTTAAAAAAAAGATAATGTCTTTGTCTTCTACATTTAAAGCATAGCAAAGTAATGATCTCTCTTGATACAAAAATTAGTCTAAAAATGTAGATCTTATGTTTTATCAAGATAAATATTTATACTTTCTAGTAAGTTTGTCAGGCTTCAACAACTTAGGAAACTGAGTCTTAACAGAATTAAGATTTATTTAAAAATCTGTACTTGTTAGATTTTATGTAAAGGTCCTACATCAACAAAATTTCAAGCCAGTATCCATTCTTCCAGACTGATACAACTGAACGCCTTGTGTTTAACAGTCACTCTTGGAGGAAAAAGTCAAAGGGCTTGAGAGGACAGCTGATATCTTCCATACCCCCTTTCTTCCCTTGTCCTTCCTCCACCCCGTGTCTAGGATACAAGAGACAATGGGACGCCTCCAAAGAACCTAGAACTCTAGTAAGTCGCCTTGGTCAGAGAAGCTTTGGAAACCCAAGAGGCTATGATCTAATCAATTATATTTTGCAAAGAGTAGAGACATGCACAGAGACGAGTCCACATGTCCAAGTCCAGGGAATCCACAAAGCCAGAAAGACCCTGATACATTCTAACGGATGACGTGACCGGCTGAAAAAGAAGTTGAAAGAGCAAAGGGGCTTCTCATAAGTCCCTGAGTAACCACTAACGATCTTCAATTGACCTTAGCAACAGCAACAAAAAAATAATAAAAGAATATACATAAAAGATCAATTTTTGACCATCTACATGATCCTAAACACCAAACAGGAAACTATAATCAAAGAGTAAGATAATTATTAGTAATATTACAAACCAAATTTCTACCAGCATTAACTAAGATTCTCACCCAGACCAGCTCCTAAAGACCTACAAAGGTAATGAGCTTTGGCTAATTTAAATAAGACCCCACTAGTTCTTACTAAATACCTTCAAAGCTACCAAACCCCAGGGAATTACTAACCGGGTATACCTGTCTAGTAAACCCTATTTCCAGAAAGTCTTACAATAAAATACAAAAAGAAAAAAAAGCGATTGAGGGTTAAATACAGTTGTCAACTTGACAATTGAAGACTTGAGCTCTGGGCACATTTGTGAAGAATTAGTAGTTGGATTAAGCCCTGAGCAGGTCTGCAGGAGATTGTCTAATGAATAATAGAAGATCCAGCTCATGTGTGGAAACTTCATGTATGGAACTTTTCCCTGGGCCGGTGAGTAAGATGAAGGGAGCTAGTTAGGCATATTAAGATACACATGCAATCTGTGAAGTGAAGTTTGCCCTTCTTTCAGCAGTCCTGTGAATATAGCGTGGCCAGGTCCCTTGGCCCCTGATGTTGATACAGTCTTTCCTGCCAAGTTGGATTAAGAACTGAAAAAAGACAATCATAAGACAGAATAAAATCCCTTGTTCACCCCCTTAAAGCCATTTGGTTATGAATTTATCAGCAACATGCAAATGAATTGTGATAGCAATTAGAGACTTATAATTGCCCTTGAAAAGAGACTTCAAAGTCAAGGCCAATGTCAGAGAAGTAAATCCGAAAGTCCATGACTCTTAGCTTCTGCTTTTGTGATTTTTCCATTTGAGAAGCGATCTGGTAATGCTTGCATCTACCTTAACCTAAGCCCAACTGGACAAACCCTTGCTTAACTACCAGCTGGTTTCAGGTGTCAATGTAACACTTGAAGACATGGCCTGTGGATGAACCTAAGAAGAATTATTGAGTTAAAGCTGACCTCTGAGCATGTCTGTAGGAGATAAGGGATATTGGAAGACCTTGGTGTATGGGAGCATCCTCAGCAGGTAGGTAGGAGAGAGCTGCTTGGAATTTGGCAGATGGTGAACCTGGCATGTTTGAAAGCAAATGCATAGCATTGTTCTTGCCGGTTCTCTGCTACGGATATGGATAAGATGTGGCTATTCCCCCGGCTCTGATGGTGGCATAACTCTCCTGCCATGAAGGACTATAACTTAAAATTGCAAGAATGAACAAAAATCCTTTTGTTCTCTTGAATTCTTCAGATCATGTATTCGTTTCAGTAACAGAAAGATGAAACTACAACAAAAATCCTTCTAAGATATTCCAGTCTTGTATCTGGTCTAAGTAAATGAAAATCCAACTCTCTGCTTAATGTCTCCTCCATTCTTGCTGGTTCTGTTACACTGTGCTTTGAAACACGTCCTTAAACCCTCCTGCATATCTCAGACCACAGAGGATGTCTAGATCAACACCGGAAAAACTAAACTGGCCACATTTAAACTGACCTGCTATCTTGAGTCTCTCCTGCCTCATGAGAACTGAAAAGCCCAAAGCCACCAAGCTGAGAATGCTATGCACAATTGAGTGCAGTCAATC